>ML677031.1:9035778-9383174 GCA_007922155.1 Mesoclemmys tuberculata
TTTGTGCGTGTGGAGAGAGAGCAAACTACAGTCTGCATTCACAGCAAAGTTCTTTTCAGTTCTGAATGGCTGTATAAACTGCTCAAGCTTCTCTCTCAAGGCTAATTGCATCATCAAGGTCCTCTGATTAATAATACCGTTCCTGTCAACTTTAGATCATCTCATAGTCTTTACATCAGATACTTAAGTGGTGCTAATGAATGCTGTGATACTGGGTAGTGTTCAGATTTAAGGCTTCCTAAATAGTTTTAAATTCTTTAAGGTGTAGCTGAGATCAATACTCAGATTAAAAGGTTCCACTGCCAAAAGCTGCACCCTTAGAAATTTGCAAAGACTGCAGCCTTTCAAATTAGTCAGTGTGTGGTTTTACAGTTTTAATAGGTGCAAAGTAAACTGTGCAGTTCTAAAACGGATAGCTTTTGTGTTCTCTGAACCTACCTTTAGGATAGTAAATGCAGAGCATCTGCCAGGGAAATCATAAGGGTATGTGCTGTATATGAACTGTTTTGGTGCCAGGAAACCTGCACTTGCATACCAGAATGCACTGGAAGGCATACAACTCTCAGATGTAACATCAGCCCTCCAATCCACGTGTATGGAGGAAGTATTGCTTTTTCCTTCTATAAATGATCACTGTTGTATAGCACTTGCATTGGCGCTTTAGTACGCTATATACACCCATTCACTATCTAAGAGTTAAGTAAAATATATTGAGACACAACTTGGTATGCTACAAACCAGTAAGTAACATCCTGTGAGGCCAAATAGCTGTGCAAATTACAGCACGGCAAAAAGAGATTGCTAAATAAACCCTGACCTGACATTCTACTTTATAAGCACTAACGATGTTAAAGTGAAAACTATTCATTTGCTTCATTTTACCAAAGCTGTTTTGATACTGTTGCCCAATCATATTTATCAATATTTTCCACAGTACGCAGCACCAAGGTCACAAGGGTGTGGCTCCTTATAGCCGTTCCTTTCAAGTAATGTAAATCATTTCTGCACATTCCAGGCCCCTTTGCAAAAGCCTTCCGTATGGTGAGCATTTGCTCAGGTGAGTAGTTCCTCTTGATCCAAAAAGACTCTTTTTGTATGAGTCAAGCTTGCACAATTAAGTCCTCTGTGTCCAGCAAGTTATACTTTATCAGGATGGTATGTTTGGAAGGAAGGGGAAAAAATGTTTTTCCGCAAGAACGTGACTGCAAACAAAATTCTCTCCACCACCTGCACCTTCTTTTCTTGACAAAAAGGGAAAGTAAGTTTTCAAGCAAGTTTTTGTTCAGTAATAGATAACTTTCTTGTAAATCATGACTTCTAAGTTGACAGCAACAAAGAATTCCTTAGTTTCCAGGAACAATAATTTCCCAAAGCTGAGCCTGAATCAATTTCACCCAGCCCAACAAGAAGGATGGCTGAAGATGCAGCCTTTAAAATTCAAAGATAACTAAGAAAAGCAAAATTATATTTAGTTCTGATAAGACCTGAAAACAGGTTCCTGTCAACTCTTACATGGAAAGTGAACACCATGATATGATCAAACAAGTTTTCACTTTTGCCTTGTAAATAAAATCAAAGGGCAACCGTCCTTGTTCTCTGACGTCTGTAGTTAATACAGAAAGAATAAACATTACCTTCTCTTACATTAGGAGGGAGGAGGAGAGAACATTTCTTAATCTCTTTCCAAAGAGGATTAACCTACAGCATATTTCCACCCAAAACACAACATTAATGAAATAAAACATTTTTCCTGCAGGTTTTTATGTTTGAGGTTTTTTTTACAGTTCTAACAACTTTGTTGTGTTGTCAAAGTTCACTTAAGTGAGTTACAAAGCCTGTAGCCTTCAAGTGCGATGTTCCACTGAAACATGACTAGACTTTTAGCATAGAGTCGGAAAGCAGAATGATTGCCCTACAGGTTAAAAATAATAATAAAAATAACAACACTTAGTACTAATATAATACCTGACATCTGAGGGACTAAAAGTGCCTGACAAACATGAATTATTCAAGATTCACCACAACAGCCCTGTGAAGCAGAAGATTATTCCTAATTTATACATGGAGATAGGGGGACACAGAGATGCTAAGACCCTTATCCAGAAAAGAAATTAAGCACATGCTTAACTTTAAGCACCTACTGAAGCTAAGCATGATCTTAAGTGTTCAGTTGGATTGCAGAGGACCTATCCTAGGTAACAGGAGTCAGTAACCGAGCTGGGAACAGGACACAAGTCTCCTCTCTTTCTCTGTCCCAGTAAGAAATTCTGTCACCCTAAAAAAAAAAAAGTGGGGGGGACAGTCACCAGGCCAAGGAATTTGTTTCAACCAAAGCAATTCTAATGAATGAATGAGTTAATGAATGTAAGCTGAAAACTCAAGTCCTGTATTTGTTCTATGTCATTGAAATGGGTGGTAACCAATAGCAGCTGAACTTTTCTGTGTGCCTTTGGAGATCCCTAGATGGGAAACTTTCTTCTTCCACAGCTTAGTATTTATAGCTCTGACACTAAACAACTAGATGTATTTTAGGTATTCCCAGGAGGGTCCCAAACTGCTGCAGGGGAGTCCCTCAACTACTGCTGCGCTAGATGGGTATTTGTGCTGTCGTCACCAGATCACAGGAAACAATTAGAAGGTCGGGAATGCCTATGGTGTGAACTGGTTGCAGAGTTTGCCGAGTTCCTCCCATGGTGTTTTCCTCTTCCTCCATGAAGTAAAAGAAACAAGCTTCGAGCTCAGCTGAGCATTCTACCTCAGCAGCTTTGCGTGCTTCGGCAACGTGCAATCATACGACGATGGAGAATTTGGTTGCCTGTCTGTTATTTAATAATTAGGGACGTATTTATAGAAGTCTGGTGCCATCCTGACATCGGGGGGATGCCAGGACCTCTCTTTTCCAGTTCTGGGACAGGAACAGATGCTCCAGAGAGAGAGACCCTTATTGATAGAATATGAAAGGGAATTATAATTTTCTTCAAAAAACCAGACCGGGGCAAAAGAGGTGTGGGAGAACAAGAAAGGACAGTCATTTCATCCACCTCCTGGCCAAGGTAATAACTACCAGAAAGGGAGGGATAAATGGGGTTTGAAGTAGCGTTTACATAGCCTTTGAAGAGACTATTCAACCTCCAAGATAAAAGTGAGGATCTCTAAACTGTGGGAGGATACAAGATAATACCTCGAGGAATCTGGCTATTACAGGATTAATGGGTGCCATCCCTACCTCTGAGGACAATGAATGCCAAAACCTGGCCCCTGAGGGTACTTGGTGGAAAGGTTTGTCCAGGCCTGTCTGTAGGAACCCTACAGTACACATAGAAAAATACAGTCCAGACTTGGTGCCATTTTTGTTTTTAAACAGGAGTCTTTAATATTTTAAATAAAGTGCAAGTTCAATGCCAAAATACATGAACATCTTGTCTGGGACTAAAATGTGCCTCCTCAAACTTAAAGCTACTGTACCTTTTATGTCACATTTGATGAGAGCGTCACTGTCATGTAGCCTCACTCCCTATCTTCCCTACAACAGTTTGTTAGATGGATGGAGAGGTATAGTGAAGCAAAATCTAGGCAGACATGATAGAAAACTTAACAGCTAGCATAACTTATGTGCTGATCATTTTTATACGTGCAATTTCTAACCCCACTCTTGCTTTGACTTCTGCAAATATTCTTCTGCAGAAGCGTTTGATTCATTTCCCCCCTCCCAATTTTGGTTAACAGTCAACTAGCTAGTTTTGAGTCCCCAAAATGTTGGCTTCCCTTTTACAATACAGTCACTGAACTCAAGGCTTTCTTCCATCAGTTCTCACCTCCAGGACCCAACAGGCTCAGATCTGGGAATTTTTTTCTTCTTCTTCTCCAAATATTAAGTCTCTTTTTCCTTGTTGCTCAGATTTTCTCAGGTGCTGTGATCTGAAATAGTAACAATAATTGTATTTCCTATTTTATTACTTGCAGTTGACCCTTTGATCAGATCCTATGATATTTGAGCATATTTATATGGTCATCTTGCACTTCTAAATCGAATATGGAGGCAGTCATTGACTTCAAGAAAGCCCTAGGAACAGGGTTTTCCCTTCCAAAAGGAACTCCATGGACTCATTTTATTTCATTGCATCAATTTAGTTTTCCATCATTTCATTCTCATTGCCTATATACTCAATGTTTTATAAATGATTTAAATTCTTTCCACTCACAGGGAAGGCCTTATTGTTTCTTCACACCAGCTTCTGATTTATCCATCTATTGTTCCACCTTGCTGGAGCATCCATCCAGACCCAAGTTTGTCTTCTAAAGCAGACAACGATGCGTGAAGTCCATCTGTTTTGACACATATGATAGAAACAGTAAATGTTGGCAGAGTTTTCCCACTAGGAGAAGAATAAGTTGGCCAATTCAAGATTCTCTGCACTGCTGGAGGGTTAGTCTTGAAAGCCTTTTGGTTCTCTCCTTAATTTGCTAAATAATTCTTCTTTTGGAACCCAGAAATGACTCTGCAAGTTGCTGCAGAGCCTCAAAATACATTTCCATGCAAGCTGTAGGAGGTTGTGGCTGTCAAGAAAGGTGCTATTTTTTAATTTCATTTATTTATTTTATAAGAATGGAAGAAATGGATAGGACATGTTTGAAACAAGTTTTGTTTTGCTCAAGAAGCTCTGCTCCCAAACCAGGCTCAACTTCAGGGTATGTGTGTGTTGGGGGGGTGGCAGGTGTCTCTTTGGGACACAAGGTGTGTGAAGAGAAGCAGTGTGATCTGTGGGTTCTTCAACAGACTGTTTAGGTCTATAAGCCAAGAGTGCTGATACAAGGCAATGACTACCAGGGTGAAAGTGGTAACAGCATGATTTTCTATAGGACTATTCCTTATTAGAAGGAAAACATGGGTTACATGAAGTACTAAATGGATCAAGAAAGCCCCTCGGCTGCTATATTGTTATGTTCCCAGTTACTGGAGCATCCTTAAATCAAGGAACTAAGACTCAGTACGGAAACTATGAGATTCATTGAACACACGCTCAAAGTCCCACACCAATGTAAGGACCAAGGAGGGTTCCCAGACATATTCTTCAGTTCCTTCAGAGTCCCAGGGGAAATTCTGCTCACAATAGGGTAGATGGTACCCCCATCTAGCAATTTGTCCCGCCTTCCCTTGGTGGAAGGAAACAAGGATCTGGCTCACAGACCCTGCAGACAGCCTAAGATGCACAGATATTCCATGGTTCTGCAGGGGGCACATGATCATCTGTGTAGATATCACGTGCCCCTGAAAAATATCTGATCAACTTGGATGCTGGCCCTGGTCCTCAACTGTGCCAGCTGGAGCCATACTGCTCCATGCTGGAGCTCCAGCAGTGCCAACTGGAGCCATACTGCTAAGGACTCTCACTGCTTGTGACTTAAAGAGAATTCCTACAGTAGAAGAAAGCAGGGAAGGGGGAACATATCCCCTTCCCATGCACAGAACAAAAGGGCATAATCTAGCCTACCATTATTTTAAATATTAGTGTTAGTCCAGAGTAATTCCACTGAACTCAGTGGAGCTACTCATGATTTTCCCCAGGTTACCTGAGAGCAAAATTTGGCCTCTGATACCTTCCTAGAGGGGATGTCCCTCAAGACACCATACGTGCATGTGGAGCCTCTGTAGAATTTGCAGTTATTTGAAAAATGTCCTTGTACTCACAGAAGACCATCTATGGGGTTTTTTATTTTGGAGTCTGGGAGAACAAAGTCCAAACTCTGTGGCAATATAAATGGCGTTACAAACTGGTACTAAAATGCAGGTAAGTGGGAAAGTAGTGTTAGTGATTTAGCATGCAGTGGGTATGTATCTATACCAATTTGTTGTTCTGTGGGGACTGGCAGTAAATGGGAGAAATAGGATCTACACCCTCTTAAACCAGGATAGAATTTGTCCGTGGAATGTTGGTGATGGTGCAGGCATAAAAGGCAGCAGGGGAGGGCTTGCTTTATCTTACATCGTTTTGCTAATTGCTTTTCCTGGTACACCTCACACTTGCAGGATGTTTGTTCTGTGTGGGATTGCTCCCGGTTTCACCACACCCATGTTGGTTCAGTCAGCTACACTGGACATCATATTCTCCAACAGAAGAAGGTGCTGCTGGAAACAGGACTTTACTTATTGCACCGGGTGCTCACAGATTGAAAATACTGATTAAAGTATTTGCCTTGTGCTATGTATGTATCTCTGCATGTATCCCTTAGGCCCAGCAGCTGACATTAATAATCAGGTAGCTTCTCTCAGATTTGCAGAAAGACAGCTCTCTCAAGATGGTGTGCTGGTGAGCCATCAGTTTAGAGCTGTCTACCACTGGGGAACAGCTAGGAGTGTCTCTATATTTGCTAGGGTGCCTGGAGAAGAGGAGCATGTTCTGGTGGGTGAGGACATATTTTCTGTGGTCTTTCTGATTTGAGATTTGCGCATATTCATTTATGACTGTCAATGCCTACAACCCTGAAGAGATGCTTTTATAAATTTGAACAAATTAAATAGAGAGATCAGGAGTTCATGCTGCAATGGAAAAGACATGCAAGGATTTTATTCAGAATTAAGGACAGCATATAAGAAGACTGCAGCCCAGAGCTTAGAAAATTTCATGTTGATGGACTCTCTTTCTTTGGTTAGTTCAGGATAGGATCTCAATATTTGTGATCCCTCCTAGGGATGGGAAGACCATGTCCTTCCGGGTATGAGTCAAGGCTCCCAGGGGAGAAAGATATAAAGAAAGGGAAAGATTTTCTTTTTTTTAATTCTCCAGGCCCAAGTTTTGGAATATTTAAAGGGTTCTTTGGATGCAATAGTTCTGGGGCAATAAAGCATCCTAATAGTACCAAAACTTGTACAGGCTTCTTTATGGCAACCTGTCCTGTTCCCATGCAGAATCGTGTACCAGTCCTTCATGTATCATGCTACTGAGATGGCCACCTTTCTCCCCAGGGGCTGCTACTAAACCAATATTATCTTTCTGATGACCGATTAACTGGATGCTAGATTGAGGGATGCCCAAGACAAAAGTTGAAATTAAGGTGATTTACTGGCTGAGGGAAACTGAGACACACTGACGTGCATCCTGTACGTCTGTTTATCTTAGTAGGTTTGAAGGAGGCCAACGAGGAGGGAATGGTTTCCATTAAAAAATGTCATATGGTAGAGAGTTCACTTCAGGCATAGGGCTGTTCTTGTCTTCAATTCTTGATGCCTAAGACGTTTTTTAGGATCTCTAGTATAAAGTAAACTACCTCAAATCTGGAACTGTTGTTCTGAGTCTAAGTTCATTGGCTTTGTTCTCCCAAGAAAGCATGTACCGCTGTGAAGGCTTTTGTCCAGCTGGGAGAGGGGTGAAGACAAAACTGTTCTGGAAACAGAAAGAGTTCTTTTAAAAAAACTCTGTGAAATAATTTTTTAGGAAGACCACTAGTACCCAACAGTCCAAGTTCCCATAAATCACACAATACTGATTCCTAAAGAAGCCTCAAGCTGTCAGAAATAGTATTAATTTGATTTCCCCAAGCTAGTTGGAATCTGTTGTGGAAGAACAAGTGTTTGCTGTTCTTTTGGAAAGAAGTGGAAGGAGAAACTTACTAAACATTTAAATCCAGATTGAGACGTGGAGTATGCAAAGAGAATCTCTTCATAGATGAGTTTTGTTTTGTTTTTCTAATCCAGAATGGAATGACAAACTCCTGGAAAGGGCAGGGGACAAAGAGGGTAGGTAGTTCTCTGCCTGAAACTGCTTATAAAGCAGCATTTACAACAGCATCTTTAAAAGGACAATGCATTCAAACCATTATGGAGGAAAATCCCTTTCCCTCCCGACAAGAGATCTGGTGACTAACGTGAGCAATTTTACGGAGTAAAGAGTCACATGTTATGGTCGTTAAACATCAAAAGGCATCAAGTGAGATTCCTTTATGTTTCCTTATACTACAGCATGCACTTTCATCTGCTCATGTTTTGGCCATCAAAGTTGTAGTAGCCCAGGATATTTAAGAGAGGCAACGTATTCCTACAAGGACTGAGAATAAAACTCTTCCTTGGTACCCAATGGCATCCTTAGGAAATAGCTACATTATCTTCCAGAGGAAGAGAAGAATCCTTAGTACACAAGGATAATGCTGAGGCCATTAGGAGAGCTGAAACCCAGAGCTCTTCATAGGAAATCCAAGAGATCTCACTGATAGATTTGGCTAATATGAATTCAGCATCTGGACTTTTCCAACAGGATTGAAGTATATACAACCTTCCGGAGTGAGCAGGGAGATCTCTGGATTATTTTATTTTAGGAAAACAGAAATCCTCTTTTCCTCTGTTTTTTTTTCTTCCTGAGAAGGTTATTGCAGTTATCAGGTGCTTGTTCTATCAGCAACTGAAGCTTCTTGAAGGACTGAGACGAACTGAAGAGCTTTGATACCAATCATAGAGGAATCACTGCGAGTTTCACCCTCCTCTGAGGGAGGACTGAGCACAGGTAGAGGAAAATATCCTCTGAAGACACTGAGATAGGAAAAAGTATTCCTAGGACTATGAAAACTTTGCTCTGGACAGGAGATGAAGATCCCCTTTTTTCTCCTCGCCATGTCCACACTTTGTTTCTGATGTGGAGACAGAGGTTTGATATTCCAGATGTAGCCTGGAGACAGCAAAGACCTTGTTGAGCCAGAATACCCCAGTGAAGAGGTTTCAATGTAGTCCACTACAAAGAAATAGACTCACTTTCTGGCGTCCTCTTGAATCCTTTGCTGTGGATGAAGACTGACATCCATATCAGAGTTCTACGTGGCAATGTACCCACATAAATATTCTTCCTTGATACAGCTCTATGTAGATGGAGAAGGAAGAAGGAATCAAAATACCTAAATTACTATACAAAGAAAACTGCAGTAGTACAAAAGAACTTACTAAACCCATTGCAGAACAAGGAAGCTACCAAACACAATCAACCTAACTCAAGAAAGAAAAACAATTAAGAGGGGAACCCCACATCACAAGCTCTACAGGTGTGCATGTACACACGCACAAAACACCCAAACCACTTTGCTGGGAACATTTGTCAGTTTTGTGCTGGGGGAGGGGGACGACACTCAGTACAGACAGTACTCCACTGCTGCTGTCAGCAAATTCAGACTGTCAGGGTACTAGAACAGTCATCTCCCATAGAACAACTGCTGGAAACAAAACTGGCATGGAAAGCATATGGGAGACACATGGAATTGAAATGAAGTGCAGGAAAGAACTATAAAAATTGAAGTCTCATTAAATACTGGACAGTTGGCAAATACTGAACCTCCAATTTGTTTGCTGCGTACCATAAAGGGAGGCAGAGTTTGGAAGCAGTGTGCCTTAGCAGTCAACAGTTTTTACACTATTCACCCAGGAAGTGACTAACTTGAATATTTTGGAAGAGCACAAACTATTTTCAGTCACTGGATCCTCCTGTTTAAGAAAAGGATTGCAAAGGTTTAATAAAGTTAACCTTGGTCCCGACACAACAATGGCTTTCGAAGAATCCCCAGCTGCCTCCAAAATCTAGTGATGGACTTCATTTCCATAGGTATTTAACAATGAAAACAGCTAACCGTAAAAGTAAGTAGTTACAAAAAGAGCAAGAATCAAAAGCCCTGTTCATTCCAGATTATTTCGCTGGGTGCCACATTGTTGTGAGAGGATTTTAGCACAGCTCCATGGTAAATTGGAAAGTACTAAACCCACTCAACTCAGCATTTAAATGTCGGCTTTTTATTTTTGTTTGGTTTTAGTGGCTTTTGTTCAATTAAATCAAGCATTTTAACAACATTAAGAGGCATGCAAATTAGGTGTAAATGTAACTTGAATATCATTTTTAGAAATTAATTTCAAATATAAAATTTAATCCACATAAAATGCACAGAAGGCAAAAGTAATGAATAAAGTAGGATGACAGATAAACCAATCAGATTTTCATTCCAAATTACTACAAGTTACATAGGAAGCTTTTTTACCCCATATGCTTAATTTTAGGGATTATCTAGCGTGCTAATATCTCCATTATGTTGCACATTGTTGTACTTGGGTGACTTTTGTACAATACTGCACTATCCTACAATATTCTACAGTAATGGACTAATAAACTGCATTTGTATAGTAAGATTACTATAGTGTTTTGGAGTGTTACTGTAAAATATTATAGGGGTTTCTTGGGGGGTACTTTTTATATGGGGGTTTACCAAAAGAGACTGTTTTGTTGATCATAAAACCTGCAGTGTTCAAGAGAGAAGACACTTCCACCCCCTGCTAATCTCAGTTTCTTAAAGGAACACTCAGTAGATAATGAATCCTTCAAATGTTACATCTTGTGTCTTGCATTATTGTGGTGCAGCAACTCTCCACATCAAACAGTCATCAGCACTATTACAAAGTGGGCTTATAAGAGAGTGGCTGAAAAGACGCTGTGTGAAAAGAAGTGGAAAATTAAAGCTGAAGCAGTCGAAGAAAGGGCTTAATTTACTGGCATGTACAGTATGCAAATGAGATTACTCTCAGCTTAACTGCATCATTTATGTCCATAATAACGGCATCATCATTACAGGGCTCAAATTAAATTACACCATAATTAGCATATCAAAGTGATTGGTTAAAGTTTAAAACAAATACCCAATTTTGTTAATGAACAGCTGTAATTGTCATGTACACTTCAATGAAAACTCCCTAAACAAATATATGTTTTAGAACAGAGAAAGACTTGGAAGCAGACAGATCTGCGGCTGAGGTAAATTACCTAAAAAAGAATGACACAGACTATTCTATTCATGTTAATATATGCTCTGCGTTTTCAGGTAATAAAACATTCCATCAAAACAACCCTTCGGCTCATACTTATACCCCTCTGCCGCAAGAGACAAAGTCGAGGAACCCGCTTTCGACTTTCAGCGTGAACTGTTGATAACGCCACAAGGGTGACCAGCCCTGCCACAAGCAAAGGACATGTTCAGTAACACACTGTTATATAAACTCCCTGTGCTTGTTTCAAAGACTTCAATGTTACAAACTTGCTGAGTGTTAATTCCATGCTGTATTTTTCCCCCTCATCTAAGTAGGAAAAGGGGAAGGAAAAACAAATAAAATCATTTCCTGCTAACTCTACACTGTAGACCAGTACTCTAGCAAACTGATGATATGATAGCATATTAGGCAGCCTACAATTCAATTTACTCTAATCTAATCATATCTACATAGCAGTTCCAGGGGTGGAACTGTACTAGAGAAGTTTTTGCTGTTCTCCTCTCATTAAAATAAATAGGGAGGTGGGACTAGTGGTTTTGTCAATGTCATCCTGACAGTCAGTAACACATTTCTATAGATCAATCACTGCAAATATATACAGTAAATATGCAGCAAAAAATAATTTTCATGCAAAATGAATTTTAATGCACGAGAAAGCACGCACGTTAATAAAATATTATAGGTGAGTTTTTCATGCACTTGATTTTGATAATATTATTCACAGTACAAGGCCAAAATTGCACAGCAGTACCAGAGGAATGTCACACATATAACCGTTCTTGTTCCCCCATATGTTTACACTGTTATATTTATCTACATACTACTAAGCATATATAAAATGACAGAAAAGTATATTTTGCGCTAAAATTGGGAATGCACTTTCAAATATACTTAACAAGCAAATTTAATGTCTTATTAAAACTGTATTATCACAACAGTGTTCAAAAATTTAAAGAAAGTAGCTTTTCATTTTATTCATCGAGGAATCCATTAAAGCCGAAGCTCTGAAGTAGCATGTAAATTATGTGCCTTTCAAGGTAGAGCTAGGGCAAATTCACTCCATCAACTAATGATGAACCTCATTATGTGCAGGGAGTATTCATAATGAGGAAACAAGCCACCCGCCATTCCATGTTCTAACATAAATCCCTGCAAAATGTGAATATCTCCACATCTAATTAAAGGCTACTAATTCCATTCCCTCCCTCCATGGCCCAAAAAAGCAAAAAACATAAATGTGTTTCAAACAATGCACTTACGTTTTTGAAGTACACTTATTGGTGTTTACTATTATTGTATTTTAATTAAAAAAAAATCATTCCCAGCATTCTAGGATACAAAGTTTTGGAGTACAAAAGTTTACCTATATTAAATGACTTGGTTTTATATTTTAAAGAGAGCTTCAGATTAGCACAGGTTAGGCTGCATGCATCAATGGAAAAATAAATAAAAGGCAGAGGGAAGAAATCAGTAGGAATGTGCAAGAAATAATATATACATGTTTTTAAATCTTAGCCATCCAGTTTTGCTGCAGAACCGAGACTTCCATAAGAATCCAGAGGGACCATATCATAAACAGAGGAGGGAAAAAAACACCATTAAGTAAACAACAATACAACAGTCATTTAAAAGAATTTTAGAATGATGCTTTATTTAGGAGGAGGCTGCTTGCCTTTAAATCCTGTTAGAACTACTGGAAGGGAATAATGCTGCATCAAACAGGTTAAAGAAAAAGTGCTCCTGGACAGACTCACCTATGTTTGAGAGTTGTACCTACAAATGCAGTGTCCATTCCCAAGATCAAAAAATGTATTTCTTATGCAGGGTATTATGTAACTTAATATCTATCACCATGAGACTTCATTTGCTCTTGCTCTAAGTTATGAATTTGCTCTCTAGATTTTCCAGAATAAAAGTGGACAAGCTTTTCAGACTCCTCAGAACAGAAGTGTTCCTTGTTAGGGTGTTTATTATATTATTTTTAAAATTTCCAAACATGTACAAAAGTACACAGTTAGCTAAGAGAGTTTAGTCTGCAGAAAACACCCACTTTGGCTGAGTAACATACAGACTAAAAACCAAAAATGACAAACAGACAGTTTAAAAAATAACATAACTCTATCCAGGGCATTAAAGCACTTGGACAGTCACAGAAAAAGCTACAATACCTTAAAATTATGCCAACCAAAAAGTTGAAATCCTTGTGTAAAAATACCCATTCTCTTGTCATCTCTATGAAACCTTATTTAGAATTTCAACAGAAATTCACAGCTGCCAAAAGAAACACGTGAACTACAAAATCATAGATACCACAATGGAACATTTTTTAAATCAAATGGAATACATAGATTAAAATACTTTAACAATGCAGATTCTCTGAAAAATAACAGACCATGTTACAGAAAGAAACCAAAAAGGATGCTGCTTCTTTAAGTTACATAAAAATAAACTACACTACATAAAGCTGCTACAGTGTACGCTCACTCATTCCTAGACTCATGGAGGATTTTTCTCTCCTTTTAGGTCAACCAGTCATGCACTAGGAAGACAACCCTCCAAAAATAACTTGTCCCTCCCCCGGAGCACACAGTTTAACAGCCTACCTTTGTTCTGGGGTTGCAGATAACTGGCAAGCCTCAAGACCATGAGGATTTTGAAACAACCAAGAGGATTCAGACAAACCACAAGTAGAGAAGAAGAAATAACAGAAAAGCCTCTAAAGAAACTGGTCTAGCTGACAATTGGGAGCACCAAGCCAGTGTTTACAGCACTGTTTACACTGGAGTGAGTGCACCTCTGCTCCATCCACATCCACACCTAATGGCACTTTTAGAATCCAGGCATGACAATGAAAAGACATAACACATCACTGTTTAGATGAGGGTCTGAGAGATCTAAGCAGCATTTCTTTACAATGTCTATACTGCTGATGACCATTAGTTTGAGTGACAAAGGTCCCAGGCTAAATCAACATTCTTACCTTAATGTTCCGAGTAAAAGGGTCCGGCAAACATAACTCATGAAAGAAAGGCATATGCAAAGATATGTCTCAAGGAATTAATCCACAGCCCTCACATGAATTGCAAAAAAGCAGTGGCTTACATTTCCAAACAAATGCAGCTCAGTTTGGGCAGCGTGCTAGAAAGCAGGTTTGCATATACAGAGCTGTGTGTCAGAAGGAAGAGTTATTTAGAATTTATTTGACACTTATTTTCCGGGAAGCCTTTTGTGGAGTTGTGCCGTTTGTTTCTTATTGTCTGAGAAGCAGTTAGAAGCTTCTCCCTGAGGGGGCCCCTCAGCCCCTGGCTCGGCCGCTTTGACAAGGAGGTAACCATATTAGGATGTGTATGGTAAAGTAAACAATAACATAGTTGCAATGAAATGGAAATTTTTTTCTTCAGCTAATGGTGTTGGTGTCAGTCCTGTTTTTAGCCTTTCCCACTAGTTGTGTTTTCTAGTCTAAACAAGCCTTTTTTAAAGAAAAATAAAAAGAGGGTTAGAAAAAAAGTGTTACTAGTTTTCAAAATTTCTCACTGCAAGATTTCTGAGAATGTTTTTAGTCACAGGGGAAAAACCTGTTTTAGCATCCGAAGAAAGCCATTTCAAGTTTAATAATCAAAAATACACACCTAGACTTCTGAGACCTACAGCTGAATTGTGGAGGGCATCTGGATGTTACAAATGTGCTTTAATATTTATATTTTAAAGCGGGAAACAAGTGGATTAGTGAAGTCCAATCATGTTTTGCATACTCACACCTAACTGGGTATGCTAGTTGTGCAAAGTCCTGCACGTTTGCTGGGTTTAAAGCTCTGAAAACGAAGGATCAAGTACTTGAATCAAATTGTAAAATGCAGGTGTCAGATTATTCTGTTTAATCAGAAACAGAGCTCAAAGTGTTTGCCATGTAAAGGTTCCTATACAACCACAGTCACAAGAAAGGCTCTGCAGTACAAAAAATACTTTAGATCAAGTAATGTTATTTTCATACCTCTATTCTAAGTACTAAACAAATTGCCAAGAACAGCACACCACACTAAGGGATTAGCATGTGAAGAGAACTACCGATGTATACCGCGTGTTAAGTCTCAGTACGTAGTAGCTAGCTTGGGCTCACAGAGTCACAGCAGTAACATGAAACAAATTTCCATATCTTCATGAATTAGGTAAGAGGCCGCTCTTTGGAGCGGTTGTCCTGCAAAGCGAACCAACATGAGGCTGTTTAAGTGTTTGACACTACCAGTCAGCATCAGTTGTCGAACAATGGGAAAAAGGCAGGGCTCCTCTGAAAAGAAGCTGACAAAAAAAATCACTGATGCTCTCCCCGTACCAGGCACCAGGTTGAGAGGAGGGGGTATAAGGTACATAGATAGGGGAAATAAAGTTGGTATGAAATTATACATACAAATTAGATCACAGGCAGATTTCCCTTACAAATACAATACACACTTGTATTGCCAAATCACACTAGGGTTCATAACTTGAGCATTGACT
Source organism: Mesoclemmys tuberculata (assembly GCA_007922155.1). Classification (NCBI taxonomy): domain Eukaryota; kingdom Metazoa; phylum Chordata; order Testudines; family Chelidae; genus Mesoclemmys; species Mesoclemmys tuberculata. The sequence continues at coordinate 9,051,059 of ML677031.1, forward strand.
TCTAACAACATCCACATTTATCTCTCTCTCTTACCGTATAGGAACCTGAAATCTGAACTATTAAAACGTACTGAAAATTATTTAACAATTTTTTTAACCCAAGCAACTATAAAATTAGAAAGCATACGTTACTTATCTGTGCTGCCTGTTTAAAAAAAAAACAAGTTGAACTTAACACAGAGATATCAAAATCAATAAATCACACAAACAAGTAGCAGTTCAAAAGTTCAAAGACATGATGGCCAGTTCACTACGTCTTAGCACTCAACCAATAATAACTTGACTCCATCACTCCTCATAGTATAGACAATTTCATAGCATCATTTTCATTAGCCTGTCTCACTGAAAATTGCTAGCTATTTATGTATACGCTAAAATAAATTAGCCATTTCATCGAGCAGTGTGATTCTTATAAAATACATTAACACAATACTCAATTTTCCAGTTGAAGTAAATAAATAAATCAATGAATTCAAGACAGAGTGATTTTTTTTTTATTGTGGAGTTTCAGCTCCCAGCATAAGGGTTTTTATTGGGTTTATTTGTTTCAATAAAAATTGAAATGGGCCAGTGATCTTAGCAGCAGGATCTGAAAAAAAAAATCTAGTATTTACAAAGAATACCGTGCAGTACAGCAAACTTGTTATATAGGGTTTTGTTCAAAAATCATTTTCATTACAGTTATTAGACAGCGGCTCAATTTCAAATGTCTGTGGGGTTTTTTTCCCTCCCCGAAACAGAGAAAAGAATATTATGTCACCCGGTGTTGTAGCATTTGGCATTACTGCACTGGAGACCCAAGTTGAAGAGGCAGCTTTAGAATCACACCACTGAGGCTGGAAACCTGGTACAGCATGTGCTATTTTGCAGGGAAGCTGGGTATGGGAAAGGTGCCAGTATGAATATTCTTTCGTCACCTTTGCCATCTGACTCATAGAATGCTGTTGACTGTGATTATGGGAAGGCCCATTTGCCATCACAGGCAAGGTGATGCCATGCCAGCAGGACGCAGAGACAGAGAGAGCGCAGAAGGGTTTTGCAGGTGCGACAGTGAACATGAAAAACGCAGCTAAGATTGTAAAGATGCCTTCAGTGTTGTTGTAGCCATGTCAGTCCCAGGATATTAGAGAGACAAGGTGGGTGAGGTGATATCTTTACTGGACCATCTTCTGTTGGTGAGCTCAAAAGCTTGTCTCTCTCACCAACTGAAGTTGGTCCAATAATCGATATTGACTGTAAAGACTGTAAAAGGACATGGCTAGTTTGCCGCAGTGTTGCAATTCACTTCTAATAGTGCCTGAAATATCCACAGTGCTAGCTCAATACAATTATGTGACATGACACTATACCCAAAGGAACAGCTGCTACAAGCGCAACTTTCGCAACAGATCCATAGACAAAGGAGGCGTGGCACGTGAGGAGCTGGGATGAGAAAGGGGAATCAGTAAGTACTCTAGATCTTGTCAAACTCATGTAACCAACCTCAGAAAAACAAACAAAAACCAAATCAAGTTAATACTGTCTGTGGCAGCCCTGGTTTACAATGAACACGCTAGATTTTAACCTTTCAAGTTCACAGGGACTGCTATTGGAAGGTAGGTCTCATCATAGACTGAAAATGGCACAGATTGCTCATCGGGTATGGCTCACGTACTGACATCCACCACAATGCAAGATTCTCCAAAGAGATCTCGTTTCCTGCTGCACATATTTGTTTTTCCTGTTAAGACATACCTGCTTATTTTATGACACAGTGCATTGCATGTGATTTGAAAGTCATGCTACAGTGCAACTTAGTACTTCACTTTGAGTACATTTTCTACAGAAGTTGGGTCCTCCCAGGCTGATTACAATGGACCAGGTTCAGATACCTTTATTCACATTGACTGGCACATTACTCTAGAAGAAGAGTTCAGAATATGGTCCAATGAAAGAGCAACGTGTGTCCCAAGGACTTAAAAGACCTAGTGCTCTTACCAACAAAAAAACCATGTAAATCAATATAATTTGCCCTTTATTTTTACTTTTTAATTTAGGGGTAAATGTGTATGAACTTCAGTTCTCATGAAAGCTAGTCAGTATATTATTATTATTTATTACTTGCATTACTGTAGCATGTTGGAGCCCGAGTCATGGACAAGGATACCACTGTTCTAGATGCTGCACAGTGTACAAGCTTCTCTACATAGCTCTGCCAATTCACCTGACTTTAAAACATCCCTGTTATCCCCGTGCTAACTTAAATGTTTTTAAATGTACAGTTGTCCTATGATGAGGACAAGAGGCCAGTTGGGACAAAGAAGAAATCAAAATCTTCTCCCCTTCTGACTGGAACCAGTTTTGAAGGTAGGGCACCAGGAGGGAAAAGTTAATGAATTAACTAACCATACCATTTAGCCTATCATGTTTTTACATGAATTGCTGTAAAATAGGCACATATTAGCAGCACACTTTGCAAAACGTATTGTAGTAACAGAAATGTATTTCTTTTGGATTCACATTTTAACCTAGTCTGACGTGAAAGTAAATATCTGATATCAATTGTAATGACCAACTATAAATAAAAGCTTCTACCCAAAATGCACAGTTTGTGAGGATAGTGTTTTTAAGTATGATGTCACTAACGACCTTTTGAACTACATGGCACATGTCAAACAGACGTCTGTTTCTTAAATTGCGGTAATAAATTAGTTGCCTCAGAATCTGTTCTGTCAAGAAAACACGAAGCTTTCCTATTGAGATAAAAGTTTAATGAATGTTTCAGTTTAGGAGGAAGAGTTAAGATTACTATTGATGTGGGGAAATGATTGCAAGGCCAGTTGCTCAATGCTGTAAATACTTACAGCTGTCAAATGGAGGCTCCTCTACAATGGGTGAATGCAGGAGAACCAACGCACGGATATAAGTTGGCACATTAATATGGAAATACACAGGAGTGTAAAACACCAAGTATCCACCCTGGATTTAACAATCTGCACAAAATTTCTCTCCCCCTAAACCGGTGGAGGTCAACCACCTGACAGTCATGCAATAACAGCAGCAGAGAACAGTGGCATTTATTTATACACCTTAAAAGGGTTGTGGAACCAATCTGAGGAATTTCAGCTCTCATGAGTGGGGGATCGCTACAGCAGCATAGCTGTCTGCAAACTCGGTATCATGTTATTTGCCATCATTTAAAAGGAAAAAGAAAAACCTTCCCTTCATTCGCTTCTTGCCCCAGATCATTTCTGTATCAGAGTGGCATCAAAGCAGATAATCTTTAACAGGATCTGGGCCTCCTGACTCTGATTTGAGAGGAAAGACTTCCATTACAGATGGACTTACAATGTAATGTTACTTTATTATTATACACGTGTAGGTAGCGCGCTCTCTCTCGTTAGACATATTCATACGCCCTCACTGTGCGTGTTCGCATTATAGCCGGTGCTGGTAGCATTAAGGTTGTCTGAAGCTTCCCATTGTAAGATCCTGTTTTTATTTGCTTACAACTTTGCCAAAGTTAACCACTTGGACTGAAGTTTCCATGAGCTGGGAGTGAGACTGACAATGGGAAATGCTAAGGGAAAAAGGGAGTGGGAAGGGGGCCATGAGATTGGATCTGAGGGAGTGGAACTTGCCAGATGAGGAGACTAGCAACAGGAATCAGTGTGGGAGGAAAGCCAGTTCTAACCAGGAGCTGAAGGCTGAACTGGAACTCACTGGGCAAAGAGACTGGGAGGAGGAGACAAGGAGAGGGGCAATTGTTTGGAAGACTGAGATTGGGTGAGGAACCTGGGAAGAGAGACTAGGACTGGGAGCAAATGGGGAATGGGTGGAAGAGACAGCCAGATAAGGAGGCAGAAGTGACACAGGCTGATCAAGAAGCTTGGGACTGGGCGTGGAGAGGGGTAGAGACTGGGACTTGGACAAAGAGCCAGAGAAGGAGGGGAGATGGGACTATGAATGGCTGGACAAGGAGACTGGGACTGGAGCTATCAGCCTGTGGAATGGAGTCTGAGGCTGGGAAGACAAGGAAAATGTAAGTGGGACAAAGAACCAGGGATGGGGAAGAGACAGAACTGGGACAGGTTGAAGGGGATCAGGCAGAAGGGAGTCAAACAAGGGGAGAAAAGGGAGAAGAGTCTGTGTCCACTGCAGCAAACTTCCCTCCTGAGCCTGGAACTGAGCCCAAGATTCTGAGTCTCAGTTTTCAGCTGCTTATAATTTTGGCCAACTTTAGCACTTCGGGTTGAAATTTTCTATGTCAAGTTGTGTGCCTCAGGACCAATTTTGGGGGGAAACTTTTGCAAAACGGTTCAGCCATTCCTCAGAATGTGGTGGGGGGAGGGAGGGAGTACATTGTTTTGCCCAAATGAAAAAGTTATCTGATAGGCTTCTCACACCCACTTGAGGATTCTACCCATCGAATCATCTGGCTATGTAGAATTTTTGCCAATTCCCCTTTCCTCTCTAGAACTCCTCCTCTGTTGCTTGTCCGTCAATGGAGAACCCACCCTATATAAAGATTTCAAAGAACTACCTGGAGCTCAGCAGAATCCCCTGTTATACTGTTACTAAGGGCCATGTGTTCATACACAGTAAATAGTATGAACATCCCATAATGACATTCCCAGCTGGAAGGATTTCGGGGTGTAGGGCTGCCAAGCCTCATGGATACTCTGTGGCCCACCCCAGGCAAAGAACACTTTTGGCTGGAGAGCCAGGCTATGAAGGAGCCTGAGCTTATGATAAGTGATGACATACTTAACAGCTACATATTACTGATCATATAATATTTCATTTGGGTGATTTAAAAGTCCCTCTTGACCAACTTATAGTGAGACACCAAACGCTTCATCAATCACAACCATTTTTATTCGCAATCTACTGCAAAAACCACAGGGAGAATTGCATTTTCAGTAACTCGCTGAGGAGGGTACTGCTCTGAGCACTGAAAACCCTCCTATCTCACCAACGTTTATGTTACATTCAAATATATTTTACACCAAAGCAACATTCCATTTCCCTGCATCTCTCTGCAGCAGGTCTTATCAAGGAAGGGTGAAAGTGTGTCCAATTTAATATCTGTTTTGCAGGACAAGAGATTTCTTCATATCGTATGCAGCAAGGAAAGCTGCAGGGGACGATTCAGTAGTCTAAGCATCAGGTTAGAGTTCCTGAGTGACTATGAGCAAGTCAGTCAACCTCTGTGTGCCTCAGTTTCTCCACCTATTAAATGGAAAAAATATCTGCCTCTGAGGGGAGTTGTGAAGCTTAATTCATTATTACATTTCAATATGCTGTGATCCATGAATGAAACTAGAGAAATATTTATTATTATAGATCCCATGGCACTTTTTGTAACAGCAGGAGCTTGCCCTCATGGTCCTCGCCACAATGTGACCTTCCAGTGTAACACACTTCCCTTAACTGAACCCACCCCAGCCCAAGAGTTGTATGCTTTTCAGAAACATACAGACTGCGTACAAATTATTTTGCGATCTCCTGGAGATGAGAGGCACCATACCCATGTCAAATGGCATGTTATAGCTATCCACCGTTGCATAAACTAAGTTAGCTGCACTGTCCATATCTCACAATTTTAATTATGTACAATGAAAGCCCTGAAGGAAGAGGCTACTGGAGACAGCATGAAACAAAAGCACAAAAGTTCAAGTTAACATATTAACAGGGTTCTAATGTATATGTGCAGGTGTGCACACATGCACACACACTCTCTCTCTCTAAGTGTCTGGCAGGGGGAAGGGAAGAGCAGGATTAAAAAAACCCAAACACACACATACATCACACATGCCCATTGCTGAAATAATTTCCCCTAAATTACCAAGAAGTCTCCATAACATTAAGAACTGTAGTCTCAAAGGCAAAGCAACATAGGAGGTCTGAGATGGAGGGCAGTTGTCAGAGGCACACTTCAGCTGTGCTTTGCCCTTCCTCTCTTTCTTCCACCACTGAAATTATTTTAATGTTTTTAGATGTTTAGAGACACATCAGTCTAGGAAAGGCGGAAAAAGTCCAACCACACTGCAAATTCATAAGGAAATAATGTTGAGGACTGGAAATTATTTTCCCTGCCAAATGCTGATTAGTTGGAAAAGCCTCCTGAGACAGGGATTGTCTTTGTGTTATTTGGTGGGGTTGTTTTGTTTTGTTTTTACAGTCCCTAGTATAATGGGACCCAGTCTCTGTTTGCGGTCATTAGGTGCTACCAGGTTAGAAACAAAAAACGCTACTAAAATGTTGCAGCATATGGAAACGTTTGTAAGTAGCTATTCCTGCATAGTACAATCAGATACCAAAAATTACCTTGTATTCCAGCTATTCTTTTAGCTGTCCCTTACCTGGTTTAATTTATATGATCTTTTTAGTACACCTTCCCTAGCTCTCATTCCAACTATCTGAAATGGATACTTAAATTCTAACATAGTAATATATTAGATTACAGTGGCCTCATCTGGACCGGGCTGAGAACAGAGACTAGAAACCGTATTTCAACTCAATCTGCACACGGTTAAAGGTTTTTAATATGTTCTGTCCAACCACGGGAGATGGTACCAAACCATTTTTTGAAAAAGCCCAGGTTTTAGCCTAAACTAAATCATCATGTGCCAACTGGCGTTTAAATCACTTATATGAAGAGGATAAGTGCTCTCTAAGAGCAAATGAAACCAAACAAATGATTCTGGGACTGATCTGATTTTTTTTTTTTTAAGTCTTTGGGAGGCTTGTCACTGACTTCAACAGGAGTGAGATGAGGCCTTTTGTAGTAAGACAGAGAAATTCCACATAAAACCTTTTAAAAAATCTGAATCTGATACGACAAATAAGGATGTAAGCAAATATCTTCCGAACAGACTAGCCATTCTGAACATAAGTATGGCCACCCTGGGTCAGATAAATGGTCCATCTAACCCAGCATCCTGCTTCCCGACAGTGGCCAGTGTCAGATGCGTCAGAGGGAGTGAACAGAACAAGGGTAATTGATCACATGATCCATCCCTGTTATCCAGTCCCTGCTTCTAGCACTCTGAGGTTTAGGGTTGCCCAGAGCATGGGGTTGCATCCCTGGTAGTCCTGGCTGACAGACACAAAGAGACCTATCCTTTATGAACTTATCTATTTTTTTTTGACCTAGTTATATTTTTGGCCTTCCCAATATTCCCTGGCAATAGTGCCACACGTTGACTGTGTGAAGTACTTCCTGATGTTTGTTTTAAACCTATTGCCTATTAATTTCACTGGGTGATCCCTCATTCACGTGTTATGTGAAGAAGGGGTTAGTGACGCTTCCTTATTCACTTTCTCCAAACTATTCATGATTTTACAGACCTCTATCATATTCCCCTTTAGACATCTCTTTGCCAAGCTGAACGGTCCCAGTCTTTTAAATTTCTCCTCATCTGGAAGCTGTTCCATCCCCCTAATCATTTTTGTTGCCCTACTCTGTACTTTTTTCCATTCTAAGATATCTTTTTTGAGATGGGGCAACCAGAACTGCACGCAGTATTCAAAGTGTGGGCGTACCATGGATTTATATAGTGGCATTATGATATATTCTGTCTTATTATCTATCCCTTCCCTAATGGTTCCTAACATTCGGTTAGCTTTTTTGACTGCTGCTGCACATTAAGCAGGTGTTTTCAGAGAACTGTCCATAATGACTCCAAGATTTCTTTCTTGAGTGGTAACAGCTAATTTAGACCCCAACATTCTGAACGTAGAGTTGGGATGATGTTTTCCAGTGTGCATTACTTTGCATTTATCATCATTGAATTTCATCTGCCATTTTGTTGCCCAGTCACCCAGTTTTGTGAGATCCCTTTGTAACTCTTCACAACCTGCTCTGGACTTAACTATCTTGAGTAATTTTGTATCGTCCGCAAACTTTGCCACCTCACTGTTTACTCCTTTTTCCAGATCATTTGTAAATATGCTGAACAGCACTGGTCCCAGTACAGATCTTTGGGGGACCCCACAATTTACCTCTCTCCACTATGAAAACTCACCATTTATTTCTACCGTTTTTTCCTATCTTTTAACCAGTTCGTGATTCATGAGAGAGCCGTCCGTCTTATCCCAGGACTATTTACTTTGCTTTAGAGTCTTTGGTGAGGAATCTTATCAAAGACTTTCTGAGGAGTCCAAGCACGTTATATCCACTGGCTCATCTTTATCCATATGTTTGTCGATTAATAATAATTTAATTAATTAATAATTAAGTCAAATTAATAATTTTACTAGATTACTGAGGAATGACTTTCCTTTACAAAAGCTGTGCTGACTCTTCCCCAACGTACTGCGTTCATCTGTGTGTCTGATAATTCTGTTCCTTCCTACAGTTTCAGCCAATTTGCTTGGTACTGAAGTTAGTCTTACTGGCCTGTAATTGCCAGGATTGCCTCTGCATCCTTTTTAAAAAATAGGTGTTACATTAGCTACCCTCTAGTCAGCTGATACAGAGGCTGATTTAAGCAATGGTTACATTCCACAGTTAATAGTTCTGCTATTTCATATATGAGTTCCTTCAGAACTCTGGGGTGAATACCATTTGGTCCTGATGACTTATTACTGCTTAATTTATTGACTTGTTCCAAAACCTCACTTATTGACACCTCAATCTGGGTCCGTTCCTCAGATTTATCACCTAAAAAGAATGGCTCAGGTGTGGGAATCTCCCTCACATCCTCTACAGTGAAGATGGATGCAAAGAATTCATTTAACTTCTCTGCAATGGCCTGTATCTTTTACATACTTCCTTAGCACCTTGATCATCCAGTGGCCCCACTGACTGTTTGGCAGGTTTCCTGCTTCTGATGTATGTAAAAAAATATTTTGCTGTTATTTTTGAGTCTTTTACTAGTTGCTCTTCAAATTCTTTTTTGCCTGCCTAATTATACTTTTACACTTGATTTGCCTGAATTTATGTTTCCTTCTATCTTCCCCAGGAAGATTTTACTTTCAATTTTTAAAAAATGTCTTTTTGTCTCTAACCTCCTTTTTAATGCTATTTAGCCAATGTGGCATTTTTTTGGTCTTTTTAAAAAATTTTTATTTGAGGTACACATTTAGTTTGAGCCTCTTTTATAGTGTTTTTAAAACGTTTCCATACAGCTTGAAGCTTGCAGGCTTGACAAAGCCCTGGTTGGGATAATTTAGTTGGGGTTGGTCTTGCTTTGAGCAGGGGGTTACACTAGATGACCCCCTGAGGTTCCTTCCATCCCTAATCTTTTTTGATTCTATAATTTCACTTTTGTGACTGTCCCTTTTAATTTCAGTTTAACTAGCCTCCTCATTTTTGTGCAGTTCCCCTTTCTGAAGTTAAATGCTGCTGTGGTGGGTTTCTTTGGTATTTCCCCTCTAGAAGGATGTTAAATTTAATTACATCATAGTCAGTATTACCAAGCAGTTCAGCTATAGTCACCTCTTAGACCAGATCCTGTGCACCATTAGAACTAAATTAAGCATTGCCTCTCCCTTGTGGGTTTCAAGACTCGCTACTCCAAGAAGCAGTCATTAATAGCATCTAGAAATTTTACCTCTGCATCCTGTTCTGAGGTGACATGTTCCCAGTCAATATGGGGATAGTTTAAATCTTCCATTATTACTGGGTTTCTGTTTTGTAGACTCACTAATCTCCCTGAGCATTTCTCAATTACCATCACTATCTTGGTCAATAGTATATGCCTACTGCCATATTCTTATTGTTCAAGCATGGAATTCCTGTCCCTAGAGATTCTATGTTTGATTCATTTAAGAATTTTACTATATTTTACTATGTTTCTTTTGCACGTAGTATCACGCCCCCACCAGCACCTACTCTATCATTCCTATATATTTTGTACCTTGGTATTACCGTGCCCCATTGACTATCATTTTTCCACAAAGTTTTTGTGATGCCTATTATATCAATATCTTCATTTCATATAAGGTACTCAAGTTTATCCATCTTAGCCTTTAGACTTCTTGCATTTTTATACAAGCACTTATAAAATTGGTCAATACTTAGTTGTCTACCTTCACATGATGTAACTGAATTGGACTCTTTTTTCATTTGACTGTTTCTTTTAATTCTTAGTTGTACTTTATAGACTTCTATCGTCTCCTCTTTACTAGGAAATAGAGTATCTCCTTTAATAAATCCTCCCCTACGGAATATGTCTGTCTGAACCATGTACTCCTTCAACCTGTCACCTTTCTCCTAGCCCTTAACTTAAAAATTTTTCTATGTCCTTTTTAATTTAACTTGCTAAAAATCTGGTTCCATTTTGATTTCGGGGGAGCCCATCCTTCCTGTATAAGCTCCTCCTTTCCCAAAGGAACCTCAGTTACTAATAAACCTAAATTCCTTCTCTGAACACCATTGTCATCCACACCTTGAGACCCTGAAGTTCTGCCTAACTGGCCTTGTCTGCGGAACTGGAAGCATTTCAGGGAATGCTACCATGGAGATCCTAGACTTTAATTTCTTACCTAGCAGCATAAATTTGGCTTCTAGGACCTCTCTCCTATGTCACTGGTACCTACGCCATGGTCACTGGCTCCTCCCCAGCACTGCACGTAGGCCTGTAGAGATGTCTCAAGAGATATTCAACTTTCACACCCAACAGGCAATTCACCATGCGGTTCTCCCCATCATCACAAACCCAATATCTATATTTCTAATAAACAAATCTCCCATTACTATTACCTGTCTCTTCCTAATAACTGGTGTTCCCCTCCCCAAGAAGGGTATCCTCAGTATAAAAGGATATCATGACATCACTTTGATGGAGGGTCCCAACTGTGGGATTCTTTCCCTTCACTCCACTTTGATAATTTCCTTCCCTCAGACTTTCATCCTCCTCAACATCACAGAGTCTGTGAGACTGGGAATGAGACAGCTCTACTGTTTCCTGAAAAGTCACATCTATATACCCCTGTCTCCCTTAGCTCCTCCAGTTCAGCCACTCTTGTCTCAAGAGACTGTCCTTGGTCTCTGAGGGCCATAAGGTGCTTGCACGCAGTACACACATATGCCTTGTGCCCAGAAGGCTGGTCATACATGCCACATGCAATGAAATAAACTGGATAGCCTCTGCTGTGCTGCTGGACTTCTGTCTGCATTATTTTTTTTTACTTTTGAATGGGGTTCTGTTGATTTATTCTTGTGTGTGGCTTTTCTTTCCCCTTGGGGGGGACGGGTTATTGGCCTAAATTTAAAGAATTTTTGTTGGATGTGTATGGCCCTCACAGCTCCTTCTCTTAACTCCCTTTCGCTGCTCCTGTCTCTAGCTCCTCTGGGTTGCTTACATGCTGGCTTTTTAAACCCCTGTTCTCCCAGAGTTAGCTCCACCCCCTCATCAAGGGATCCTAAAGGGATTAGGGATCAAATGGATAGCAGGTTAGAGCCTCCTTAAGAAGCTCTCAGCCTTGTCTAGCCAGCCTCTAGGCTCAGCACACAGCCCCACCAAACAGACCACATTATACACTTCAAGCAAGCAGACACTAACAAACTAACAGACATGGAAATCAACCCAAGAGTCGTGTAATCGCTCCTCCTTTACCTGGAGAATTCCCTAAAAAAAATCCTATTTGCTGCTCCTGGTCGCTAGCTCTGGATCTTCCGTTTGTGGATTCTAATTCCTCAGGTTTTGGAGTCTTGACTTGATACATTTTAGAGGGGCCTGACTTTCAGACAGACAGTGCTCAGCACCCATCCTCTCATATATCAGGCCACTTTAATGTGCCTCAAGTTGGGCGTCCAAAAAAATGAAGCACTCAAAACAAATCAACTGACCTGCCCAAAGTTTGGTGGAAGAGTCTGTGCAGCCCACTGAGGTCTGCTATACAGATTCCAACTATGGCAGTAAATGGAATTAAGATACAATAAAAGATCGTTTAATGTCACCGTGGAAAAACTGAAAGCTTTTAAATTACAGCAAGTAAAGAATTAAGGAAATCAACAGATCGCATGATAGCAGAACTATAAAAGTAGACTATAACTTCCAAGGTTGTTATAAAACAATTATTAAATCCCCTAGTGAGCCCTCCACTTGAAATGAGTCATATGATAATACAAGGGGCATAAACAGGAATTTTAGACAAAAGTCCCGATCCCACAGTGAGCAGCCAGGATCAAATCCAAACTCAGAACAGGGCAGAGAACTCAAATATTCAGGGCTTGAACAGGAAGCAGGAGGTTAATACAGGTGGGCTTCTCACACACCCACACCCATTGTTGGTCACATCTGCCAGTTCCAATCAATAAGTACATTGCATTTGAAATGGAAAATGACAAGATGGATTTAAATGGGGAGCAAAGCATCCCTCCTCCCTCCTCAACACATTCAAACACTAATGGCTGAAACAGGATGGAAACTGGCTGCAGTTAAAAGGAGCAGAATGAATCACAGGGACAGAATCCTTGCAAAGGAATGTATTTTCATGTAAACTTTCATGGTTGCATCCCTCATTTCTGGACATCAGGAAACATGTTAATAAATAAAAGAGTGAGAAAAATACAGAAAAGGAATCAAATCACAAAGCCCATTTTTCTGAAGTCGTCAAAGAGAAAATTCTCTACAAGTTTCAATTAGAGAGAGCCAGCCAGAGTTCGCGCACACACACACACGTTTTGAAACAATTTGATGGCTGTGCTACAAGCAGAAGATTGAATCCTGGCATTTGCTCCACTTGGAGGCACAGAGTTCTCGGGAGGGTTTCCAAAGAAAGGATTAAGTTCTGACCCCATTGAAGCCACTAGAAGTTTTGCAACTAACTTCAAAGGCGACAGGATTTCACCCTGGAAATCTAAGTCTCGCCCAAGGTCGAAGGCCTGACTTGCCCACAAGTTCCTTTGGGAGAAGAGGAAACCCTCAGAAGATATTTCTGGGCATGCAAGGATCTAGAAAATGTAAGAAGCATACATGACAATTTAAAGTTAAAAAGTCTTTAACTTAACATTTCAAGCTGTTAGTGCCAGTAAAATACACCTACCTATGGCAACTATAAACAATTGGTCTTCACCCCATTACATTTTAGAATAACTGGTCAGATAATTTCAAAAAGTTTAAAAATTTTATCAAATATGGGAGGAAAAAGCTTTGAAATTTTGAGTGAATTTCTCCCACGTTTTTAACTAGCTCTGCATTTTACACAAAAACCTAAGCATCTAGCATCCAAAAGCAAGACTGAGAAGAGACATAAGTGACATAAAATGCCCCAATGTTCTCAGAGCACTCAGTACAGAATCACAGGAGGAAGAGGGAGAAACAATGGCTGACCCACTTTTCATTCCCTCCACTCCTAGAGGCTTATTTCAGCCCCTGGCTGAAGTTAGGGCTGTGTTAACAGCTCCCTAAATTCACTGGCCTAGGTTCACTTGAGCGCAAAGATCTCTGTCCATGTCCTCACCCACTCAAGACAGACTTCCTGGCCTCCCCATACGTCAAAGACGCCTTGAGGCTGAGGTGCAGAGCCAGCTCTGATGACTTTATGATAGCCAGCGATTCCGTACATGCAAAGGAAGTTCCTAGTTGCCAAGGAGCAGCACAAATATGATGGATGGACTAAGGTTCTGGGCCATGATTTTTTTTCCCGTTTCACTTTGATTCAGCTAAGACCATTCCACTAGCCCCCTTTTCTCCCCTTGAATACTGTTGAGTGAATTCCTGGACACACACTGGGTGCTTTGTCTCTCTGCTGAAATTGGTGCCAGCACCGTGGACAGCCAGCAGCGGATTTGACTGAGTGTATTTACTTCCTACTCTTTCGTGGAGAAAGCAGCTGGGAGAAAGTGTGACATGTTTTCAGTCCTGGTGAAGGGCAACAGAAAAGTTAATGCATTATTGCTGTGCTTCCTTGTCCCTGAGGCTGAGACGCTGTCCCAGGATTAAATAAATGCTGAGCCAGAACTCATCCTTTGAGTAGTGGGTCTTGGCTGCCATGAGATTGAAGCGTTGGTAGTAGCTCCACCTCTGGTGGAGGACAACTGTCATGCTATTTAGAGAGTTGCTGTTTATTTTGTTTCTCTTTGTAAGCAAGCTGCAGCCTTTTCCCATAAAATGTTAGTGGACATTTCTCTAGGCGTACCAAGAGGCAACACATACACAAGGAGGGCCAGATCCCCAGCTGGTGTAAACTGGTGTAGCTCCACTGACATCAGAGACGCTATGCTAATTTATATCAACAGCGTATTTGTCCCACAAAGAGGGCAGGCCTTTTCAAAGTTGTGCACCCCAGCTATGTACCTGTGCACGTAAGTCATTTCATTCCATATCTCACTATCCATGCAGGTTCACAGTTTTGGCAGGTGCAGAGAGTCCATTTACATGATGCACATGTTGCTCCTTGCTTAGAAAAGATAGTTTAGAAACTTACCAGTACTTTAAAAGGTGATATCTATCTATTTATCTATCTATACACAAAACACATTCAAAAAATGTGATTAATCCCAGCCTCATTGAGAAAGATTAAGCTGTTCTAGGAAGGAGTCAAAAACCTGCTCACAACAGCAGCAAATCACAGCATATGGCCAACCGGACAACTTTATTCCACTTCAAAGGGAAATTAAGTAAAACACACTGGGGTATATTTTCTTCTTGTTACACTCACAAATCCCAATTAATGCTAATGACTGCACAAAGACTTAGAAGCGCTACAAACACAACAAACAAAGCAAAATTGCCCATCACTATGCAAAAGCACCTGCAAATTAATCTAAAAGTGTATTGAAAGGGAAACAAGGCCAATTTTTTTACAAGGTAAACAGCATGCAATATTGAAAACATATAGATTTTGACAACTTAGATAAAATCTGCAATTCAGGAAAAAAATAGTGAAAAGGGAGATCAGAAATTCAATGTGGGTATTAGTTTGTCATCTTAACAGGCGATCAGAAAACTGGCTCCTAAAGTTTTTAAAAAAAAAAAAAAAGGATTGAATTTTTGTAAGAAAACCATTTCCCAACATCTTTGAAAACAAGAATGCCTACAGTGATTTGATTGGATTCGTTATGATTGTTTTGGCTCAGCTCCTTCACCCTCCTCAGCTGGGTGGCTAAATGTTAGTCTAACACCAGGTTCAGAGAGTTCTCTTATTAACCTTCCACTCTGTGTTTCCAATTTTAGACAGGAGTAAAACTATCTTTCAGCAAATTTCACCTATTCTTAGTTAAACCTGATATCTCACCTCAGAAGCTTGTTCACAAATATGATGTTGGACTACGAAGTTGAAGCACAGAATACAATTAATATATTAGGATTAGGTCTTTGCTAGCTGAGATGGCATTTCTTTGTACATTATAGCGTTATCTCAGCAGCAGTTAGAAAGACACTATAAAGGATCATCTGGTGTAGCCCAAACTGAGAAGTGGAGACGTGATTATGTTAATATGGGAAGAAATACAGAAAGGATCACTTACAGACAAGTTAACTAGTGGTAACATATGAAATATTTGCTCTTGTGTAGTAGCATTAGGACGGATATCTTCTCTTTAGGATGTACCCTTATGACATGATAAGATCATACACTCTTTGAATCAGGCCAGTGGTGTCTGAATCAATCAACTCTAACCTTGCATGCACATACTCAAAATCTGCCAATGATCAAGTTAGGTTTGCATTCCTGAACCAGCTGCATCTCATTTGAATTTTGTTCGTGCCTACAAACATTTAATTAAAACTGGATACTAACTAGTTTGTATTGTCTGGATTTCCACAGACGTTTTGAACTCGATATTCACTTGGCGCCTTCCCAATCTGAATCATGTTCCACAGAAAGCCCACCTGGAGCAAGTAACATGACATTTTCTAACATGGCCACCAAGCCCCACTTCAGCAAACTAATCAAAGATGAATCTTGCCAATGATATGAAATGATATGATATGAACCTTGCCAATGATAATTTCACATGGGAAAAATCAGATTTGATAGAAATTCAATATTTCCTAAATTCATGACTTGCAATCTGGTTGTCACACAAGATGCCAACTCTTCACGAGCAAAAACTGGACAAATTTACACAGCTCTGTCAATACCATAGCTTGGTTGGTACTATTTTGCCATAAGTGTGACATCATCATATGCACTTAAGCCGTATGGAGCAGGGGCAAAAATGCATGCACACAGGGGAGGGGAGACGGAAAAAAACAGCATATCAAAGAAAACCTTTTTGTTACAATGGATTTACCATTAATATTTTTGCTACTGAATTTTGCATGGTTTTGTTGTCTCTGTAAAACACAAACAACCTGGATAATCCACAGGAGTTATGTTATCTAGAATTATTCAGCATCGCATGACTGCCTGCCTATGCACCGGTCATAAAAAGAGCACTAGGGAACCACCGGCAAAGGGGGCCGGCAGCACTAAAGAAATGTAGTCCTCAGGCAGGGCTAGGCTACCACGCTGCCCAAAGCAGTAGGCTCAAACTGAATGTAAACCTTGTTGTAGCTACAGCTATTGAAAATGTATATTATATACATCCACGGGTCACAGCCTAAAATTAATTAAAGCTTCATACTTACGGCACTGAACAAACATTTCACTATCAGCCTCTTTACATATTTGTTCCTTTGGATTTTTTTAAAATAGGTTATTTTCAAATATAAATAAATTCCCATGTCAGAACTCCATATACCCTTATATTGATTGGTTGTTACTTAATTGTTTCAGTAAACAAATTAAAGTAATTTCTCTTCTCTAAAAATTTCAGATTTAAAGCAAACATTCAACTTCTGTTTCTCTCTTAATTTTCTTTTTGAAAAAAAAAATCATATTATAAATCAAGATTGACATCTTCGCGCCACTGAAGTAAATGCAAGTTTTGCCTCTTATTGGCAGGAAAGTTGGGTGATAAGATACTTCTTACTAACTCTTCCCCTCCATGTTTTGCTCTCTTGGCCTACTTCTTACCCTGATAAGACCATTTTGAAGAAACCCATGGTTTATTGGTTTCGCTGATGACCATAGTTTGTTATGTTTAGTGACTCCTTTTACCAAGGCTTTTATCACTCTTATTTCAGCTTTATTTAACCACTCTAGTTAGTCTCACTGCTTCTCTTTCTTTGCATGCTGTTGTAATGTTTGACTACAAATATAGTGCTTCCAAACCAGATGCACCACCGTAACTGTTGTTTACTACAGGTGAAAAAAAGGAGGAAATAAAGTAAACAAAATAATGAATGGGACAGAGAAGGTAGATCGGGAACCTCTATTCATCCTGTCTCATACACACAAACAAGGAGACATTCAATGAAATTGGAAGTTGTCAAACAGATAAAAGGAAAGACTTGACACAAAACACAAAACAAGCCCATGGAAATCATTGCCACAACACGTCAGTGAGACCAAGAGTTTAGCAGGATTCAAAAAGGGATTAGATATATTGGATAACAAGAATATCCACAGTTCCAACAATAAATACTAAAATAGACTAACAGGAATTTTGGAAGAAATCTAAATCCTCATGCTTCAGGATTTAAGACAACCTCTAACTATTTGAAATTAGGAGAAAAACTTCCTCATGGGTAGGTTGTTCCCCAGCTGCCTACTTTAGGAGTTCTTTCACTTTCCTCGGAAACATCTGATCCTGGCCACGGTTGTAAGGAGAACACTGGACTAAATGGAGCAGTGCTCTAAAATAGGATGTCAATTCCCATACGATTCTATTCTTAGAAAGATACTTTTTGACTTTAGTAAAAGGATATGGGAAACAGAACTGTTGCTCTTATGAACTCTTATGACCAGATTCAGAACCTTGAAAACTGAATTGCCAGTGTACACAGTAGCAGTTCAAACATCCACATACTGTCCAACTAATGTGCCTCAGCTCTGTTTTGGCAGGATCGCTTCTTGGAGGTGAGAAGGTAGTTCTTTATCCTTGCCCAATCAGTCCTTAGTCTTTCTTACTCAGACTGACAGCATGGTTGATAACTGGTGCAAACCGTCGTGGTGGTTTTTATGCTGTAGGTTTCCGTTGCTCTAAGAACTGGACTGAGTCCGCCAAATTAATTTACCACGCCTGCCAAATAGCCTTGAGATGCTAATAATTTTCAGTCATTACTGACTTCAGCCAAACTTGAATTGGTCACCTGGTGGTCACAAACTCTGCACCCCATTATCGAATCTTTGAGCCATACAACCCCTCCTCTCCATTTATTTATTTATTTTTAGGAACATGTCCAGAACTCCATCAGTCATTTGAGGTATCTAGTTATGTTAGATGTAAAACTAGTAGTTGTATCTCCCTCAAGTCAATTTCAGTGATTTCTGCTGGTTTTGATACTCTACAAAAATTGATTATTGATTAGAGCTATCTTCCATTTTCAGTGGGTAAACCAGTTAGTTCATCAAGATCATCACTAAGTGATCTGCCTCTCTGTTCTGAAAAGTGAATAAAGCTTTGGAGAAAGAACTGTAGAACTAACTTCTATAACTTCTGTAACTTGAGAAACTGAGATAGAAACTCACTGCATGTGAAAATTCCTAGCAGTCAAATTAATGACCCCCCAAAAGGTCATTTGCTTGGCTTGGCTAGGTGCAGAAAATGCTGTTATGTACTTCGACAAGCAAAGGATGAAAATATAATTCCATTTCAAAACAATTCTTGGACACAAAATTACAGCCTATCTATCTATCTATATGTATTTATCGTCAGATTGTATTTCTACAACGCCCATCTCATTACTAAGTCCACCACGGCCTTATAGCACGCACCTCCCTACATCACTCAGAAATCTCGGCTTGACAGTAGTGCTAAACAATATTCATTGAGAGCGTCGCCAAAGTGCAACATGTTAGTAAATCAAACCCTCAACGCTCTATTTTACAAATTTCATGGGCCACTAGGGATAATTAAAAGGGTAATTATATAAAGTTGGTGCAGTTTTGAGAATCAAATGACATTTTTACTTTAAAGCATTTGATTATCTGACATTTTTCTATTAAGACCATCTTTGGTACTTTTATGGTCAAGCAGTACAAACAAACAATAACTGCTCTTTAAGAGGCTTCATTTATTTCTCGCACTCTTCTTGGTCAATCTCAATCACTGCTCATTTCTGCAAGTCATATTCAGAGATAGCAAATGGAAAAAAATAGACTTTTTTAAAGTGGCTGATTAACCTAAAATGATACTGAGTTTCAGATGCTGCTTAAACAGCAGCTCGGCACAAAAATGGTATTGCTTTGGGTGTTTGCAGTGCTGGAGCACTGTTTGGTTTGTCACTGTTTAACCACTGCTCTAAAGCTAGCAAAGTACATTACTGGTAGTAACAGCTCATGAAAAATACAGCAAAGAAACTGCTAGTGGCAGAAGCATTTAACTTTCTTGTTAGCAGCCTCCCCCATGTGGCACTTTAGCACCAGCAAGTTGTTTATTATGTTCTCTGCCAGGCAAAACTGATTAAATAGGGCTCTTAAGAATCAAAGCGTTATAAATTCATGGAAATACAGCAAGCAATAAATTCCATGGAATTAAAAGCTTACTAGCGCTATTAGCATTTCAGGCTGTTTGCATTGTTAATACTGATGTACAAAAATGATGTTCCGATAAGACAAGTTAACCCAACACAACACATGCATTAGTTGTAATATTTTTATACAATGTTCTCATTACTTGCAGCTTTTTTCCCCCAATCTGAAACACTCATTAATGTTTTAAAGGAAAATCTAAAACAAATCAAATGGTCCACAGAATAAAGATTTACATCCCCTTTAAAATAAAAATCAAATATTATACATGATCTATAATAGATTTATTATTATGTGAAACAGGGGGGCTTGAAAATCCCAAAGCATAGATTTGTCCCTATGTTTTGTAAGGGAGAACAGCAAGGTTACTTTGCTCTAACAAGACTCGAACCTATTTCACACCAACTTGGTGCTGATCCAACAATTTAATAGCTAGGCCCAATGCATTGTAATGTTAATACTAAAAAAAAGGCTGCTCTAGTCTGAACTGGTGGTCAGTAAATCTGTCAATACCCCTCCCAAAGAGGCACAGTTTTACTCCTGGAATTTTTACTCGGGGTTTTACTATCATCATTCCATTGAAATGACTGTGATGGCAGATGACTCACTTTTATATCATTGCTTTGGTGCTGTGCACACAACACTAGAGCAAAACTGGTGTTAATCTTTCCCTTCTGCCTATCTGTTTTTAGGAGGCTGCTAACTTTGTAAAGAAGTGAGGGGAAGAGGGGGAAAGGAAGAGATGGCAAAAGGGGAAGAGTGGGCCATACTTTCCAAAATGTAGGGAAAAAATAGCCCTTGCAATTTTTTGTTAGCTGATAACATCATGCACTTATATCGACCTTTTCTCAGGATCTCAAAGCACCTTGCAAACGTTAGCCCACACGCCCCTACGAAAGAAAGGCACATGTTATCTCTCTCATACAGAGAGGGTTATCAAACCACAGGAATTATTACTACTGTTCGCACTTGTAAAATGAGAACAATATGCGGAAGATGGTACATCATCTGCAGTTGGCACCATCTATAAGTAGAGATAGATCTGCACCACGCAGCTCAGTTTTCAAGAAACATGGCTCAAGTCACACAGCAAACCAGTGGCAGAGCTAGAGAAAGACTGAAGAGCTCCTGACTTCCAGGCTGCTGCTCTAATCACCAGATGCCATTCCCCAGAGAAGCAAACGCCGGCAAAGAAAACTCTTCCAATATTTAGGGGCGTTCGCCATTTTGTTTGCCTCTAGCAAAACAAAACAGAGGCATATTGTCCGTTCGATGTATGCAGGTCCTGGCAATTACACTTCAGTATCAAGAGAAATATGCCCCAGCTATCGGCAGAGACTTAGGCCTTTAATCTAAAAACTGAAAACACACCGTAAAAGGAATATTTATAGCTGAGGGATCTACATGCAAAAGGTATCTTCTGAGCATGAGCAGGAAATTACTTTTCTAATGTTAAATAGATCCAAGTTCAAATCCATTAGAGTCCAGGTCATACTGGGATCATGTCGCTGCTAATGCCTCCAGATACACTCAAAGGGAAACCCAATATATAAAATGTGATAAACTCAAGCTTTCCCATAGAGATATGTCGGGACCTCATCCAGGCACTGCCACCGATTTCAGTTCACCAGCAGCAACCAAATGGGATCCCAATGTACATCTACGGGAGAAAGTGTGTATGTTTACACTAACAGACCGTTATAGACGGAAAGTCATTTGGGAAATATGCAGACTCTCTCTCTCTCATTCTCTCTCCTTTTTTTTTTTTTTTTTTACCCCAGAGACTGCAGGAAAGGACTTTTAGGATTTCCCCCTCTCACACACACGCAATCATTCCAAACTGACTCCCACCCACCCCCTTTATACGGACACACTCAAGACCTTCCACCCAGCCCCCAACTCTAATGGTAACAAGGACTGGATCACTCACTGCAGAACACATCAACACCAGTCCTTCTTCTGGTCTCTTAGGGGAAAAGATCAGGTAACATTGTTCCATACCCCAATCCCCCATGTTCCCTGCCTCTCCGGATCAAGCCCTTTAGAAGGTGTCTGAGCCAGGGAGTTGAGCACAGGGGTGCAGGAAGTAGGAGGTGCTGCCAAACCTCCGGCTCAAAGTGGTTTTCATCATATACAGGGCTCATAGTTTTGTTCAATGGCTTTCAGCACCCCCACTCCGCCCCCATAAAAACTGTTCCAACACCACAGGGTGAGCGGGGAGTTACTCACATTCCTGAAGAATTTTTATGTCTATCTGGTCAACCTATGGCCTTGCTAATCGATGAGGTCCACTGCAGGAAGGCAGAAGATGCAGCACGTGTGCCTATAAGGAGGAAGCTTTCTTAGCAATCTTATGCAACTGGCACCTGGAAACGTGAAAGAAACCAACCAACCCAAACCAAAAGCGGTGTTGTGGGGGATCAGCTAAAGGAGCATGCCGTTACCTCTCTTCCTCACAGCAATCAGGAGCTGTACTGGATTCTGCAGGGACCCAGCCACACTCCTCATCATCGCTGCAATAATCAATTACTGTTAATGGGCAAGTCTTGTCCCCTCCTTCTCACGGGGGAGGGGGGAAGGGGAGGGCTCTGCTGCATGCACAGCAATAGAGGGAATAGGATTCAAGGCGGCTATTCAGGGTCCCGTCCTGTGGCGTGCAGTGGAGAAGGCCCAGCAACAACAGTGCAGCCTCGAGGCAGGGCTACTGCTCCAAGGCCTGGGTTCGAGGGTTCCCTCCCCTCACCTGTGAAATCCCTCTCTGTCAAACCCAGGTCGTTAGGGTTGCCACGGGGACTGGGAGAATCACAGGAGTTGGCCCCCAGGTGAACGTGCCTTTTGAAGCAATAAACTTGCTGATACCTAAATCCCCTAAAAAATTCCTGTCCTGGCGCTTTCCAGGACCGAACATATCACCCCACCAGGGTATGTGATCTGATGCACTTGGGGGTTCTACCTGCAGTGCTGACAAACACGAGGTGCACATGGGGGAGCCCAAGAAGCAGAGTTGAAGCAGCATAAGAAGTGCTCCAAAACCATGGGCAGGGCCTTCCGGGGAGCTCACTAAAGTGATAAACACATTGGAAGGCCTTTATTATATGATTGCTTTCATTGGGTTAGAGGGATCAGGGAAGAAACGGTAGAAAGAGATGGAAGGACATAGGGAAGGACAGAGTAGGGGAGAAATACTTTTCATAATGTGTTAAAAATAAAGCCTCAAAATAACAAGGAGTTAACCATTTCAGAGGGTTTCACAGTAGCAAATTTCACAGAGAAGATGCCTCCTGCATTTAGTTATGGCCAGCATGTCAGTTGGGAAGGACCTATGTACACAACTGTTCCCCAGATCATAGAATTGCAGCATGATCAGATAGGCTGTGACAGAGCTACTCCTATGGCCAATACTAAACCTGCTGTAGGACTTTCCCCCTTTTTTAAAACAAATAAGGAAACTCAGAGCCAAAAGGCAGCAATAGAATATTACTGACATTGCAATGCAAATAGGCCAAGGGAACAGAATGCAGGGGAGCACGCAATCTGTTTGCCAATACCCATACACAACAGTGTTCTTCTCTGAGCCCAACCTTTTCTGCTGGACACCCATATTAGTCAGAATCCCAAAGTGTCCAGCATCAAGCCTAACAGAATTCATGATCCAGAGATGAAAGCACGAATGGCTGGCTTCATGCTGAAGTGCCCAATAATTTTCCTATTCTCAGAGAATGGAGGAACTATGTTTGGTCTAGATATATTCCCATACAGTCGACCCTCTACTGTTACCCTGACTCAAGGACAGGCTCCTAAAGTGGTGTGATACAAATGTCACCACACCAAACCACAATATAAATCTGTCAAACTGGGAACCACAATATTTGGGTTTAGTGTGAGGAGATCAAACTGAGCTGGTTCAAGTAAGTTCAAACCAAACCATTTATCAGCTGGATTTTAGGCTTCCGAGGCCAGGTGCACTGGGAGGGAGACTGGAGGGAATCAGGGAATGGGGAGATTTGCCTGGACTTCTAAAACCTTTGAAAATATGTAGAGATAAGTAACAGTTCAATGCTTTTCTTAATTATTGCAAACTGATTTAGTGATCGCAATTTACAGAAGAGCAGTGTTCTGTTTGATCTACGTATCATGAGTATATGGTACTTTTGCCTTGATGATTTTTGACACACCCTTTAAATGCAGTACTTGCATGGGAGGTAGTATGACTATGAACTAAGCAGCCAGGAACTCCTAAGTATAAATCCTGCCTTTGCTGGCCTTGGGCATGTCACTCATCTCTCGCTGTATCAATTTGCCTATCTGTAAAATGGGCATAATAACCCATATTTACCTACTTAACACAGATGTCAGTGGACTAATTATTGCTTGTAAAGCATGGATACTGTTATGCACATTACACAATTGAAGTATTATTACTATCATATTACTGTGGTTTTCAAAAAGTGATGCTGAAAAATACATAATACTGCTAAGTTAACACTTTCCTTCCATTCATTCCAGTACACAATTTAGATTTATAAAGTATGATATTGCAAACTTTCAATATAAACTCAGCAATGTACAAATCCTGGCAACGACCAAGAGCTTTTAAAGAAAACTAAATATAATTAAGGTTAAGGGATTTCTTTTTACCCATCTAACTTAGGATATCAGGCACAAGGTTCGATAGTACCAGTATATACACTCCCCCCTTCTTGTGAAAAATTAAAAGAACAACAATTCAAGACAGCGTCATCCTAGATAATCAGCACTGACTGAATTTAATTCATTTTGTGGTCTTAGCTCACACCGGAGGTCTGGGCGAAATTTCAAAATCCTATGAAAAAGTTAGAAACAATTTTGAAGTTTCAGTTTCACCAAGGTTCATAACTGACCCATTTGCCATTTTGAGAAATTCTGTGACTTTTTAAAAATCAAATGCTTGATCTGAACAGCAAAAAAACATCAATAACATTTTCTACAATAATTTGAATCAAATTTAAATCAAAATACTGAGAAAAAATATAATGAAAAATTTCACAAGAAACAAAACTTGTTTAAAACAAGTTGACAGTTTTTCCATTCATATCTTTGTTTCCTGAGGCTCTATCTATTTGTCGAGCTTTGGATGGGTCTCCCCTGTTCACATGCACATTGAGCTAGCACAAGTATAAACAGCAGTGTCGCTGCAATAGCACAGGTGGTGGCAGAAGAGACATCGCTGAGCCAGCTCCAGCCACTGGTTTCAGCCAGACAAGTTTGTACTCCGCACAGGTCAGCCATGCCTCTACTGCCACAACCAGCCCACCACCACAACTACTTATACTCAGCGCTAGTTCGATGAGAGCAGGGAAAATCACATCCCTTGCTTGTGGTGTAGACATAATCTAAGAGAGGCCTTCCTCTCCCCCAAACAAAGAACTTTTTGTTCAAAAACTTTTGAACAATTCTATTGCTTTAAGAACAATTACTATGCTGAAGTTTGTAAACTTTTACTCTTAGCTTTTGAGATGACGGTGGGTTGTAGAATGGGATTATTAAAACCTGTTTTTCTGTTGAGTTGGCACAACGGACAAAGGAGCCATGTACTATGTAAATAAGTAATTGCAGAATTTTCTGCATACCGGCTGGTTATATGGCCCGCACCTCCCCTCTGAAGCATCACGAACAACTTATCTAAGTTTAGTTGGAGGCTTTTAATTTTTATTGACCACTCATCCTATAGCTTTTTGTAGTATCAGAGCACACAGTACAGTAGTGGACTAAGTCCTTATGTTCTAAATAAATCCTCACAGAAGTTTCAGTGTATGCTATCAATACAGATAAAATAATTTAGCTATTTGTTTCAGGCAGATGAAGAGCTTCAAAAGTGTCATGTTAAAAAAAAGTTTGTTTTAGCATCGTTCTGTCAAATGTCATAAGTGATGTACAACTAAATAAATAAATATTATTCAGGAAACACATTTTGAAGTTTCAATTTTTCTGTGGCTGTGGAAGTCTGTGAATTTTTGCTGTGGATGCTGCCATCTTCCTGCCATGTGGCAGGACATTTGCAAAATTAGAACAGGAAAAACTCATTCAGCATTGAAACCAATGGGAAGGCTATGGATTTTGAAGACCAATTAAAACATGTATTTCTAAGGTGTTTTATTGTTAGGTGGCATCCAGGAATTTCAACTGAAAACAGACAGCACGCACCTCTGTAGATAATCTTCAAACAGAAAAGCAAACCAATTTCCTCAATTAAGAAAAGTGACACTGACCCACTTCTGTCTTTTTTCAGCCTGATACTCTAGACTACTACTGAAATCCAGTCTGGTGATGAGATCAGAGTTCAGGATTGGTGAGTGGAGAAGTCAAACAACGGGGCTGAAGAATTAGGCAACGGGAAATAGCAGTGAGCAGAGACACACACCATTTCTCAGGGTCAGAGGAGAAAGCAAGTTGTGTAACTTCATCCAAAATTCCTGGATATTGTCTCACTATAGTCACCTCTATTTCAAATTCTTAAATGAAATCAGCACTCGATATATAGCACTGAGTATGCAACTAGTTGTGTAACAGCAAAAATTTCCAACGTCTTGACTGTAAGCAGGAAAATGGCAGCCTGCACAGAATAGGGTGACTTTTATTTAACTCTTCCCCACACACACGTAAAGTCTGTTCAAGAAACAGCTTGCATGGGTTTTGATAAACATCTAGTTCATTCCGAAATTTTAGCAGATAAAACATTAGGTTTTTCTTGGGGAAAAAAAAAACAGCGTACGGGTTGACCACACTGGTCCTCTGGCGAGTTCCCAATTCCCGTATTTGCAAGGCCCATGGACAAACTTCCTGCTGGTTTAAATGGACAGCTCTAGAGGCACCAGATGCAAAACTGAAGCTCTGATTACCTGTGATCTTTTACTACTCCACTGTTGTCAGCCCTGGCCTACCAGGACAGTGGCCTCCAATACCAATTCTCTGGGATTTGGCAGGTAGGAAGAAAAGCGGCTTTCACATGAATTGATGTGGATGAGTGTTTGGAAACCATGTTTAATGGCACACAGAAGAGCGGTCCATTTCAGGACACTATGTTGGGCATCATCACAAAAGGGATAAGCATCATCTGTGGAGTTACCAAGCTTAATATGCAACGGTTAAGGATGCTGTAAAGTTCCACATCATTAAACACGGAGATTGAGATGTCCGCCTGATTAGCCTGCAGACCTTGTCACGGATGATCTGCAATTGCAGACCTCAAACTCCATAGGCAATCCGCATGTAACCTGAACATTTAGTAGCCTTTTTGAATAGGTATGTTTCTCAGAGCTTACAAGATCCAGGTAGTGTTATAATGAAGCTATGTTCCTAAAGCCAAAGCTACTTGGCTTATGAAGCTTATAAACTTCACCAGCTATGCCCTCAATGATACCCGTAATTGATTCAACTTTATTCATTTTACAAAACTAGAAACCATACCGTGTGTTTTTGTAACATTTCTAAATTGCTTGAACCAGACAACTTAAAGACCTTACAAACTAGCACAACAGGATAAACCTACAGAATTTGTAATCTCATTGGAGCAAGTCTAGAAAAGCTACTGGAGTATTTATAAATTCTGCAAGCTGTTCCCAGAGCTCTCAGAGGTTTGAATGTTTTTATGGAATACCTTCAAAATTAACCTCCCAGACATGCCCTAGATGTCTAAGGACAAATGACCAAAATAAATTCAGCAGTTCCTGAACAAGTTGTTTTTGGCCATCCAACTTTCAAAAAAGAAAAAATAAAGAGGCCAAAATCTGCTCTGAGTTGCACCAATGCAAATCAGAATAATTCCTTTAGCATCAAAATACTTTGTCTAATTAATGTCAAAAACTTTCCTGCAAAATCTTACTGAGAGGAGAAATGATGTTTGAGACTGTTAAAGGAAGATAAATAGTAGGCTTGTGGAATCTCATTCATAGTCTTACTGTATTTGTCTCACATAACTGACTTTGCAGAAATACCATTTTTAACAACTTCTGTAAGACCTCTCACAGGGCTTACACTGTTCTCCAAACCAGAACTCTCAGAAGTTCAAATGTTCTTAACAAGTAACTCCAAAATCAACCACCTACACTTCTTTTTAAAAACAACCAAGTACTCCTGGGCACTTGATTTCTTTGAAGTGTAAAACAAATTTTAAATTTCTAGACCAATCAATTTTTCAGGTATTTTTTCCAAAAGAACATATCTGGATACTTTTCAAAACTGTAAAATCCACCAAATATTTTAAGCCCTCCAATTCAAAAACCATTTTTGTCTATTTACAGGAGTCAAACTTAAACAAACAGAAGCAACAACCACACAAAATCCTCCAGCATAAACATAAATGCAAGACATTTTTCACTAAAAGAACTTTTCAAGTGAGAGTGGGGTCAAATATGTATTTAAAAAAATTCTTACCACCTAACCTATTGATTTACTTTATAGGCTTCGTACTATGGTATCTTCCATTTGCAAAGACTGTTACAAACATTATTTAAAGTGCTGCCTATATGTGAAAATTCCACTGGTGGAACTATCTGATTAACATCCCCGCTAATTTGGTACAACAGATAAGGTGTTATACTATTGAAGCAGTAAAGGTTAAAAAAAAGAGAGGGAATCTTCTACCCCTTTGAAAAAGGGCATGTCAGAGGGATGAGGAGGAAGAAGTTGACTTTTTACACAAAAGGCAGACAATTCATTTTTCTCTTTGAAAAAAAACTTGATAGAAACAACTCACCAAATTTCAGCCAGAATGGTTTCTTGAGGCCAAATTATAAACTGATGATATTAATGGTTTGTAATGGAAATGATGTCTGGGCCTTAGTTACAAATGTTCAAATGTTTGCGCTCCCAAAATAAAAAAGTAAACAGTGAGCTCAAAGTCAGAAGTGACAATTGAGCAATTATGCAGAATCTGTACAAAACACACTGAAGAAGGAGGAGAGGTAAGAGATTCCCAAAGTACAATTCACAGGGAGAAACTCTTCGCAATTTAACTTCTTGGATGTGGTGACTGAAGCTCCTGCCATTAGTGGTAGAGAAATATGCCTTCATGTGTGGCACTCAGAAATATGAACAGCCAACCAGTGCCAAAAAGGCTTTTTAAAAATGCCTTGCCTTTAGTACCAGCTTGCAAATGAAGAGGATGGTGCTATAATGGCCACTGATGTCACTGAAATTGTAATGCTGCCATTGTAAAATAACATTGCTACAATAAGCTAAAATACATATGCCAGGAAGACACGCTTCTGTTGCCTTACCCCAAGCTACAGTGGCGCAGCCACTTGGTGTAAGCCACATTACACCAAGCCACTACGTTATTAAGCGGCACCCAAATTGTGCCATACCTAAAAAAATCTAGTTTCTGCAGTCGTTTCCCGCTCCAACACTAGGCCTTATGGCACAAAAGTGGGTACTGCAACTGCACTGCATTTTTTAAGACAGGCTCCAAGGCTGCAAATCTAGAACTAGTCTTTTCCTTGTAGTAAGAATCAGCTTTGGGCATCGAATGAGCAACATCTATGATGGATATTCAAGTACATCCTCCCATTTGCTGTAACGTATGGCAAATCTGTTTGTGCCAAGTGATCCAATTATAATGTTTGCCGCCTGGCACACTTAAAGGTCAAGTGGAAGGCTTTAGCACAATTCTTAACACACAGCTAGGTCCTGCATATGCTGCAAATGGAAATGGAAATGGATCTTTCCGACATACTTGTATTTATAGGACAAACAGAACTTTACTTCAAACTACCCGCTCCTCATCCCATTCTTGGGTTTTGAGATAATGCGAAACAACTCCGTCCTCTCTCCACCTGGGCCTCCTTTCAGTCAGGTCAGAGCTGTGACAACCCAGAATGCATGTCCTCAACTTACTATCTAATATGGCCCAAGAGGAAATAAACCAACAAACTGCATAGCGATGTAAAACTAGTTCTTTAATCTAAACTACTGGGCTGTGCCAATGTGCCTCATCCCGCTAACTCTATCTGGTACAGAACTGGTTTTTCAGAGCTGGTACTACACAGACATTAAGTGTACTGGTTCCACCAGAGCCCACTGGCCGTGCCCTAAGCTACCCCTACGGAGGCTAATTTGCCCTGCCTCCTCCCTTCACCCATCCAGTTCCCCTCTTCCTCCTTACTGGACTTGGTGCAGCTGCATGTGGCAAACCTCTCTCTCTGGATGGTATGCACGCCTTGAGATAAATTTTCCCTTCTGATCCCAAATTTGGGTGCACATAGGCAAGAACTAGATCTCCAATCCAGAATGGCTCCCCATGTGTCACAACTACGACAATTAACACAAGTGGTGTACCCAGTAAACATGTCCAATCACAAAGCAACGACTGGCATGGCAGGTAAAGACAGTTCAACAGCTTCCAATGAAGGATTAAGAATGTGCTCCAGCTTTTTGTCCGTGGCCTTTCTAACACTCTTCCCCAAGCCAGGTGGGCTTGCTAGAACAGGCCTACACTTAAAATGCTGCATTGGTGCAGCCACGCCATTGTAGCACTTAAGTGGAGTCCCCACATTGACAGGAGAGCTTCTTCTGTGGGTGAGGTTCAACCATCTCCCCAGAGGCAGGAGCTATGTCGGCAGGAGAAGCTCTCCTCTCAACACAGTGCTGCCTACACGCGGGCTTGGTCAGTGTAACTCCATCGCTCAGGGGTGTGGGTTTTTTTACACCCCTGAGCAATGGAGTCATATCGACATAGTTCTGTATTGCTCTTCCCCTGCCGCATATTGTCTGTCTCTGGCAGCTAGTGGTGTCCTGATTAAAAAGTCCTACCTATCCCAACAGGACATTTCCCCACCGAAGCAAAAAATGTATTGCCTGGATTAATGCATCTAATAACATTTTTAATGACAGAATGGACTTTGGTCCACATCTTGTGGTTAATATATCTAGTTTCATCAGGTTCTCAAATACATGTGACCAGTCATCTTTCTGGATATTTGATCCATGCAGCCAGCTCTGATCTCTGCAAATAATTTGAAACTCTGATGAGCCCATCAAAGAGTATGCATTTCAGTGTTAACATAGATACTGAAAAGTAACAGTGTAGCTAAAGATCATACTAATATAGTTTCTCAATCTGGAGGCACATGCTAACCACCAACCCACTAACAACTTCATTGTGTGGTTAATATTATAGATTTGAAATGGGATGATGGTACATTGTAAGCATGGAGTAACACAAGCCACCACTAGTATTTTATTTAAGACCCTTATCAAGTATCTAACATTAGAGAAGTGGAAGACAGATTGTAGGATTAAAGAAAGAACTGACCAAATCTTGCTCACCTTGTTCACTTAAGTAGCCCTGTTGAAGCAAAGAAGGATTTGGCCCAAGAACAAAACACATAGGAGGGTCAGAACCTGTTGCTGATTATCCTAAAATTGAGAGGAATGTTTTCCAGCTAGCCCATTTAAAGCATTATAATATATAGCAGCAGTTTTCACCTGGGGTCCGCAGACTATATGCAAGATTTTCAAAGGGGTCTTTACCTCCATTCGAAATTTTTTAGGGGTCCACAAATGAGAAAATGTTGAAAACCACTGATATGCAGAATGGAGGAAGGGGCAACAGAAAGGGTTAAAAGTATACAAACAAAACATGTTTCAGTTCTCCAGAGATCAATAATGCCAGCAGATAATCGTTTAGAGAAAACTCCTCTGATAAATCTTTGAAGTCTTCAGTACTGCATTCCAATGGCTCATGCTAATGAGGTTTGTTCAAAAACATTTTAAAACTATTCCAAGATGTCTTAATTTATTATATGACTCTTCTTGATCAAATGGCTTCAGAAAAGTCACAATTTTAACGATTTCTATCTAGGTTAACCTCCTGGTAAAACTAAGTATAGACTTAAATTATTATTTTCAGAGGCGTGCACTTAGTCTTTGGGTCTGTCCATCCCCCAACCTGCAGATGTAATGTAACTTCTATAACTACAGATTACAGAGATTCAAATAAAAACTTAGAATTCTGAAGCATCTTTCATCTGAGGGTCTCAAGTGCTCTACAATGATTAATTCTCACAATACCCCTATGACATACAGCAGAAGGTAGGTACATCCAATTTTTAGAGAGGGGCACACAAACCAGTGAAGTTACTTGACCAAAAATCACACAGTGAGAGCTAGCAGCAAATTTGAAAATAAAATCCAGGAGTATTAAATCCCATTTTCCTGTGCTAACCACCACATCACACTGATCTCTGACTTTTCACATTAAGCAGTATGATATGCAGGTAGGCACCAACCCAAAAAGTTGTGATCCTAGCACTATGTGTGTAAGCGAGAATCACTGGGAGGCTATTAGTGTAATGATTACAGCAAATCACTGGGAATAATCAGGACTCCTGGTTTCTATTTTCAGCTCTGCTGCTGGATTTTGTGTGTGACCTTAGTCAAGTCATTTGACTGCTCTGTGCCTCAGTTTACTCATTTATAAACGTGTATGCACTAATACACTCACTCACTGTCTCTCTCTCACACACGCTCATGTGCATTGTATCACTGCTGTTTTGTAGAGTGCTTTGAGATCTTTGAGTGAAAGAAGCTGAGTTAGCACAAAAGATCTAATTTAACAGGGAGAATTACTCTAAATTCTAATAGTTTATATGCTACCATCATAGCAATCACTGGGCCCTACTGTTCTGTGCACGGATCTCTCTGTGCCTGCGCGGAAGGTGGGAGCAGCCACTTCCATAGCAGCCTACCCCCTCCCTATAACCTCAAAGGGGAATGGGAGCGACACACACAGGAAAGGGGAGAGCGAGGGCAATCATTTTACTATGCACGTCATTTCCCCAAACCTGCAGCAAGATGGAACCTTCTCAAAAGTTACTATATTTTGAGGCTGTCAACTTTTGCTAAAGCCCTGATTATGGGAGCTCTGCCGACAGCTGCCAGGAGAATAAACCAGAAGAGGGGGTGTATGGGTGTGCAACAAAGAAATGGCACAGTGACACATTCTGTCAGGCAGTGGCCCTCCCCTGACCAAACAAGCTGGTGGGAACTAAAGGAGGTAAATCTAAGAATTTCTGGTGTCCTACAAGGGTTATTCTCCATATAGAAAAATGATGTGGCCCATTTCATAACCTAGTGGGGAGAAAAAATTTTCAGCTCATCTTTATGCAACACTTAAGGGGACAGAAAAAAAGGTAGAGCAGCATTTACTGGTTCTGCCCTGTAGCAAAAAAAAACATAACAGCACAGACTGAGCTCAGACCCAAAGATTAATTTGTTGATTGTCTCACTGGGTCCTGAATTACGAGCAGCTACAGTTTTGTTATCAATATTTAATCACCATTTAACTCTGCCATGCATTAAGAGTTGAAATTCTAAACTAAGTGTAACTTTGCAAAATCCTTTTGTGTTGATTTTCTCTCGTTAGGGTTTTCTAAAGGATGCTATCTCTGCTATCTTGAAAGGCTGCATGTACCTTTTGTTATCAATAATGTACAACTTTAGTAACATGTTTTTGTACTTTTCAATTCTGCAGCATGCAAGCTAACCCTGATTTACAATGCCCACTGAATTTGTTTGATTACCGAAAATGCCTTTATGTAACCTTTAAACAAATGACTACTGCAGGAAAACTAACACTATTGAGCATATTTCCCTATAAATACACTTCTCTCTCCCCCTTAAAAAAAAAATCAGTATTTTAATTCAGATTCTCACTTTGAAGAAAGTTGGCTCAGGTTTGTAAAGCAATTTAATTAGACATTACGATTAACAATGTTAAATAAAGGAGAATACAAACATTTGAATTCTGAAGATTTAACCATCAAAACCCCTTACCATGTTTATTCAGTTATTTTTATCACTGACGGTATTCTTTAGAGCTTACAGAGAAAATAGCTGAAGCAAAACAAGATACTGTATCACCAGTATCCTCTTATCCAACTTTGGATGCCTGAGGCCAGGTTTCCATGCAGTATGGTCCTGTACTTTCCAGAACAACTGCTCCTGAAGAAATGAACAGCATTGCGCTGCTAATGCACTAAGCAGCTTTAACCACTAACACAGAACATGAGATTCACCTGAAGTTAAGCAATCAAGCAGCTGAGCTCAATTTCAATCAACCAAACCCTTAACCCGTCTTATTTCAGTGGCACTGCTCTAATTAGGACTCTGTTACCATTTCCATTACAAACTCCTCTTTCCATGGTTCAACATTTTTGCAATTTCAATTCCCACCACGTTGAAACTCGATGCGCAACTTGTCAACCCAGGTGTCAATCATTTTTTATTTATTTTATATATTGTAAGAACAAGGCCCAGTTCTGCCACCACTGAAATCACAATGTAAGTTGTGCCATTGGCTTCAACAGGAGCAGGACAGGATCCATAATTTGCCATAGAAACAAGTCTTGGTATTTCAGAACAACTCCATGCATGTATAGTAGCTGATCGCTGAAACCAACTACCAGAGAAGTGGTAAATACTCCATCTCTTGATGTCTTCAAATAAAATCTAGATGCCTTTCTGGAAAATGTGTAACAACAAGCTGTGCTTTAGTCAAACACAAATTATTGGGCTTACGATACAGGGGAACTGAATTACATATAATCATCTATGATATACAGGAGTTTAGACTAGATCAGTGGTTCTCAGCCTGCAACCCAATCAGCACAGAGCTGAAGCCCATATGACATCCTCAAAGCCATACAGGTAGCACATCTGGTGTGGATGCAGCCCACAAATCACACAAAGCGGCCTATGTGGTCCACAATGGTAAATAGATTGAGCACACTGGATGAGACGACCTTATAGTCCCTGCTAGCCTTATACATTATGATTCTGTGACTCATCTAAGCTACTTAGTGTTGCATGATGCATTCAAAAGGTCAAGGGTAGGTATGTGTTACGCCATTGCTACCCTAATACAAAGTATCTTTGCTTTTGCAGATGTAGGTGAGAAACTTCAGGTTAGTTTAAGATGTTGCTTTGTGCTACAAAGAGTATTCCAAACCTGTCACGTGTCATGGAGTAGGATCTCCATCTATTGCAGCACAAGCTATTCTTTACAAGCATACCGTAAAGCAAGAGAGAGTCTGATGTACCCCAGGGTGCAAAGTTTTTCGTTATGCATCAGGCAGCCAATGTCTATCAAACCAAAGGAGAAACAAAACATCTATATTCCTTGGACTGTGAGCTTATCAGGGCAGGGTCTGTCCGTTCTTGAATGTCTGAAAAGTTCCTAAGACATCCTAGGCACCCCATAAGCAAACAATAATATCCAAATTCCAAGGGAAGGCATATACCGTGTTGCTGACATAAACCACAGGAATGGCCATGGATTGCAATATTTGCTTGAACTCCATGAATTCCATCCTGACTAAACAGATCTTTGTTGGCAACAAAGAGCTAAAGAACACATTATCCATAAATCTATTTTAATTTGAAACAGAACAAAATATGTTGGGATTTTTGTCCTTAAAAATGTATTTTTCTTTAAAAAAAAAAAAAAAAGAAATAAAAATAGCTAATTCTTCAAGATACAGTTAGTCATTCTGCAAAATTCTAAATTT
Organism: Mesoclemmys tuberculata; assembly: GCA_007922155.1. Taxonomy (NCBI): domain Eukaryota; kingdom Metazoa; phylum Chordata; order Testudines; family Chelidae; genus Mesoclemmys; species Mesoclemmys tuberculata. Next base: position 9,086,059 of record ML677031.1, read on the forward strand.
AAAATGAAACCACCATTTTATATTCAAACAAGGTCAAGAGAACAACACTCACAAGCACTGACATCACAGCTAACGGCAGCCACCGCTTAACGGTTACATCAGTGTTGCTTGTTGCTATGGTGCTTAACCAACTATTAATTTCTGAAAGACGGTGATTATAAAGCAGCTATATGAACCTCAGTCAGATGACACCACTTCAGTATCAAACACTGACATGTGTTACTCCCGTCTTCTGCAAGTTAATTTTATGAATCACCACTTTTGTGATGTTAATAGTCCTTTCTAACTTTAAACTTACAGAAGTCAACAAAGAAAAAGGCAAAGAGGTGAGGCAGAAGCAAAGGATTTTCACATTGCTTTAAAAAGGGAAAGTTTTCAGGGAGTTGGGGTTTTTTGTTTTTGCTATGCCCCAAAAGCATGTATTTTAACTGTTACGGGAATAATAAGAAGTAACCGGAATAAGAGACAAATTCTGCTCTGACGCTGCCGTGTTAGCCCAAGTCAAAGCAGCCATAATGCCAATTTGACACCAGATTCATCTTATGTAAGGTAGTCTTCACGTTGCTAGGAGACTTCAGCCGCTCTGACACCACCAACTCCTCTCAGTGGAGAGGAGTGGGGCACTGGGGCATTTTTGAGAGAGAGAGGACATGACATGATCCCCAGCTGCAAGACTGCCCTTTAGATAATAGATAGCCAACATAAATTAGAGACGAGTGCTCTCATTTAGACTGAGGACAAGACTGGTGGCCAAATGGCCCCAGAGGCAGCTGGTTGAGAACCAAAAGGGCCACCTTTGTGCTTCTTTCCCTAAGTTTCAAATGAGGGTCTAAGACTCTAACCTACTTATGCACAGGGATTTATATTAGGGCAGAATTTGGTTAGAAAAGTTTGTGTTACAGCCCAATCCTGCAGTCACACAAGTATTCACGTTTACATTCATTGGCCTCTTCTGCAAGTAGGGAATATTCCTGGGTTTTGCAGGACTGGGCTTGTATACAGGCAAATCACTCTATCCCGACTGAGTGAAAAATGGTATTTGTATTTACCTACTTTAGTTGCTTCTGCAAAGCAATCTTCAGTTACAGCCACCCAAAAAGGTCACTCTTCTTACCCTGGAGATAAAGAGGATACCACAATGTCATTGGCTGATCAATGCTAGCCACATCATCTGAAGCATTTTCATTGTTATCACCTTGGCAAGCACAAACATAAATAAGACAACAAATGAATTCAATTGTCTTTAATGGTGAATGACTTTCAGAGAGTTAATAAAAACAATAAAAGTCACAGACTGCTGCTTATCAGTACCAGCTAACATGAGGTTCTTTGGTTCAACAAGAACAATGTGGTGTTTGGGGTGTGGCAGGGGGTGCGGGAGGGAGGGAAAAAACCCTGAAGATGAGACATCTTTGTTCTCTACCATAAACTTTCTTAATCTTGGTGTCTATCAATTCAGTTTCACTTTGAATAATATATGATTCACGTCCTTTGTTTCCAAACCCAGACTTGCTTGAATAGGTCTCTGCTTAGTTGTGTGAGTGTGCGTGTGTTTTGTAACCCCTGTAATTCTATTTTTGTTTTCCTCCCCACCCGCTTCCCAAAAGATACAGTCCTGGAGGAGATGCATCTGTCATGCTTAATTCAGAAAGTAGTTTACTTATGTTTAGGGTGTTCATGTCCTCTTTTTACACCAAGTGCACAGGATTAATAGGAAGAATGGATGTCAGTAAACAATATAAATAAATCTCTGAGGTATATCTTCACAAAGTAGGAAGGAAGAACAACAGCAAGTGTGTTTTTTAAAATGTATATCGCTGCATCTTGTGTACTCTCTCTTATGCAAAACAGTATGTAATCCTTTAAGAAACATGACAATCTGCCACTTTCTGTTCATGTAATTGGGATCAACATATGGTGCAAGAGAAAAGAAAAACATTTGTTTATTAATTTAGATCAAGTTACTAACAGTGTTTTAGAATTAATTCCACATCAGTTGACCAAATGCTTTAATAGAGTAAAACTATAACATAATTTCACCGAAATTGCAAGGATTTGCTGATCTAAACATAAAAATGAAATGAAAACTCAATGAAATTTTGTTATGTGAATAAAAGGGCTGTATAATTCTTTGTTTCACAAAATTCAGATGGTAAAGGTGGGGTCTTTTGGGAGTGTTTGTGAAACTGATCAAAGGACAGATTATGCCATTTCCAGGAGCAGGTGCAGCTTTTTGCCATCCATATCACTCTGGGAAAAAGTCAGAATTTTCACAAAAGCCTTTCAGAAGGAAATTCACTCATTTACCTTTTCTTTTGCAAAGAGAGACAATTTTCACAATGACAAGTCACCTTTTCACCTCTGAAAACTGACATATTTAGCAAGGGAAAAAATGGTTTTAAATCAAGCTGAAAATAGGAAGTATTTTGATTTTCTGCTAATTTGCAAAAATTAGAAGACTTTTTTAAACACCTAGGGTGAGAGGTTCTACACAATTCTAATAAAATATAAGTGACTGACGGCCAAGCCCTATAATGCTTGTAAGCACTCCCACTGGCTTCAATGATTACTTGTGTAGATAAAGGTTTTCTAGATTAGTCCCTAAAAAGACAAGACAACATCACAATAGGCAGGTCTCACCTTCACACTACTGTATATAAAACATCAAACATTGCATGTAAAATACATGAACTTTGGCATACTATTTACTGGTAAGGTCACAGCAATAAAGGTTTTTATTCCACTTTGCCACAGATGTTATCTTACTCAGGTCCTTTAACTCTACTTTCACGTTTATTGGTTCTGTTGCATCTATTTTCTGAGTGGTTCAGGAAAACTTGTGGGATTGGGCTTTGCAACACAGAATTGATCTGCTATCATTTAGATTCAGGATATAAGTAAACCATATTAAAATTTAATTTAAAAAGATGCAATAGCTGAAAATAACTACTTTGAATAAAGTTCTCTCTTGGTAGTGTGTCACACCCCATAGAACATTTGCCAGGTATCTGTTGGACCTATTTTCCTGAACACCCGTGGAGCATATTCAGTACACATGCTACCAAGAAATCAAATAAACCCAAACTAGTGTTTACTCAAGGGAGGCAAGCATTGTCTAGGGACTGGAACACAGGACTGGGAGCAGAGAGGATGATTTTAGTTCTATTCAGGAATCAGTCACTGACTGAGAGAGAGAGCTTGGGCTCAGAGCTAAATTTTCAGAAAAGCACAAGTTTGGGCTGCCTGAGAACCTCAAAACTTTGACATGCAAATTTAGGCCCCTATCCTGAGAACATTTACACAGGTGAGTAACTTTATGTGCGCAAGTAGTCTCATTGGCTTGCATGGTACTGCAGACATGAGTAGGGTTACTGACAAGCATAAGTTCTTGCAGGGTCAGGATTTTCCTACACATTATTGAAAATTTTGGCCTTAACCACTCTGAGCCTCAGTTTATCGATCAGTGAGATGGGGATAATGCAGTAAATGCCTATCTTTGCAACGCAATTGGAGGTCTTTGGCTAAAAGACTTTTTTTACTGTAATTTGTTAAAGCAGGACTGTTTGGGGGATCAGATTGAATTTTTTTTTTAAATGACAGTGCTGGCAATGATCCGAAATGGATTAAGAGCCTGATCCAATGCACATCAATGTCGATGAGACTTGGATTAGGTCCTGACTTGTCGCACTGGCCCTGAGTCTACTCCCATTTAAATCAAAATAAGCTCTGATTTTGAGTTCGCAGTGGGACTGCACCCTAATGGCTTGATCCTGAAACCTTTACTCACCCGAAGGGACTAATATCAGTAGGAGCTAGTTGTGTAAAGGCTCCAGGATGGGGCCCTAATTTTGAGTGATGATTGTAAAGCTAAATTTAATCAGTGATATAAATCAGACAATGAAATTGAGGGGGAGTGGAGAGGAAGGTTAAACTAATTAAACAGTAATATTTTATAGTACTAGAACCTGTACAATAGCCAAAATGTGACGAACAAAAAGCCCTCTTCCCATGCACACTGGCTCACTGGAGTAACTTTACAAAGGTGAGTAGTACCTCAGTGAGACCACTCACTCGCAGAAAGTTGTTCACGTGCATCAGTGCTTGCTGAATCGGGGCCAACATCCCTGCCTTGAAGAGCCCAAAAGGAACAAATATAATTAGAAACCAAAACCAGTGGGGAAAAACTCCATTTCAGTACCTAGAAAGCAGACTTTTTTTTTTTAAAGACAGTTTCAGAAATTTGATTTACTCTATTGATTTATTTATTTTTGTTAGCAACAATTTTAGTTTCACAACTGAGTATATTAACTGAACATTTCTGTTTTAATTATTTACTCCAGGGCTTCCTGGAAGCAATGAAGTATCAAAATCTCACAATCATAATTAGATGTGGTTTTTTTTAAAATTGTGAGATCCAATAATGGAATATTTTTTCCTTCAAACCTAACCAAGTTAGGGTTAAATCTAGACATTCAGGCTGACATTTGCCTTCATTATCTATCATCTTTATGATTTTATTTTGAAGTGGGAGAGGAGCTTAGTTTGAAAAATTCTAAAGGCTGCAAATAAGCAAAAAAATGAAGTAATGTGCATTTTATGTTATTTTATTAGTCAAACTATTTTTAATTCAGAGAATCTGATGTGCATACTGATTCTGCTAAACAATGACTGGTACAGAGATGCTTATAGGCCTTCATCAGAAATGGCCTCTTGAACCAGAGTTTAAGTTTGACAACCTAAAATATTTAAAACTGAATAACTTAAACACTACAGTATAGAGGTGTGTTCACAACAGGTATCAGGGTGATGATTTTTATTGTATAATATATATTGACTGTCATGAGATATTGTAGGCACCATATTCTGACCCAGGTGTAGTTATTACCTATTTGGAAAGGGAAATGTAAGTGGAAATGCAAGGTGCCTGCGGCCAGGTGTATTTATTTTACCTGGTCTTTGAAGAAGGGTTTGTGGATTGTGGTATAGGCAATCGTATAGTGTTTGTATTTGCTGATGTGCTGCTTGGTGGAAGAAGTGAGCTGATCAAATTGCATTTTGTTTTTTAATAATTTGCTGAATATTCAAAGCTCATGTATGGAAACTTTTTATTTTTTCTAAATTGAAATGAAATAAAATAAATAACACGAAGATAAAGCTAAGCGATGAAAATTTCCTCCTTTTAAAATAATATTTAATTTCTATCACGATGGAAAAGAAACACTCAGTTTTGGCCAACAACTAATCACGTTTCATTTAATTTTTTTTAACTATCACAGGTACAAGTACAGTTAATAGGCAAGGTAAATGCATGTTGCTTACAGTACAGAATGTGAACTATGGTCCTAAGTTTAGCATTTTTCACTGATGCATTGGTTATTTGCCACGTATTAATTACTTAGCATAACTGAGTCCTTGCTGGATTCTTCAGAAATAAAGACCATAATATGTTCCCAGAAAGTATCAAACCTGTCAAATGTCCAATCAGATAAGAGAACGCATTACAGAATGCTAAGAGAGCAAAGTGATCAAATCTTACAGTGCATTTTAGTCTTGCAATGCCTTCACAGTTTCTTAAAATAACTCCATGCATTAGCCAATGCCAGTCTTAACCATTTTGAGGTTGTGTTATAATTCTCATCTTAAAACTTTACCTCACATGTAATTAAAATAGTAAGATGAAAGATTCCTCCCAACCATTGTGGAGCAGCCACTGTATATGTAGGGCTGACAGCAGTGGTTTACAACCTGGGGTCCATGGATCCCGGGGGGTCCACAGACTATGTTGAAGAGATCCGCGAAAGGCTGTCGTTACCATAAAACCTGGGGTCTGCAGAATATGTCTAAAATTTCCAAAGGGACCACATCTGCATTCTAAATTTTTAGGGGTCCGCAAATGAAAACAGGTTGAAAACTACTGGCTTACAGTATTACTGTGGCACCATGCAAAGACAAAAAAGTGTTATTTTCAACTGTTAATTTAAATCTACCCCTCAAAACTACACATTTAGGGGAGTCTGAACACTCTTCCACGTTGTGAGCTCCTTTTGTGACTTCTGTGCTATTGTGCTATTATTTCATTTACTTATTTTTTGTTTAACAGAGATAAACTTCTAGCTTTATACATAATATACAAATTCCCATTTTACAAATGCTTCATTACATGGTATTTTGCTGTTCACAATGTCCATTCTTTTGAACCGTCTGTGCTAGTATCTTTCAGATACTTGTGAACTTACATTTTGATTTTCTTTTCATGTGAGACAGATAGCACTAGTCTAAACTGCTCTCTCTCTCTCTCTCTCTCTCTGTCTCGTAAAAGTATTCAGCCTGCCAAGAAAGCAGCAATGCAGAAGCCTGCCCATCTTTACAGGAAAAAAATTATTCTCTCTTACCTTACAACAAAGTGATATCCTTGGTCATGGTCATGTGAAAATATTTTTGAGGTATCCCTTAACAGCCTTTAAATATTGAAGCCTAAAAACAATATTTGCTGTTTTACCTTTGAAGCTTTCACAAAAGCTTTGTTTTACCATTTACCTTAGTGTGCAATAAGAGTTAATAATCAAATCCATCCCAACCCCCACAAATGTTAAACAAAAAGATAAAAGAAATGCAAATAGCTATTGTCATGGAAAGTTAAAGTACCTGTCTGTATTTTTAAGTGAAAACTATTATCTCTATCAATCAAAATTTAAGAATACAATAGCGCTAATCACACAAGGTGCTTTGACTGAGGTACTTTTTCCTCATAAAAACTTTTTGTTTTTTTAAAAAAAGAGAGTATAAAAGTAATATACTTACAATTAGATATGGTATTTGTGATTTTGTCATTAAAAACCCTCACCAGTCTTATTGTTAACAAACGCTTCTGAGTCTGTAGGCTGATTGGCACCCCAGAAGACCACAGTCCCTACATGTTTTAATAAGGTTGATGAAATTTTATTCAGATTCTCACACTTTCCAACATGTGGTGGAACAGCACACTCTTCTGTTTGAGACGAGTTACTCAAATGAAGGAAATAGTTAATGGGTAACCAAAACTACTACCAGCCTTGATACACATTTTCCACATTTCTCCAAATATTCTATGTATTACAACATTCTGCTTTGAAGGTGTGCCCTTTGTCATTTTTCCCTTGATTTTTGGTATAAATTCTCTCTCATTTGACTCTGAGGAGGAAACTGACATTCTATTACTATTACAGCATACACTGTATATACAGTAGAATGTACTGTACAGGCACACTGCACGGATTTTCTAGAAAGTCATTTTTAAAACTAATTTGTTCAGACTGAATCAGAAACTGAGCTCTACAGTTAATAAGTACGAGAGCAAGCAACAGTAATTACATCTATATTTAAAGAGCTGGAGATTAAAATGCCTATAGTAAACAGTTAACCTAGGATGCCATTATGCAAACTCTGTTCTCATGGAGGGCTGTCTCCCACACTGAGAAGCAATAGGACTGTCATTTTTTCCCCGCAATATCAGGTTCCCTACTCTACTGTCCTGGTACTCTGCATCATGGCTAACATCTCTAGTGTGCTATTAATATCAATGAAGAGACGATTCAATTTCCACAGAAAAAACCCTTCCTATTACAGCACAGACATTCTGGTGAGGATCCTTGCTTGGGAAACAATAAAGACAAGAGTTTCTTGCTGTTTTATATAGTACTGTGTTGCACACTGTTTGAAAGCTTTCAGCAAACAATGGAAGCATTATCTTCAGGATAGTTACAAAACAGGATTTGTTAGTACAAAGAATAAAGCTGAACTCATTTCCCCCTCCACCCCCCAAAGAACCTGTCTATTGCAATATAGTATTTAGCTCTACGTTCAAAGGTACACTCCAGAAGCACCTGTATTCTTGATCTAATTCACTGCAATGAACTACCTAAACTGACCAGGATTGCTTTAAGGAGAACTGGACTATAAATAGTACCAAGCATTTTGTGCATTTATAAAAGGGAACAGAAACAAAAGTATCATATTCTAATGGAGTACAAACTTACCCATTAATGAGGAGGAGCAAGGCTTTGAGCTGTACAGTAATTCCCAACCCACTGCAGAAAGTTGAGAGTTTGAAAACACGAAAGCACTTTCACTATCCAGGCTTTCTGTACTTCAATACTGGCTGCAGTGTAAGGAAGAAGGACTGAAGGTATGTGGTCTAAACACAACAAAAGCCACTGCCTTACTCTAGATTAAATATGCAGGAAGAGGCCCCTTTGCATAAACACAAACACTCAGCAAATGAGTAACTGGCTCAAATCAGACGCCTGCTGTGCATTGTACCTGTCCTGATCTCTGACAAGCTACACAGCCTGTTTAAGGGGATAGTAGCTAAAAAAACCACACAGCTAAAATTTACCATGCTCACAAAATACTAAAAAATAACAGCAACGATTAATATAAATCACATTAATTTCTAATCTGGGAACTACTCTGGCAAAATAAAATAAATAAAATAAATCAATCATTTGTCAGCCCTTACCACATACCCCACCAAAACAGAAACATCACCTGAAAAATTCATTTTCACTCATAATAAAAATTAATTAGAATTCCAGTTCATTCTTTTCCTGAAAGGGGACTTAAAATTAATAGGGAACACTCAGTGTTGAGTTATGATATAAAATCTGAATTTCTACAATCTGTGCTCTCCCTCTATTTTCTGTTTTGTACATAAAAGACATTTCAAATAAAAAGTATTGTTTTAATTATTATATATTTGATATGCTCCTATTTACTAGTTATTTGGGGGAAAGGAAGAAATTTCTGAAGATTTCTTTTTAAAAAAATGTCATTTCCAAAATACTGTCCTCATAAAAGCGTTTCAAAAATATTTTTACTTCCAAAACCAACTAAAATTATTAAAGACCAAGTTTCCCACCAAACATCGCTAAGCACTTATTATTGCAATTAAATATACATAATGTAATGCCACAATTTATTCTTGTTTCTAGAAAAAAGAAATATATTCTACTTGCATTCATCCTTATACCCCAAGAATAGAATCAGGAAGCAAAATTTTAAAGCAATTGGAATTCACTGGTGTCCCTTCTTAACTTAAGGAGTCAAATCACATTGACCTCTTATTGTAAGTCCTAGCTACATGTTGGTTTTAGTAATTTAATTATTTTTTAATAACTTGCAGTATTAAACGACTGCTACTGAAACATAAATAAGATTATACTCCCCTGCCTTCTTTTCTAGTGTTGCAGTCTACAGTGTGACATGTACTATACTACTGTCCTCTGTTCCAAACCTAAATTTCATTCTGAAAAATCACTTAGAGAAAAAGAGAGGATTTGGGCTTAAAAAGAAGCACCATGTATTCACTTGGATTCCAAAGCATGCAGCACAGTCGGTTTGGTAGGCTATTGGATTCCACTAACGTTTCTAGTAAGGAACAAGCAGTTTTCATTTGACTAACCTATTTTATTACACTTTCTTGCACTGATGTAGCATGGGGGGAGGACACTTTTTACTTTCCCTTGGATAAACTCATGTTCAGAGCAAAATAAAGGAAATAAAATTGCTATTATGAGCCAGTAAAGTCTAACAGGATAAAAATCCTCCATGAAGGGATCACACAAGAAATTTTAGAGCCCCTATATTGTTCACTATTTTTGCATTGAAATGACCTTCCAAATAAGGTGTTAGATAATACGGTTCACACAGATGATAGTGATCTAACCTTGATGCAAATAAACCATAGAACAAAATTTAATCAGTATATCACTGTGTAAAAGCCTTTGCCCATCCCAATGGAGCTTCTAATGACTGTTTTGGCAGTTCTGGCTGGTAGTTATGCCTCCCTGCTCATATATATCTCATACTGGTTGAGCAGGCTAATGGAACTGCTGTTAGTGGAATCCAATATTAATGCTCTGTATCGTGCAAAACTGAATGCAACTGAATATATTATACAATTATAGGTAGTATCTAATTCCATAGGTATTAGATACTGGACTCCAAATTAATATTTTAATAAGGAAAGTGAAATAAATACCATGTTTCAGGTAAGGTGTCTATGCATTTTGGATCTGCCAGGCTTCCCGCTGTAAGATTGCTCTATGCTGAAGCAAACAGAAAAGACATAGTACTCTGGCAAAATCTGTAGGCAAGCTTTAGATGCTGAGTGACACATACTGATGCATAGAGTCAAAGATGTCATCCTCATGCAAAAACTCCACTAACGATAAGCTTGAGAGAAAATGAAGCAAAAAAAAAGTGTGTGTGGGGGGGGAAGAGGGGGAATGGAGTGAGACCTCCAGAAAATAAACAGAGTGTACAGTTTCAAAGGCTACAGACACAGACATTTCATTGTTCAAGCCAATTATCAGTGGAAAATAACAACAACAGATGGATTCAGAGTCACTGACTTTTCATATGCACTTCATCTCTGCACAACAGATGATGAAATGCGAGAGCTATCTCAAAAAGGCAAAACATCTTTCAGTAAAAGAACTCTATACTCCAGATGGGGACCTTCTAAGGCAGCTGATTATCTTCTTATAATGTTGTAAGATAGACTTACTAAAACATTTCAAGAACTGATCAGATAGGATGAGTACAATGGCATCATTATTAGAAGTAGTCACTTCAGACTTGTGACTAAAACAGTCAGAAATTTCAGTAAGGTTAGAACTGCATGTTTCCTGTTTTCACATCAAGTACGCATGGTTCCAAATAAAGGGCCCAATTCCATAGATTGCATGCTGGGAAGGAATTCCGTGGGAATTCTGCCTGTATAGAATAGTGCAGGATTGGGCTCACCATTCAGGAGGCTATGTACAACAAAGAACAAAACCATCTCCTAATAAACACAGGTACTACTCACGTGAATAAGGTAGACTTCTACGAGTCTGCTTCTCGTTCGCAGAAAAAAGAGATTATCAATTATATTGGAAACTATCAAACCAATTGCTAATATGCTTAAATATATAGGGACCTGATTCTTTACCTATCTACCTTCACTGATGTAAATCAGGAATAAACCCAAGCAAGTCAATGGAGTTAGACTGGTGTGCTAGAAGCAACAGGCGTGTAGAAATATAAACCTTACTTTAAAAACCTTTACAACAACCCATCTTTTATGGGAAATAAAGCATAATTTGCTTTCAAAGGGAAATAACAAATATATGTAAATTTTAGTGGTTCCTGTGATAAGCAGTTCCAACAAATGTCACATAAACACCCAGTTAAGAACCACCTACCTATCATAACCATCTCCCACTCAACCTGAATACCACAAAGTATGTGTTTTTGATAACATGAATCAGGTGCACCACAATCTCAAAACCTGAAATAAGTAATGGAAAAATTAGCTCATTAATCTTTAAGACAACATTTCTTTATTGCAAGAACACTGCATAACTAGTGCATTAAAAAGAATTAGTTTGCCATTTCTGCAATTCATTCTCCAAAACACACAAGGAAAATTAAAAAATGACACTTCTTAAAATCAATATTACAAATGGTGGCAGTAGCGGGGGAAAGGAGGGGAAGAGAAAGCGCACCTATTGCTCACATATTTCAGAAGTACAAACTTATTTTTAAGCACAATTCAGTTGAATCCACAATTTTAAAATAATATAAAGGAGGGAATGGGAGTGAAAAGCACAGTATTCCTTCTCTTTGCAATGCACTGTAAAAAGTAAATTCAGAAGGGAGCACACAAGCACAGAGAAAATTTTGCCCAGGGCAAAATTCTGCAACTGCTTTAAGAAGCAAACAAGTACACAAAAGATGTGTAATACTACCATCTGGCTCTACTCATGCTATATCAATAATCCCCAAAGTTTATCCCCACCCCCTTAACCAGCCCACACTGATGCCACAAAACCAAATGGCATCACTTATGCTTCCTGCCCATCACATTTTAAAACTGTATTTAATATTCATGCAGTACGTTTTTGCATTTAATCAATTTCCTAAAGGAAAAAAATATTTTCGCTTCCTGAGTTATTAGTTCTGCTTTTTCTACTTACTGGGAGCTGCAAAACCACCAAGAAAGTCCTTGTGGTAAAGACACTTTCATATCAACACACTGTGTCAGGTACCAGGATAACATACTGGTCAAAATCTCAATCTCATCTCTTCTCTAGTTTTGTGTCACGGAGTGAAAATTGCAGAGAGTGAAGAACGATATGCCCAGCAAAATCAGCTGCTCAAAAAACACAGGTATGTTGGATCTGATTTTGGATGAGAGAAGAAATATGAGGAAAGGAAAAACATCTTATTCACACCTTTCCATCTAGGATTTCAAACATTTACACTAATTATTTTAAACTGCCCACAATCAAGGAATCAGCTTCCTGTACGCCATTGCAAAAATTAACATTTACCTGTAGAGGTATGAAGATTGGAACATCAGAGTGCAAGCATTTCCTCTCTTGATACGCAGGTCAAAGGCACATCTTACTTTACTTACAAAATAGGATTAGACAGAATTGGAACTTGTGCACAGCACTGGGTGAAGTTATCTTTTCATGGCAGTAAAGGCAAAAAATGGGTAAAAAAAATGAACAGCACCACAAAGTCAGAAAGGAAGATTCCTCTCGTACTGTACTCTGCCCATGGTATGCTGATTATCGTGTCCCACACATCTGATACAGGCTACCAACATCCTGGGCTCTTTCACTGATGACATTCATATAATGTATAGGATGCGCACTCTTACCCAACTTGCCACAGTGCAGGAGAACGTTGTGCGTTTTGGCAGATATAACCCCACCACGAAACGTTGTCACTCTCACACTCCCATTTGCCAGCCTCATCTGTCCATCCTCATGAAGCACTGATATTTCTGTGCACTTCACAATATGCCCCGCTAAAATCTACTTAAGTAAAACAATTATTTTAGCTCGGCTGGTGTGGTTTCAACTGTACGTTCAATATCCACTGAACCTACTAGGGAACAGGGATAGCAACATGCCAAAGTTTGATAGCTGGAACAAATTCTTTGGTGCCTGAAAATAGCCCTATCATGAATACAAGCAACAGCCATCTCTCCTAAACAGGCCCCCTGGGAGGTGTCAAGCACCCCCAACTCCCACAGAGGAACATGGGAGTTGAAGGCATTCAGCAATTCACAAGAGGAATTCAGTGTAGCACAGGCTCAGAGCCATTAAGAAGAACACGTGGATGGAGGAACAGTCAGTACACAATGCATTTCAGAGGCACGTTTGCTGTACGGTATCATTTATGCAGCCTCTCCTCTGAGCCAAAGGTAAGTTTTGGGCCCTGTGTGTTTAACTGAAAGAACAGTTTGCTTTTGTTTGGGGTTTACTGCGTTCTTTAGGGAAAAATAACCAGTATAACCATAATGATTCATACCGTGAAAGCTTGACACAAAAATGGTACCAAAAACAATACTTCAAAGATATTTACGGAGCACCAGTCACCGCAGTATTGAGGTGCTGACTCAAAGCTCTTATTTTTAATTGACTATCTTTCTATAATGACATATCCGAGTCAAAATTCTGTTCAATGTTAAAAATGCTGCGCTAAACAAAATAAAATGTGCCTTCTAAAGGGGAAAAACAACAACAACCACCAAGAATAAACCACTTCTTTGATTCCACGCAGTTCTGACTCAGGCAAAATGCCCTCTGGAGCGTAGGCAAAAAAGGGAACATTTGACCATCTAGCAAGAGACTTCCTATCCATCGTTTTAGATTTGCAGAGAGTGACTACTGGCTGAAACAAGTTGAGCACAGCTCCTGCAGACCCAGCCAGAGGGAGGCTCCCTCTTAGTTAATCTAATAGAGCCGATGCCCATAGACCACAAGAAGTCTCTGGTTTGAGTAACAAGTGTGGTTATCTGCAGGACACACACAGCGAATCCAGCCACCGGATGGGGGACTGCACTAATTGCTTAAGTCTGCTCTAGCGTCTGGCCATCAGTTGGCAGGCACAAACACATGGCTGCCTACCAAGCATAGGTTAGCACAGCTGGAGCCAGATGACTAGCTATTAAAGATATTCTTCCAGTGGCAGCATCTGACTCCTTGGCATGCTCCATGTACAGTTGAGCTGGTTGTTTCAGAGACATCTCTCTAGCTCCGTCTTGCAAAGCGGTTAGGCTGCTGTGGAGCTGACTGGACTATTTTCTCCTCCTTTAAAAGGTGAAGTGAAAAGCTTTTCACCTGCCAAGACAGCGGTTTTGGTGTCTGGTTGCATGTGCAACTGTCGATGACACCACTGACACCGAGGCAGCTGGATTTCTTGTTCTGTTTTAGGTATCAGAGCAGAAACAAAACCCCTCAACACCCATGGCTTTGGGGGAGAGGGAACTGTTTTTGCAACTCTTTTCTTTGGAAATAAATATATTTATATTGGCTAAGTCTGTACCTATATTCAGGCTACCAACCTGGGATCATGAACACTTTGTTAATTTTTTAAAAATCCTTTTCAGTTTGATTTTAATATGAGATGTCTCTGACTTGATTGTATGACTTCTTTATAGGAATTAAAAACAATCTTCTCCAAACCTAGGGCTGAGTGAATGGCTCAGTGAACTAATCCACACCTGGTCCATGTAAAAAAAAGGGGCTCATATTTTCCAAACAGAAATAAACCCATTTATATGAACCAGGTTTGAATCCAACTGCTAAACTGTTCACCATATTCTAGACAGGCTTTTACTATGGTTAAGGAAAGAGGTGGTGCTTAATGTGTGCACATGGATGTCTGTGTATACATCAGCTCCTTTCTGAGGGCCAGTCACATATGAGGAACAATTCTAAAACAGGATTAAACTTTGTGGGACAATTCTATCCTAAATTATACTTGCTATAAATGCAGAGTAACCGCCATTTTACTTATAGCAATGTAGCAGAGAAGAATTTGGCCTGGTCTCTCTTCTCTTCCCAAGAAAAACTAAGCATCTAATGCAAAATGACTGAGAACTACAAGCGACCCAGGCCAAAATACAATAATAACGTGTGCAAAGATTAATTCAGAGGAATAGAGCGTCTAACTAAAACATCATAAGACTTTGAAATAACGGTTTAATTTCAATTCCTGCACATTTTTGGAAACCACCAAAACATAATGAAGTTTTATTTAAACACAGCATTTATAACTCATGTCAGGCTCTTCAAGTAACTTGGACCACACGCTAGGAAAATGTACTTTCTTGTACATTTGTACAGCTTACAAATTGAGGGGCATATAATGCCTTCCATCCTCAGACATAACTTCCTTTGGCATAGACAGAGGTTCTGTGCATGGATCAAAGACAATACATAGACCTAAGAATATTAAAGATTTTTAATTAATTTAATTGGTAAAAAAATAGAACCCAATGGCTAATTTATTTTTGTTTCCTTCAGTGCACTTTTTGTACCTCTCCCACTTAGTTCACAAATATTCCACTAGAAATCTTTGTGGCAAGGATTATGTCATACTGTCACAAGATCAGGTGTGAAGTATGATATGAATAAATACATATATCTACAACCACATTTAATTTTCAGTGGTCGGGCATTAAGGGACAAAGACGTTTTTATGCAGAAGTATTAACCAAGAGTTTAATTTTGAATGGTCTGCGTTTAAAAAAGCAGTAACTACATACAGTGAGGGCCTAAAAGCAACAACCCCCCTGCCTCCCCACCACCACTCCTTTTAGAAAAAGCAATTCAAAATTCTAAAACTTACTCCTCTTTATATTAAAAATACAGGGTGCTTGATTATTTCTTCTTCTAAGTCACTGATACCATGTAGGATAATTGTACTTTATGCACTGGTAATAAAAACTCTCCACTGAAAATAAACATATATTTTACAGTAATCAGGCAGAAACTATTTTGGTACCTTTTCACGAGTAGCCATTTACTTTGGCACTGAATTGCAACATGTAGGAAAGAATACAGTATATGCCTTAACACAAGAAAAATTAGACTCTAGAACGAATATACAGTGAAAGACAAATTTAAGGCAGCCTTCTTGTGTTCTGACATAAGAATATAAAAATGACATGAGCAAGAAAAGGTTAGTTTACATACTTTTCAATCACAGCTGCCGCTCAGAAACCACGATACCTCTAAAATTACATTCTAAAGAAACAGACACAGTGTGGCTGCAGCAATGGCTAGATGTAGTTAACATGAAATTAAAAGGGCATCTTTTATTTACATATTTCATACAGCACTGAGCTGCTGCACAGTTACAATGACAAGATTTTTAGTATGATTAATTTAGAAATAATCTACTGATAAATAAGAATGCCTTGCAAATGATTCTACAGAGAAAATTTTTATCACCAGCCTTAGATGTCAAAACACAGTTTCAGGGATGGGGGAAGAGCAAGCCACATCTTTTTAGTTAATATGAGTGCTAAAGATTCCTTATAGACGACCATCACTAACAGCCCCACAGGAAGTCCCTATCTTTGCAAAGGATGCAGGCCCTTTCTGTATAAAGTAAAATAATTTTAATTTAATCAAGCCATTCAATTAATAAATCACTTTCATGGTCACTGCAGCCCAACTCCTACGTAATTTCATAATTTTAAAAATATTTGCACTCTGCAACCACTGAGATTGGCTGTGAGGTTCCATAATACACACTTAACACTTGAGTTGGAGAACAAATTTATTTAATAAATGCAGAGCTAAGTGCAATAACACCGCACCACTCAAACTGTAAAATCACTTAGAGCATCTTGGGAGAAAAAGCAAATACACTTTTTCACTATTTAAACGTATGTCATTGCTATTGCTGGATTATCAGGAAACCCACCTGATTTTCTGTATTTGCTCTGTCACAGATTGCCAGTTGACCTATCTATTCTGAAGGGCAGCTGAAATAGGGGCTGAAACAGGAATCAAGATCACCAAGTCAAAGACACACATCTTTTGCCTTTTTGCAGTGCACTCAATGGACCCTCTTATCCATTTTCTCCTTTGATCCACGCCCCACTTCACTGTCCTTTCCCATTCTCTTCCCTGCTCTTCCTTTTTTGAGAATCTCCAACTCCTCCTTCAATAAACCCTATTGCTCTCTAACCTCCTCTCCCTTGGTTTAGTCCTCATGTCTGCACCTCTCTTCCCATCACATACTGCTCACTCAACCCGTTTCCCCCTGTCCCACCTCTTTGAACATCACATTGGGCATGGTGGTAGTAAATAAAGCCATTCTAAACAGAGCAGGCGAGAGGGGAAAGGAAAACATCAGAAGAGAGGCATTTTATCAGGCCAAGTAGGGCTCAACAATTTCCAATGATAATAACGGAAGTTCTGCATTAAAAAAAAAAAAGTCATGGGCAAACTGTACTCCTTGAAGTAGGAGTCAGCCTTCTAATGAAAGTAAACTGGCTACATCAGCTGGTCCCTATATGTAAGAAAGTCATATTAACACCATTACACAGTACAGGGGTGAGAGAATTTGGATTATTTATGGACCGAATAGTGGCCTTAAATGAAGAGATAAGGCAAGCCAATAGACAATAGACTCCATCACTCAGCATTTGGGCCAGAGCTATGTGTGCGAGACGAAGAGTTCATACCTCATCCATCCACAACACAGCTTTATGGTATTATGGGTCTAAGAGACTTTTTGATACTAAAGTAGAGCCATAATGCCTACCAAAAATTAAAAAATATATATCTGTATTTGTCCTGCCCTGGATTCAGGATAGCTCTTGGTGATGATTCTAAATGTTTCCTGTGCAAAGTAATAAAGGGAAGTTTTCAACAACATAATATTCTTCAGCAAGCCAACGGATGCACCTCTACTTTCACTGGCCCGACAAATAGCACGGCTCTTGAAAGTCTATTGGTAATTAGTTTAATGGACCTATTCTACTGCTTAAATCAGGCCTCCTTAAAACTACCACCTCCATGCATACACCCATTGGGAAATCTACCTGCCAGAGCTACTCCAGTTCCATGGGCAATGCTCGAGGCTGCATATTGCAAAACAGCTATGGGATGGATGGAAAAGAGGAGAAACAGGAGGACTTCAGGGGATAGTAAATAAGTTACTCCTCATTCTCCTGTGAATTTGGCTGATGCAGCTTTTGCTTATGTGGTGCAGACACACCCATGAAAAAATATGTTCTGTCAAGACTTTAGGAGGCAAAGTAGGTGTCCCTCACAAGGCCAAATCTGGCTTCAAATGTCCATTTTACCATTGCAATGACAAGTTAATATGCAAACACTGCACCCCGACACACAGCACATGATCTTCACACTGGCCTTTCAGTTTAATTTTTAATAGTAATAGTACTTAAATCTTAGTATAAATGTATTAATCTTCAAATGAATACAATAAAAGACCATCATTATATCTTTCTTTTCTTCTGTGTTAATGACCTGGAAGATCACTTTGCCATTTTGTATTTGCAAGGATTATTATTAATATATTCAAAAACAGTTGTTTTGGCAAAGAAGCAAAAATCTTTGATGATTAAATTTAAAGGGGAATAATGAATAATATATCTTCTGATTTTTGTTCTGCCGTGATATATATAAGGATATATAAAATGGTCATTTATTATCATTGCACATCCTAGAAAGCAGACATGCAGAATTACCTTTTGTGTGTGCGCACGCGCGCATGTTTTATGGGGGTCATTTATCATACAGACGGTCCTCCAAAGAGAGAGTCCTAAAATCCCAATTTACAAAAGTCATTTTTTAAAGCTAAATTCCTCAAAAATGGCTATCCTCTTGCTAACTAAAATGAAAACTCTATGACATTAAAATATCAGTGCAGGGCGGAGTGGTTTTCTGTTTTGTTTCACAAGTTTCCAACCCTGACAAATTAACTTTTCACTGTGCCTACATCGAGCAATGTTTCTTACTGACAAAAGCACACGTAACCCCTTTATAGACCAAGTTCACACAAGAAAAGTATTTACTATAACAGGCATTAATTCTTATATAACATCTATGATCTTTGAGTGGGGATGGGAAACTCCACATAAACGAAGCCTGTGTACATCAAATATTAGCCAGATTTTAATACTTACCCAACCAAATGCAGTAATTTGTTTCCTGGTGGTAGCAAGCTATATTTCTTTCTTTTTTCCAAAATCAACCAAAATATTCTCTTCAGCACTGGCCTAGTTTCTTCAAATAAATAAGAACCTCTCTTCTGGTCTATCTTTAATAGAAAAATCTGGCCCGCATTAGCCAAAATAAGCCCTAACCAGCATACAGAGTAACGTATTAGTCAAGTACTTTTCAGCAAAATGGAAATTTGATCTTCATCCTCCAACCTACAAAAGCTCTTTATTAATGTACACACAAATGTATATTTTGGGACATGCCAAGTGTGACGAGTGGGATGCACCTCTCCAAATCCTGGATCCCACTATGCTGTGTTGCCAAAATTTCCACTTTTGAGTTTTACCTTTACTGTCAATTTGTATACTGATTTCTCTCAACCCCCTGTAGGCAGACTGTTCCACTGCCAAAAGGTAAAGATGGTAAAAATAAGCCATTTCAAATAGATTTTTTTTCCCACCAGAACTACACATGTCATCACTCTAGATTTACACTATGCCATTTTCCTCAGGCCAATCCAAAGAACAAGACATACCACCAAAGGCAAGTGACATCCGCTATCCTAAGGCTTGCAGGATTATTCAGAAGCTACTCAACTTAGAAAAGCATCAATGTAGGGCCTGTATGAAGAATGCTGAATCTAAAACTAACTCCAGGGAAAAAATGGTGAGATGATCTGGAGAGGATGTGGGAATCAGAGAGCAGGAGTCAGCATGAATACAGTGATAGGTAGGATGGGGAACAAAGCACTTAATTCCAAAACCCAAAACACTAGAAACCCTATCTCATGCTAACAATTTGCATATTTTGGGATTACTTAAGGAGGAGAAAGATTGTTATTTAATCATCTAACTAGAAGAATGGATTCCCAAAGTCCTAGAGCTAAACTCAATGAATGATTCCAACAAAATGGAAAAAGCATGTGAAATGACATTGAGAAACAGCTAATGCCACAACAGGGAAACAATCATTCATAAATTCTTCAATTTTCAGACCTTAGAGACAAAGGCTGAGGGTTAAAAGGAGCAAGAGATGATGAGAGATATCTGACTCTATAAATCAGCATGTTATTTTTTTCTCCTGATGTAGGTCCCACTACTTAGGTTTAAAAAAAAAAAAGACAGCCTTTATCCCATCAATATAAGAGTCCCAAGGCGAGTACCCTCCCTCTACTGTACCTACCACCAAACCAAAGGTACATCTCTCTCCTGACATTTGAGGCAGTAGAAAGGCTAAGGTAAAATCAATAAGAATAAGAAAAAGCTTGAAATGACATGCTGCAGCTAGCAAAGGTGCTTTATAACATCCATGTCTGCCAGATATTGCCCAGATCCATGTTTTCTAACTTTGACTGGCCCACTGTATCGCTTCAAAATGTAATTTTATTTACAACTATTGCACATGTGAAGAGATCCAGTTAGGCCACCTCTACCACATAGTTGAATTCATTTATGAAACTTGAGCTGAAATATTTTCATCATGTGCCCACATTAGACCTTGGACCTTCCACTTTAGATGCCATGAAGACAAAATAAAGCCCCATGGTGCATTTGCTAGTAGAATGTCTCACACTCTTTCCCTCCCTCCCCCCAGACGAGGATGCTCCAAAAACCATTTTTGAGCTGAAGTTTTTATCCCACTTCCACGTCCCCATTGTGGTGGGCATCCTGTTCTGCATATGAGCACTCCGTAATGGAGGCCATGTTTGATGATGTATGCACAGACAGAATGTGCTTTAGTTTAGGAGTAATTACGATTTTTCATAAAAGGAAATGTTTTAAAAAGATTAACTGCTGTCTCCTCATGACCACCTGTTTATCCAGAGACACCTGCATTTAGCCTCTCCTTCCTTGACTCCCACTCCCTGAGCCACCTCTTCCTACTGTGTGTCATTACCCATGGGTCTCAAACCCAGGCCCACAAGATTCTGGCAGCAGCCATGCTCCAGCCCTTCACTTGGCAGCTTGTTAGCAACGGCTTACCTGAGATCTATGAAGCTCAGTCCCAGTGCGACACTCCACTCCTGAAGTCTGATTGGTGGAGACACAGAGCAGCAGTCCCTACTTAAGCCAGCAGTAGGAACAGAAAGCTGTTCGAACCGCTGGGCTCCACCCTGTTCTGGACTGTGGGCTTCTTGCTCCCTCTACTGCTATCCACTCCCGTTTCCCCGGCTGGATTTCCTGGCCTACTCGGCTCTTGCATCTGACTTGGGATTCCTAACTTCCAGATAGTCTCCTGCCTCTGACCCGCAAGTATCCTGATCCAGCCTGACTCTGGTTCCCAACTCGTGGTTGTGCTCTGCAGTTTGTCTCCTGCTTCTGACCTCCCAATATGTGACCAAGCCAACTCTTGACGCCTGTCTTGTAACTACAGACCCTGGTTCCAACTACTAGGTCTTGTGTTCCCACAATCTGGTCGTGACACCATTTCCTGTCCCTTATCCAGGATATGGAAGTGTGGAGAGAGTAAATCAACCCACCAAGCAGCTTCTTTGCCCTCTGCCCAATTGAGAAGAAAATGAGGAGAAAAGTTGATTTTATTCCCTACTGTTTGGCGCTTCTGCCACTCAAGACTCTCTTGTGGTGAGCCATCTTCTTCCTGCTTCTCTCTGTAATTCCACTCAGTACAGCACAGGGTTGGTTCAGAGAAGGTAGCTCTGAGGGATGCATAAGGAGTGCCACTGATCAAGGAACTCATGAGGAATTTCACTCGTGAAGTGAAGAGAGGATCCCTATAATTTGGGGCATAAGAGGACTGTATGATGGAGGGACTGGGAATAAAATGGAGAGAAGCTAGGAACTGGCCCCCACCCCCACTGCTCACACACAAAATTTCAAGGCAGCCCAAGAGATGTTCTTGTGATACAGCATGAGAAAGAGAAATAAAAGTGTGAAGAACAGCAGTAAAGTAAATAGGATGAAATTCAATAAGGACAAATGTGAAGTACTCACTTAGGGAGGAACAATCAGTTGCACACATACAAAATAGAAAATGACTGCCTAGGAAAGGGTACTGCAGAAAGGGATCTGGGGGTCATAGCAGATCACAAGTGAAATATGTGTCAACAGTGTAACACTGTTGCCAAAACTAAAAAAAAAAAAAAGCAAACATCATTCTGGGATGTATTAGCAGGAGCGTCGTAAGCAAGACACAAGAAGTAATTCTTCCACTCTACTCCGCACTGATTAGGCCTCAACTGGAGTATTGTGTCCAGTTCTGGGTGCCACATTTCAAGAGAGATACAGACAAACTGGAGATAGTCCAGAGAAGAGCAACAAAAATGATTAAAGGTCTAGAAAATATGAACTATGAAGGAAGATTGAAAAATAAAATGGGTTTGCTTAGTCTGGAGAAGAGAAGACTTAGAGGGGACATAACAGTTTTCAAGTATATGAAAGGTTGTTACAAGGAGGAGGGAGAAAAATTGTCTTCCTTAACTGCTAGGCTAGGACAAGAAGCAATGGGCTTAAATTGCAGCAAAGGTGGTTTAGGTTGGACATTAGGAAAAACTTCCTATCAAGGGTAATTAAGCAGTGGAATAAATTGCCTAGGAGGTTGTAGAATCTCTGTCACAGGAGATTTTTAAGAGCAAGTTAGACAAACACCTGCCAGGTATGGTCTAGATCAGAGGTCAGTAAGCCGCCGCTCCAGAGCTGCATGTGGCTCTTCAGCCGCGGTAAGCTATGTTTTGCAGCTCCAGACTATTTTTCTTTAGTCAGTGGAAGAGGGGCAAAACGGCTCTTTTGATAGTAAAGGTTGCTGACCCCTGGTCTAGATAATGCTTACTCCTGCCATAAGTGTAGGGGACTGAACTAGATGACCTCTCAAGGTCTCTTCCAGTCCTACGATTCTATCTACTCAGTGGTGCAGAAACATATTTCCTTTTAAGAACTGTGTGAGCCCAACACCACACTCTAGCACGGATTTCCATTAGTTGTAAATCACGCTAAGTAACCTGCTGGAAACAGTCGTCCACACCTCACAAATCCATGAATTACAGAGTACAGCCCAATCAAGATTAGTATTATCCATTCCCACAATTTAAAAATATTTACCACAGTAAGTTTCGGAACACAAAGATTCTCTATGCCAGCGACCAAGTAAGCTTTCAAACATAAGCCTCACAAACCTCCATAAACCTGCTCCGTGTTTACCTGTGTTTGGATTTGATCCAAATATTCCGTACAGCTCTCTTTTACATTTTGTTCTCTCTCTCAAAAGCTTTGGCAACTGAAATCTATTATGATGTCAAAAGGTAGCTGACAACATAAAATGTATCCCGCTGAGTTGACGCTGCACACTGCTAAATTTACAACAACATAAGTATCGTAAAAATTATCAGAACTGCAAATTAACCACCGATTTTTTAGTTCGCTGACATAAATAATAGTAAAGATCTGGATAACTTCCAAACATCTTTACAAATGTTTAATTTGTCAAAATCTATCAAGTGTATTTCAACCACAAACCTGTCCTGTATAGCACATTATCTTTCACATACTTGTATTAGTATCAGTGACAACAAAATAAAGGTTGTCTAATTGCTGTGTACGAATGCACTTTTCCATAGTAGTGCATTCATTTTCCACATTGCCTTCCCATTATTTTTTGTTGAAACTGACACAATTTTAAGACTATTTTTACTCTTTGTTCTTATTTTCCATTCTTCGCACTATTGCCTAGAAAACTCAAGAGAACATACCTTTGCTTGCCAGTGTGACCATAGATCTGCCCTCACAGTGTTGCAAGTTTCTCATGAAGCTCATATCAGCAAACTTCTTGTTTACTTTATTGTCTGTGCATCACAACACCAGGCTCTGTGAATACAGCTAGTTCACGGTTGCTGCAAGGTAGCAGATAGAGGTCACATATTGGTTTGTGTGTGCCACAAAATTGGCCCATTGCTTTGATTAGAGGGAGCTTGTTTATTTATTTTATTTCTAACAGTACAATGGTGAGTAGCTGTTTTTAAAGAGATATTTACAATTTAGAGTGCATTTATTGCCATTGTAACATTAACCAAACTTTAAAATTTCAGTGTATGTGATCGTGACCGACTAATATATGTAGTGTTCCAAGTTATTACTGTAGACACCACAGGGCCTTATTCTTTTATAAGTCACTAACTGTTTCACTGATAAGTTTAATTGCACTAGGAAAAGAACAAAGTCGCTCGAGTCACTCATTTTTGTTGCATATTTTTTAAAGTAAGTGTTTATGCTTTATGAGTATGTGGCTGACCCATATCAATTAACATCAATACAGGCATCTTGACGGTCGATGTTCCAAGGAAATAACAAATCAAACAAATGCTTTGGAACAGGGAGGGGTTTTTTTACTAAATTTTTGTACTGTGCCAAGAATGGGGCCCAGATGCATGACTGGGGCCCCTGGATGCTACTGAAATACAGATTAAAAAATAATATTAATTTGAAAGGGAAGTAAATCTTAATAGTGAAAAATGAGTCAAAGGAAAATGGAATTCAATTCAAGCCAAAGAAACTATGCACAACATTGCCCCAGGATATTATTTCCACTGTATGCACTACAGCATAGCAGCCAGAAACTGCAAACTTCATAAGATAACCAGCATGAGAAGTGAACAAGATTCAACTTACACGTGGGAGAGGAGCAACCGAGAATAGTGGCATAAAATGAACTCTTGGGTGTCCCCATCACAACACACGAGAGAAGAGTATTAACATTTTTATAGCTAAGGCCAGATCTTCAGCCCTATTAAGTCAGCCATATGCCATCCCGACCGTGCAAGGCAGATTTAAACCTAGTTAGCTAAGGATTCCCTCAACATGAGGGAATCCCCAGTTGGTGTTCCCAGTGTCAGAGCCAGAGCCAGGTTGCTACCATATCCATCCAGTTCCCAGCTGCTGGACCAGATTCAGGGACTACTGGCAGCTAACGCTACACCTGTCTCACACCAATAATTGGGGCCACAAAGGTGTCTTAGTGCTACCTTTGCTGCCCAACCCCCATATTAGTGCTGAATTCCATTCAGTTGGATTGGAAGATTATGTGTCTCTGTATGCCTGAAAGGGAAGGTGTGGGACAAATGTACAGGCACATCATCAAGTCTGATAGACTCCAAAGGCTGTTACCGCCTCTTCCTTTCTATTTTAAAAACAGCCTTCAGAAAGGCAGGAAAAGATGAGGAGCTTCCCTCTCCCTTCCAACCCACTCCTTCTACTGTGGTTGCATTTTCCAAGCCTTCTTCTCTTTTGAAAGATCTACTAATTTGAGTGACAGTCACTGTACGTGAAATGGGGAATTCTGCCCAGAACCAGGAGAGGGGGGTAGGGATGGGGTTGAGTTGGGGAAACATAATCGACCCTGTAGTCAATCCAACAGCAAAAAAAAAATTCAAGATGCCAGATTTGGTGTGATCACAGATGCAGAAATGGCTGCTGAACTATCCATAGACTCTCCATGCCAGTCCCCAAAGCTGCAGCTGCTATGGAGATGTGAGTGGTGGGAGACACTGCACATGTCACATACATGTGCCTGTCCACGATCCCATCAAACCACTGATTCTAGCTTTGGTGGCTTGGCAGAGAACTTGGATTTTACCACTACTGCAATTGTCTCATTTTGGTCAGCTGATTGGAGGAAAATATCAGGGATGTAGAACATTTTAATTAAGTCATTTATTTCAGAAGAGGGAAGACCAACCTGGGGCCTGTCTTGAGAGTAACACTTTACGACATCCAGTAATCTTTCTGAAAACATGTTGATATGCTGAACTGTATTATGACACACTTGTTTCAAGACCAAGCCTCAACCAGTGGCTACATATATGGAAGCAGGAAAGGAAGTGGAAGGATGGGTTATGACATGATAGATTAAACTCCATTCCCCCAATAAGCCACACTGTAATTCTATTTATTTTATCAAACCAGAGAAGAAAAAGGTCAGTTTACTTATATTATGTTTTTAAAATACTTGCTGAATTCTAGCTTGTAAATACAGTAGAACCAAAATGCATGTGACAGGATGTTAAAGATCAAGTATATCCCTAACTGTGAAAGCTGTTATTGAGCATAATGTGTCTTGTAGGGTAAAATCAGATATTCTCCTTGGACTGTATGCAAGCACGGTATGGTTATAGACACACAATTCGTTTAGTGACTTCCTGAAACAACCATGCAAGTGGCTGTGAAGTAATAAAGTAGTTCAAAGTTCTCTGATTAATTCTAACAGTTAAGCATAACTGGGGGGGAAAAATCTGCTTGGTACAGTGTATGATGGGCAAATGCAAGCAATAATTCCTACTACACTGTCCTGTCCAAGTTGTTTTATTTTACCAAATCTGCATATTGAGAATAAAGCAATTTTCTGAGTGATTTTGATTTTTGTTGTGGTTTAATGAGAAATAAAGCACATTGTATTTTACTTCAGTTTGCAGTGATGAAGTGTATTTCTACCTGGAGTAAATGTTGTGTGTCCCATTTCCACCCACCTGCACTAATGGATGCTTGCTTATTCTTTCTAAAAAGAACAAAAATCAATAGCTCACTTTCTAATGCCCTAGCCCCAACCCAATGGAGAAGAGAAGGCTCCATTATTTCCCTGAAGCAGGAACTCTATGATGTAACTGACAGCAGAGTGTCAGGCAGATTTTGAACAAATTCGCTGAGGGACGCAGCAGAGAAAAACTGCTGAGACTCTGCACCACATATAAAGTAAAGGAACTTCACACAAGAATGTGTTTGTTGGGTGGAGGAGAGAGGTTTATCTGCACCTGAGGAACGTTCCACGTTTTACTGGATTCAGGGGGCAGTAAAACACCATGCATGGATTCACCTCAAAACTCCTCGCCTTTAACAGCTAGCCTCCGCGGCTGCCACTCCCCTGAAGTTTCAGGGCTGCACAGCTGCAAAACCTGCTGCTTCTATTTGAGAAGGGGAAAGGACCCTCTCACCAGCAGCTGCTCAATGCCACATTCTGCAGTCCCATTTCTCTTTTCAGTAATGCAGTTTGTGATGGCCACAGCTGTTTTGTGCTAGATGGGGCCCTGTATTTTTCTGCCTGGAATCCTCAACGATTACAATCTATCTAGGAGTCAACCCAAATGCCGTGCAACACATCCTAACTTACAACAAACTAGTCAGAAGAGAAATATTAATGAAATTAAGCCAAACCAAGTGATTAAATGGAAAACGGAAGGCTAAATCAATAAAGCAGCAGTAAACCTTAGGCCTACTGACATCAGCTACTCCACCCTTATTATGCATCTTGTTGCTCTGCTTTAATAAAATCTCCTGAATCTCGAGTGAATTACCTCAGAGCAATTGCACCACCTGGCCAGGATAAACCCTGCTCTAGTTTTAAACTTTATTTGTGGCAACTGCTGAACATGGGATTCTAGAATGAAAAGCAACATGCTTGACACATTCATTTGCCTGACATCACCCTTCCACCTCAGTCGCTGCTTCGTGGTGCCGGCACATCAATTCAAAGAGCAAACGGAACTATCTGTCTGAGCTTGTGGGCACTTTACATTTTCTCTCAGTGTCTGGGAAGAGGTAATTGTGAGAAGTTTGTTGCACTTCTGGCCTCCCTATCTTTTTGGTGCATGGATTTAAAGAAACCTTAATTTAACTGACATTTTAATCTGGAAACAAGTGAGAAAACTACAACATGCTTCTTCTGATAAATGTATTGATCGAACACGTCACAGCAATGTTCTCTGCAGCACCATTATGGTACTGTACATGTTCATCCTGAGCATAAATCTTCAGTAATATTCTACATGCCTCTGCTTTATTCTACATGCCTACATGCTTTATTGGAGATAGGGAGTTTAGTAGAACACAATAAACCTTCTTGTTATTTATTCTCCATTTAAAACAGAAGTCATACTTTATTGTATCCGTTCCTAGTGAAGACAAGTTCCTGCCTATCGGAGGACAAGTTTAATATGCAGACTCTGGTAATAATATTGATAATGGGTGCAAATTGTACATTTTATAAGGGAGAAAACAGGTTATTTAATGTTTTATAATAGCTGTGTTGATATCATAGCTTCCCCAAACTGTGCTTTCATACAAAATTATAGCCTTTTCTCATGAATGACCTAACTTGCAACTACTTAGGCTAGGTACAGTGGGACAGATTGACAGCTGTAAATTGGCAGAGCTCCATCGTCTTCAATGAAGCTATAGTTATTTACACCAGCTCAGAATCTAGCCCAGTGTTGTCACTACAGAGCTTACATTTTCTTCCTGACACAAACAAGTCAAGCTAGATACGTCAGCAAGAAAAAATAAAAAAATCTGAGAAAGAGTTTTCAAGTTGAGACGGAAAGGGGTTTAACATTTAACCTACTAGTTAACTCTGTGCAAATGCTGCTGGAAGAAGAAAAAAGAAATTAGGAACAAGTTAAGGAGAGAAGACCAACCACAGAAAAAATAAACTAGGGTATTAAATGTAAAGCCATCAACACTTATTAGACACGGGAATTCAATACAACCACCAGTAGTACTGGGTTTGTAGACTTAACAAAAGATTCCATCTTTTTCTTACTATCACTGTTCCTTTCTTTCGTGTAAATCCACTGATACTGTTCAGATGAAACTTGTTACGCCCTGTCTTGCAAACGCACAGCCTCCATTTAAACTGACTCTATCTAACTAAAGGAGGAGGGGAAGGACACGTATAGCCTCAGAATTTTCCCCCCAAATACATTTGTAGTACAATGAAGCAACTAAGGAGATCCCTAACTGAGTTTCATATTTGGATCTTGTAAACTGATAAAATGGATTAGATGTAAATGATACGACATGAATCCCAAACTCTGTGTGGCAGTCAAATACAAACAAGTAGCAATAGATAGCTAAACTTGACCTGAAAGAACATAGGCAAGACTCATTACCATTAGGTAACCTGCCACATTGTGGATACCAACTGCCTCTGACTTGATAGTACCTACCCCATGAGCAGAACATTATCCATGTGGTAGCTTGCTCTGATAAAGAAAGAACTAATTCCTTGTGCTGCTGCTGTCACTTTATCAGTCCCTTTCTCAACAGGATGCCATTTTATTACACTCCTTAAAATATGAAGCAGGAGACTCCTTTCCGTAAAATACACTGGCTAGATAGATGACGCCCTTTAAATAATAATCTTTTCTTTGCTGTCCCTGATCCAGTGCAATGTTGTTGCTTACTTTGTAGGTGGAAACAAAATAAAATGGCAAGCCAGATCTCTCCATTCCAAAGGGAGTGGTTTCCCAAGAAAAGCATAGTTTCGTTCCCCTCCTATTTCCTTTGAGCACTGCAGACAAACAGGCAGCAGGCCTGCTACAAAAATCAACTGCAGCAGCAGGGACCAGTGTTAATTCAGAAATACCTGTTGCAGCTTCTGGGAAGCAGGTGGCCTTTACCCGGAGGCAAACTGAAGTGTTAAAGTGACTGAACATTTCTGACCTCTTAATTTGGTGAGAGAGGAAAGCAAAGTTTTCTGGGAACAGCACTTCTTAAAAGTTTGAAATGAGGTGAGACCCCACTTACCTTACTGGAAAAGAAGTTAAGCTTCCAAACTTATTCTGAGGATTGAAAATGTGTTTCCAGCTTTTATTACTATAATTAACGTGTAAAGGAACTTGCCCATAAATAGCAGACATTTTAAAAACAAAAATTTGTGGCAATGCAACCACACAGCCACCCCTGAAAACCTGTAAAAACAAAACCCAAAGACCGATAGGCAGCCCATTGTGGAAGACAATGACAAAAATAATAATAATAATTAACAAATTGTTTTCTAATACAATAGATCATTGTGAGCTGAGGTCTACCACAGATGTGATCTAAATTTAAAAGTTGGAAAAATTAGGATATTGGAGCCATGATATATAAAGTATGACCTGAGTTCCAAATATTTGATTTAGCAAAGTAAATATAGTTGTTTTTATTGGGTGCAACAAGCATTTTTCAGAGAGTGAAGAAACACAGTAAACATCTGCTAATCATACCCACAAAAGGGGTCATTGTGTTTAAATCCAAGGTCATGTTAACAGCTTTAATTTAATTAATAAAACTCAACAGTAATATTACCCAAGTTTCCAACATCATCTGCTTCCTGACGCTCAAGGACCTATTCATTAAAGCACCACTTATAATGGGAGTTCCTCGATATTACTGCTGAATTGTTACAAGGACTTAGCTACACAATAGAGGCCTGATGTAGAAGTAAAGCTTATCTATGTTACGCTATCTCTCTCATAGGTACTACTACGGCATGTGGAGTTTGTGAACATATGCAAAAAAGATGTTGCAATATGCAGCACACCAAAAGGAGGACTTGCATTTCAAAAGTTTGCACACATCTATGTCCAATGCAATGGAGTTCATATGGTAATTGCACAGCCTGTTCAACTGAAAATTAATGTTCACTGGTGAAACCTGACATTAAGGGCCTGGATACAAATTAGAGTGGCATCTGCATCTTCCTTTGGACGTTTTTCCTTGGAAAGAAAAAAAATAGTGTTTTCAAGGAATGTTGCTTTCTAAGTTGATCCTGTGATCTGTCTATCTTGAGCCTGAGGTCAGACAGAAAGGTGTCCCATACACATTTCTTTGCACTACAGAGGAATGGCTTAGGCAACTTAATACTAACTTGGGGGAATATTTTAATATTTTGAAATCATTTTACTTACTGAGAAACAAATTGCACAAATGTTACTGAACTCATACATGGATAATGGGCCTGATTTTCCTTTCATGTATCTGTTCACTGAATTTCTATGTATCCTTTAAGTGTGAAGTTATATCCCTCTGTTCCACAATGTTAAAACCTACACATTCTATACAAGTTCCCCAGCCTAATGCATTATTTCCCTCTTTTTCTTTATTATTATTTGTATTACAATAGCTCCACGTCCAATACATTATTAAAAGCTACACAGTCTTATGGACCAGATGTTCCAGCTTTGGTAGGATTGGTTGATTTTCTATTAAACCAGTATAATTTGTGCCTTGAAGACAAAAATAATCCTGGTTTTTGATATTTAAAACATTTTTTCCTACCTTCTGAAGACAGCATGAGGCCTGGTGCAATCATCATTATGAAAAGAGACAACTTTGTCATCACTTAACTGGGAAGTAGACTACAAACATACAGAATATATAGAATTTGCTTTCCTCTAATTTAAAGCTTATGATTGTCTCCAGCACTATTCCAACAAGGTCCACCATGAGTAGCCCTCCCCACACAAAACCCTAATCAATATCATCTTTCAATCAATCCACACTACAAATACAGACCAAATGTCAACAGGTTTATGGAAATCTTCTCATCTTTTAGATGCTATTCTTTCTAGTGCTGCCACATTACTAAGTCTACTGTGCTTGTTTTCTATCAAGGAAGGCGCAGGTGATTTCAAGGATGGTAGTATCAGATGATTTACCACCAAAGAGGATCAAGAACCAGTGTTAGTGTAACTCAGCTGGCACTTTGGGCTGGTGAGCCCCAAAAGAAAACAAGTCTGGAGATTATGGGAAGTTCCTAATATTATTTAGTTCTCAAGTGAGATTGTAAACTCTTTGGGGCAGGGACTGTCTTTCTGTTCTGTGTTTGTACAGCACCAAGCAGGTTGGAGCCCTGCTCCAAGACTTGGGCTCCTAGTTGCTACAGCAATAGAAATACTAAATAACAACAGTGTACCGCTTCCCTGAAACTCCTAATTTTTGGATGTCTACAACACAAGCTAGTGGATTCTCTACATCTCTAGCATTTATCTGTATCATTAACGTTTACTGCAGAGATAGTGATCGGTACCCAATGAATGTAAAAATAAACTTCTGGTGAATTAAATAGAGATCCATAGACATCTTTTTCATACTATGTCCAATTTTGTTCCAATATTGGTCCAAGAGATCCCTAAATCCTGCCTCTGCTTATGCTAAAGTGTTACTCTGCCGGGTAAAAACACATGCCATACTTTTTGGTTCTTTCTATCTGATCCTATATACGATGTATAAACTCTGTGAGTAAAGAAATTAATGCAGTCAAAAGCCCAATATGGACATGTCTATAATGCTGCAGTGGCAGGCATTGATGCAGCGGCACTGATGCAGGAGCATCGACTGAGTGGATCTCAGGTCGACTCAGCGTGGATATGTAGACCAGGCCAAAGACTCAGCACAAAAGACTGAGCATTTTCAAAAACCACAAGTTCATACAGACATAGCACCGTGTTTCTGTCAGGGGCATTATGAGCAGGGTGAGCTAATCTAGTATAGTATTTACCATGGGACTGTAGCCCAAAAATCTTCTCTTAAAATGCAAAGGGAGAGGCAGAGGCTGTACATATTGCCACTCAGTACATCCACTTTTTTCTTTTAATGACACTAGTGAAAAATATGGGGTCTGTAGATAAAAGAAGCCAGTCCCCAGGATGTACGAACTGTGCAACTGCATGGGGCATCTCACTGCCTGGAGTTTCTGAATGTTCCTGGCGTGGTGATCACCTCTGTACAGAACGGTAAAACACAGATTGTGCAAACATGCACCACTGTATGCACGCAGCAGCAAATAGCAGTGCATACTAGTGAACAAAGCACAGCATGAGAAAGATTTTCATGAACAGAAGAGAAGCAGCAGATGCCCCACTAGGGAAGTGAACGGGTGGGGGGAGAAGAGAGATAGAGAGGACGGTAGGCAGAAGGGAGCCATGGAGAGAAGGAGATGCGGCAGTGGGTGTCCACCTTGACAATTCTTTAACTTCCTACTGAAGTATGTGTGTAAGACTCCAGCACTGGATACAGAGGCTGAGTTAAGCTCAGAGTGACCAGCGCCTGCAAAATTGATATCCATGCTTTGTAAGTCCAGATCCACCTGTGATTTAAGTTAGGCTAAGCCCATCAAAAAAAGAGTCATAGAAAGTGTCATACTGGATTACACTAAATTTCAATTAAGATACAACACTTTATGTTTGTGGAAGAGATAAAATCACAGGTAAGTTTATATGTAAATTCATAGCAATGGGTAATAAGTTACAATAAATAATGTAAATAAGTTGCAGGTAATAAATCTGTGGTGAAGTAATTAATTAGCCATTCTGGCATCACATTTATGAAATGCATCACTTTGATCTAATGTATTTCAATGCATTCTGCTATCATCTGCATTGGCTACATTTTGTTGAGATGAAGGGCTTTTTAATCCAAATCAGAAAGTGATGTTTCTGCACTGATGCGCTAATTTATAAATTATAATTAACAGACTCAGTGCTAATCAGATCTCATCATACCTCCCCCTAAGGCCCAAAATGTGGGAAACAACAGAACAAATGATCAAAGGTGCCTGAAGCCAGCCTCTAAATTTGTGCCTGCAGCTTTGTACACAAAAATCCATGCGTTTACATGTGTGAAACTGATGGAAAGCATGATCTTGTGGTGAAGGCACATGAATGGAAATCAGGAGGCCTAGGGTCTTTTTCTGTCACAGACTTCCTTCATCTCTTTGGGCAAACGACTTAAAACTTAATTTTTAAAATTAGATGCAGCAGCCACTTACTTACAGAAAAACACGAGTGCAACTGAACATTTCATGAATGCATGCAGTTACATGTTTCAGTTGTATGTGCAATTGTGTATGATTTTCTCATATACCTGCTCATGATCAGGCCCTTAACACATTGTTTGCTTCTATTTCCCAATCTGTAAAAAGGTGATAATAAAATCTACTTAATCCATAGCAGTGCCAGAAGGCTATATGGACTGAAGTTTGTAAAGTGAGCCAAGATGATCATCGAGATTCAATAGGTTTTTAACTTAGGTTTTGCACATGCAAATACAGGGTTTTATGTGCACAAAAACTAGTGTGGGCAAATTTTGCCACATTTAAAAATTTGGTTCAGCTACAGACAAAAAAGGATAAC
Organism: Mesoclemmys tuberculata; assembly: GCA_007922155.1. Classification (NCBI taxonomy): domain Eukaryota; kingdom Metazoa; phylum Chordata; order Testudines; family Chelidae; genus Mesoclemmys; species Mesoclemmys tuberculata. The sequence continues at coordinate 9,119,977 of ML677031.1, forward strand.
TAAATTTTAATGTGGGAATGTTAAAACTATGTGGAATTAATTCATTCTTAGCATAAATTCCACTATCTATAACCTTTGCCTCAGCAGATATTTAAGGTTATGAATTATTTGTCAGCTAACAACAGTTTTAAAAAAGGTAAATTTGGTTTAAAGTCAGGAATAGGCCTTATTGCCTTTATGCATAGTATAGAGTTCTATGGTAACACCACAAGCTCTGCAAGTGATGCTAAAATGTTATTTGGGGCTATTTACTAACAAACTATTCTAGGTTCTTTTTTTTATTTGAAATGAAGGGGTACTTGGTTTTGTATACAATGCAATCTAAAGTAGATTAAATACAAACATAGGTCAACAGAAATATGATTTTCAAAGAATGAATTAAATATTCACTATGTAGATAATGGCCATTTTGTAGAAATGAAACTGGATATAGCATCACGCACATAACAGAAATCTCTGACACATTAGTTGTGCATTTCATCTCCTAAGAAATTAGTTAAAACTAGTCCAGGAAAACCAGAAGCACACTACAGGAAAATGCAGAGCACACACACTGGAATGTTTATGAATAGGGCTCCTTGCGCATTCCACATAGAGACATGAGCTGAGTCCTTTTCTGGCTTACACAGTTTATGCCTTGTGCCAGTTTCTATTTTCTATGTAAATCCATGCAGCTGCCTTGAAAGTAACCACAGGTTTCTGGTAAGCCAAGTTTGCTTTGTTAATTAAGAGTAAAAATGCACAAATTCACTGCTGAAGAATTAAATGTGCATATTTTCACTTAAGTACAAACAGAATTTTTTGAGAGATGAACAAGAACTTTTAGTCCCTGGGAAAAATGTATAGCTTAGGTCTTATTCTTGCAGAGTATGTGAATTTTGTTTAATAAAAAGAGGATTCTTAATGCTGAATGATCAGCTTCTCCTATAATAAAACTTCTGTATTTTTCGTAGAATGGAAATCCTAACTCATTTTCCATATTGCATACTAAAGTTACAATCTATTACAAATGGAACTTCCTAAAAATCTAGAATAAAAAAATCAGACCATCACTGCACAGACATCGACCAGTATCACTAGAACTGAAAAAAGCTGATTAACCCACTTAAACTACAACCTCCAAATTCTTTACCAGGCCTTGAAACACATGTGGAAGGGAGTTTTTCCACTCTGACACCACCCTGGTGAAAGGAAGTTCAGGGTGTTCTCCAGTGAAGAGTCCTTAGGGAAGGCAATTTTGATTTTGGCAGTCCTGTTGTGATTCAGATATGGCATGATCCTTATCTACGGCTCTAAAGTTGCTTCTGAACATGCCTATACATGTCAGTTTCGCCTTCAACACCTGTAGGACAGCATCAGTCTTCATGCAGAGGGACCAAAAGTTTGTTTATTTAAACTATCTTGCAAAAAGCTATAGCTCAGAGGAGTGCACAACAGGTTTTGAGGATTCTATATTAGCTGGTTTATTTTCAGTTCTTGAGTCCAATTATCTAGATTAAATGGGCATTTAACAAAACTTTCACACACCTAAATCCAAGTCTAGTGGTACTGGGAAGTCGCTCTCTCAAAACTTGATCATCTGAGACTAAAGATAGAAGGCTAGAATGATCTGCCATTGCTAAAGCTGCTATTGTGCAAAAAAGCACAGTCTCTTCCTCAAGACACTGAAGTTTTTCCTTTCCCTCACCAAAGAGCAAGGAAAATAATTCAATAACCAAGAAAATGGAGGAGCTTGACACAGACTGCTGTTAGGAAAACTACAAGTAGGGGCACGCAATGCACTTTTCATAAGGTGGTAAAAACAACGCTTAAGTGGCTAGATGAAAATAAGCAATGGAACAAAGACTCAATGTTAAGTTTACTTGGAATTGAAGGAGAAAATTGAGATGGGAATATGGTAAACTTCTCAGAACCACCACACAGAAAAGTTTGTTTAGGACATGTTCCAACACCTACTTAAGTCAACAAAAAAACCTCCCATCGTTTTCAATGGACTTGGGGGATCAGGGTCAAGGAGATTGCCTTGATTTTCAGAAGTGCAGGGAAATATGCTGTGCTGGAAGACCATAGAAAGGTAGGGCTGGGAAGGGACCTCAAGAGTTCATCGAGTCCAGCCCTCTAGGCAGAGGCATTTACAACATACACCAATTGCTTTAAAAGTCAGCAGCATGAAGTGGAAAGGGAGGTTTAATTCTAATAGCAGCCGAAACAGCAACAAAAACAAATACTTTTCAATAATAATTAAGAAGCTTACAGCTGACATGTTCCATTTCAATATATTTTTCACCATTAAGTCTGCTATTTATCTTTTGTTGTAGAGTCACTGAAATGTATTCCACTGGTAGTACAATTTCAATATATCGTTATTTCTTTAAACTGAATGGGCAGTGAAACCGTATAGACTACGCTGTAAACGGCATATGGCCTTTAAGCTTTGCAAGATCTAATCACAACAAGATAGTTAAGCACAAAGTATTAACCTTAAGTGTTAGCTTTTTGGGCTTTTATGGGTTAAAGTCAAGCCTCTAATATGGCAAGGATCATATCTTCAGCTCACGTAACTCGGAATAGCTCCACTGATGTTAATACTAATTTACAGCAGCTGAGAATCTGACACAATGCTTGGGGGGGTTATAAGTTATAACGTATTTATTGATCTTTAAACGTGGTACATTCAACATGTGGATGCTACAGCTGACAAGCTGAGAAGAGCCATCAAGGCAGGACGGTAAGGATGTTCAGTCCATCAAAAAGCACGTGTCCTGTGGGTCCTTAACACCTGCCAAGTAGGACGGGACTCTCCCTCTCACAGGAGACATCACAGTATGGGTCCTGAGCTATCTCACAGTGAAAGGAGATGACTCCATTGGCAAGTTGGGCCAAAAAAGACCAGGGTCTGCACTACCGTTGCTTCAAGAGCCCATTCACGTTTTAGAGCTTCACACTGCCATCAATGCTGCAGGAAGCTCAGGCAGGATTTTCTGTCTACCCACAAGATAGGCACGGTGGAAGAACGGATGCTGGTATGCTGGGTGGCACAAGCTTAGTAACCAGCTAGGATTGTGCCTGCAAAAATGTAGCAACAAGAGTGCTGATTCCAGACCTTAGAGGTATCTTGGCAGACTGGAATAAGAGTGATTGAAGATATAAAATAATCCCAATGAACACGGTTAATGATGGAGATGAGAAATCAGAGTAATTGGGCACCGACAATCAGGAGCAATGAATCAATGGAATCATGCTAGGAATGAATTTCCCAGTACCACTTCCGCTGTAGTCAAGAAGGTTGTATAAGTATTACTGAGAGCAGAATTTGGACTAATATGGTACACACAGAATAAAACAATAACTTCTCTTTCCTATAATCAACTTTGACCAAAGATTGTGATTCTACCTCCCCTCTTTTTTGATGTAAAGAGGTTACTTGTGCACTTTTCTCATACTTCTTGTTGTGGCTATTAAAAGTTACCGTTAATCTGCAACACAGCACATTCCTCTTGCAAAGTTAATGAAAATGTGCATGGGTTATGATGCTGAAGCTGCATTCTTGACTGTTTAGCAAATACTTTACTAATATTGTAACTATAAACTGTCTACCACCTACTTTAATTTGCGGCAGGTAAACTAATCAACTGATCGTGACCTCTGGCATTTTCAGAGGTTTTCTTATGAACAGATATATTTTACATGTTTTTGCACGATAGGCCCTTTCCAAAATGCTGATTTGATCACGGGTTATAGATTACTCATTCCCCTCAAAGGTATAAAAGAAGGGTAATAGCTTGCATGTGGGTGTATGAGACTTTAATGTATAGAAAGCATCCATTTCCTTTTGGTTTACCTTAGATTTAAAACAAAAGCAAGCAGAAAAAAAGAATTATGGATTACTACCCACAGATTGAAAAATCTAGTTGGGGAGGGGAGAAGAGGTGTAGAAAGAGTTTTATGATTTGCAACGTCACAAATAATTAGAAATGAATTATTCTTTAGCAAAAGAAGAGGCTTCTTTATTTCATGAGGACAAGCCTGCTTCTAAGAGAAAGCACTATCAGTTAGCATCTCATTCTGAAAGCAGACATCTTTAGACAGATGTGTTACAGTTTTCTAGATGTTAATGTGTAAACAGACTGTAAAATTATTTTAGGGCCTTATACATCCTATAATAGGATTTAATGTGTTTAAGAGGTAGTCTTATACCTCTTTAACAAAGAGGCTTACAGTACGGTAAGAATGTATCAGGAAAAAAATACTTCTAACAGATAAATCCTCTTGGCAAAGGCTGTAATCTTTCAAACTTAATTGGTGAACTCATTAATGAACAACTGCCATTACAAGAAGAAAGACTATTGTCAGCGACTTATCGGGCAACGAGATAACAAACTTAATTATACTGTTTTTAGTGGATTTACATTTGCTTCTTTTAGGACTCTACATTTTCTAAACATTTGGTCTTTAGTTGTATACATTCTTCCACCCCTCCCCGCATAACAGAAATGAAAATCAATTGTACTATGAATTAAAAGAGAGGGATCATAACAGGTCTGGACTGAATAAAACACAATATAAAACTTTTGGTCTTTATTATCTACTTGTAAGAAGTTATAAGCCTGTGAAGTAGTTAATTTAGGAGCCATGTTAATAATTTGTTCACATTTGATCTGAGGTTTAGCAAACATGGTTTCCTGGGATGTGCAAGGATAATTTGCAGGTCCAGCTTCACTCCTAAGGGGGCACTAACTAATTTGACACTGTAACATGACATTGATGGCAGGCACACACTAATGACCAAACTGCTAGATGCTCCTGTCATCCTGTCGTTTCAGTGAAGAGCAAGTTTTCTTTTATTGCCAAAAAAAGTACAGAGTGGCTCTACTAATTATTCAGACATGCACTATAATGAGAATCTTAGTGTTTACTTCCAACATACTAACCACTGACTAAAGCTCCCATTTGTCTGATATGGTGGCTGATTAAAGTTCATCTCTTGAATAGTAAAATCACAGCTTAAAACAAGACAAAAAGAATAAACGGCTTTCTATTCTACATAAAACTCAGAAAGTGGCCATTTTGGTTTCAAGCTGTTTTATTTTCATTTATTTACACCAGAAGAATAGCAAATTGGATTAATTTTTCATAGTACTTTTTAAACAACATATATGTCTTCATGGTGTTTTAATGTCTGATTCAGTCGGGACATTAATTCCATGCAGAAATGATGATATGGAGGAAATTTTATTTTCTTTCAAGAAGCATAAATAATAAACATTGTTTTCTGAAGCAAAATCTTGTACCAAAGACTTTAGAAATCTTTTTTTAAAAATACCCACAGTTATTAGATTATTTTATTAGCAAAAGGAATTCCATGAAATCACAGCATTTCAAGACTATAAAGACTTTATACATGACAAATTATTTGGGTGTGGGAGCATACAAAAGCAGAAAAAAAATTGGTATTTTCCAAAATCTACATGAATATGCCATTTTAGGGTGTGATCCAACACCCAATATGGATTACATTTTAATTTGAAATAAATTTTATATAATTGTATTTTGTAATCAGCATAGACTTTCTGCAGAAATACTGGCCACAATCTAGATCGGTGCATAAAGAAGAAAGTTTCATTTTCTTAAATATAAAGACTAAGGTCAGGATTTTCAAAACAGACTAGTTATTCTGGGTGCCCATCTTCAGATACTCTAAAGGGACTGATTTTCTGAGGATCAGTGCTCAGCATTTTACTCATGCCCAAAGTATTCCAAAACTTGATTTTCAAACAGCTTTTGTCCACGCTGGCTCCACAAATACACCACAGAATGCAACTGACTTCCAAGATGAAAGTGAAAATAAATGTATCAAGAGCCAAACAGATGTGACAAATACTTGACACAGGCTATTACATGTCCCTCCGCAGGTACATGAATCGTACCATCATCAAGATAACTCAGGCACCCTTCCTAGAAATACTTTTGTAAATAATGTGGCGGCAACAAATGATCAACAAGGCCCCCCCAGAATCTCACAGACAGGCCCTGTTCACATCAGAAAATGTGTTTCTTCTCTGTGCTCACCTCTTTGGAAAAGGAAAGAATAACTGGAAAGAGAGCTACTGTATCCCTGTAACTGCCATCATCCTTCAAGCAGCAGCGTGGCTGACCCTTTCCCGGTGACTGGGAATGGATTGGTAACTGGTCTCCTCCAACGCTAAATTACCCAGTTCATGCTAGCGGCTAAAGCAGTGTTTCCCAACCAGTGTGCCACAGCACACTGGTATGCCGTCAGGCCCGAGCAGGTGTGCCACGGAATTCCTTGAAAAACTACTTGAAGAATTGAGTTGACTCATGAATATCCAGGAGTTCATTTGGAGACTATATGGTGGTGTGCCTCAAAATAATGAAAAGGTATCAAGGTGTGCCATGGCAGAGAAAAGTTTGGGGACCACTGGGCTAGAGAATAGAAAGGCATGGGACAGACTTCCCAGGGAACAAGTGCCAGTTCAGCTGGTGGGGGTGTGGGAAGTAGTGAAAGGTGTAGCTATGACCACTGTTAACGAAGGCAGCTGAAGCATATGAAGCATACCCCTTCGCTAAAAGCGATGATTTGATAGGAGACTTGACAGTCAGTGGCAAAGGCAGGGAACCCACCTCCTTCCCTTCCCTCTTGCTCTGTGCCTCCAAAAATGACTCTGAAGCAGGTGAGATGTGAAAGGCATTAGTCCCAATAGGAGAAGCAAAGGAAGAGACACACTCTAGCAAACGTGTTAGAACTACAAGTGACTGTGCAGACAGATCAAGATCACTGACCAGATCTGACCCTGGCTCTAAGAGAGGGCCAGATTTATACATCAGGTTGTTATAAGCAACCCCCACAGCAACTCTTCCTTCCAGCTGCTCCCCTCAGTCGATACTACTTGAATTAGCATCTAGTATTGCTGGCAGGCATGTCCCTCTACCTCATCTGCTGGATTCTTTTCTCTCCACCAGGTTCCTAACAGTTCCTGCTCCTTGATGGCACGCACAGTGCAGGAAGACCCTGACCCTCAAACAAGGTAATGAGGGTAGAGTCACAAACATTAAAACCCCATCTGAAAACTAACTGCTCGTTGATATTTCAAAAACAAACAAAACTGAATAGGGCTTATTTATTTGGGTCTTTAAAACTGGCAAAGTTGTACCAGGATAAATGCAACTCTTGGACCATAATTAACTGAGATCCAACTGAATATCACACTAAGAAAAGGACTTTTACAGTTCTCATGTTAGTTGAAACCTCCCATGTCATGCCTCTCTGCACATAAGTCCTTTTTTTTTCTCCTCCATGGCAACAAAGAAAGAGACTTACATCACTTATCTATGGACTCCTATGGCTGCCTGTTTATAAGACATAGTATATACCCATTGAAACACTAATGGGGTTATGATAGATCTGTCTCAGAGTTTTATCACAAGTGCCATTTAGCTGGCTACTGGATAAGGAAGAGTAACCAAAGCAACAATAAGTTGTGATCTTGTCTTTTAGGCGTTCTACATCCAAGGTAACATGGAAGAACTGCTCTTTCCAAAGTGGCTGTGGGAGAAGCAAAAATCTGTGTATAAATTCACTTGTGCAAACTCACAAATTCACTTGAGCAAAATCAAAGGCCAGGAAAAGTCAGTTTGTAAAATAAACATAGATTATGTAATGGCTTTCTCACATTTATCTAATGTAATCAACCTTCACTCATGACACCTCTGAATTGTCCACACTGACCTTTGGATAAAATACTGTCTCAAGTTCAAGGTGACACCGGCAGGCAGTACAGTAACTCCCAGATCACACCATTATGTACTCCAAAACTATCAGATGGCAATTACAGGTGATTGCAGCGCAACAAGTTGGGGTTTGACTGTATCTCCACGACCGAACTCTAAAGAAAGAAATGGTGATCTATGCACTTGGTAGGCCCTGTAGAATTCCAGGTACTTTCTTCTTGCCAGATTGGAAATCTAGTAACATCCGTGTGAGTGTGAAATCTTCCACATTTCAGGTTTCAAATCCATGATGTGTCAGGGTATCAAAAATTAGGCAAAAAAGGTTTTTCGCCATCTCTAAAAGAAAGCTTGTTCCAGAGAGCTCCAACAAGAGGGTAACACTCACAAGAAGAGATCAGTCAAATATATTTGCTTGAATCAGTCCATGACACAAAATTCATGTCTGAATGGCATATGGGTCCTTGGCATATGCCTAATGTAGGCATTGGTTAGAGATAGACAGGCATACACTTAGATTTACATTTCTGACAAAAAAGTGCCATAACAAAAAAAATACTTAATTTTACAAGAAAGATTTGTGGCTAGGTTGCATCTTGGTTTCTGGACTTTTCTGTGTTATGTTTTTTTTAAATAATTCAGCCAGTTATGTCTCCACGTACCATAAGAAGGTGATTTGAGGTAGTAATTACCTGTTACTCTTGACAAGGTAATTAATACAGCAAAATATCATAGTACACTATGTAAACTTAGACCACTATAATTAAAACACACGTCTGTTCAAAAAACTGTTCAGTGTGGGAAAGAAGAAAAGCCCTGAGTATGCATATTTTTTTAACTGGAAAAAAATATGGACTGAATCAGCCCCCTTTAATATGCTTCGCTCTCCCTGCTACATAAAAGAGACTATCCGAAATGGCTAGACAACGATACGAGCAATGAAGAATGATGCAGATATTTTTACATATCAGATATAAAGTGTAAAATATCTGACACACTCACATTAAGGGCTTTTTTTTGTTTGTTTGGCTTTTTTACAACTCAAGAACACAACTTGGAAGGATAAAGTTTAGGAATCACATTCATTTCAGTTATACGGAAATTGCAAAATAAGAGCGTTCCCCTTTGATTTGCTGCCTTCTGCTATTTTACAAAACCCACAATTAAAGATACTCTCTTAAAATATTATTTGTGGGGGCAGGGATGTTTAAGGACTGATGGCTTGCACTTTTCTTGGAAACTGAGAAACAGCAACTCCAGTGGAAAAGGCATTCACAAGCTTTTTGGTAGCATCAGAAGCTCTGTTTCTATATAAAGTCACCACAGCACACAATGACAGTTAAGAAAGAAGTCAGAAATCTACATACAGTACTAAGTACAGTTAATGAAAGAACAAGGCAATCAAAAACAAAAAGGTTCCTGGTTGAAGAATCTACCTACTCAGCACATACCATAGATGTACAGACAAAACAGAAAATAGGGTGAGAAATAAAGAGAATTTAAACCGGTGTATCTTGAGACAAATTACTAACTTTCACAGGGTAAATTACTTTCTGTACTAGTCCATAGTAAAGGTCTGACTAATGTTCCAAGTTACTTGAAGCAGAATTAATACCTATCTTCCAGTTCAATATCTATTACTGCTGTTTCTACATCAGAATGCCATGAAAAGTTTATGGTTTAAACTAGCACCTTAATACAATGTAATTCTGTTTGGCAAGGGATAAGAAAACATCTCAAACTGGAGCATATAAGATTCAAGTAATGCAAAGGTATCCTACCTGTAATGTCTGGTGGTCTTACTTAATAATGATAAATTCCGTTTCTTACAGATCTTATCCTCAGTGACCTCTGTACCCAGGAAATAGCCAGTACCCTGATTAAATGCTCCCTGATTCCAGTGGAATTCTTGGAAATGCAGCCAAGAATTCACTGGCTGAATGTATCTTTAGAAACTCTGGCTTCCTACTGGACATCCTTCCATGATAGGAACCACTAATCAGAGGAACACAACTCCTAAACCCTACTAAAGAGAAACAAGGGCTTGTGTGATGTCAAAACTACTCAACTCTTCTCCCAACCCATTCAATCAGAAGAGAAGAATTTTAATTTAACAGTTCAAAAAAATCTAGAAAGGTAGCTTAAGAGGAAGAAGGGCCTTGAAGAAGAAAGTATCTGGAGGAATTAGAATCCATATCCTGTGCCGCTAATGTGACACATTTAATAATTCTCTTTCCTCAGACTGAAAAAATACAATTGGGGTTAGGATAGATAAAACTGCAGAAGAAGGGTTAGAAAGACAAAATTCACAAGGAGGAACAGAAAGATGCTTCTTCACCAGCTTCCACCATCATCTCAAAAGTGTTCTTTTAGGACATCTGATCATGACTTAAGTATGGGTACCATTGAGGGCTATTATCCAGTTCTCTGAGCACTGCTAATGGAGCAAGTGAATTACTTGGCGAACCAACCAACCAAATTGGCAAACAAGGAGCACAGGAGCACATTCATCAGAACGATAGAGCCATTTCAAGGCACCCCTCTTTTGACAAAGGGCATCCCTTTCATCCCAGAACCTGAATGAGGTGTCCATAGGAGAAAGAGGATCATAGATGCACTTCACACACCAAGTGCATGGAGGTGAACTGGAGAAAACTTTTCATTACTGTGAAAAGATAAGGGATGCAGTTAAAATGTTTTAAAGCACACTGAAAGTGTGTTATATGAATGCACAAATGAAGGAAAGCTCTGACTCCTCTTAAGACAGATGCCAGAGCAAGGCCAAGCAGATGGCTGGAAAAGCGAGGGAAGTCAAGGAAGGTGTTAAAAAGAAACAAACATACAGCCATAAACTGACCATGGCCAAGATGTGACACCACTCTCTGCCCCTCCCAATGGATACAAAAGGGGTTGTACCAAAGCCCCCAGATCCAGACCCCCCAAAACAGAATATGACCATATATTGAAAGGGGTAGTACCGAGGGGTGGGGGCATGTGTGCGTGCGCGCGTGCACACACACGCGCTACAGGTATAATTAAGGCTATCAAGAAGGAAGGGAGAGGGGGTTTTGTTGGCTTACAGAACCATGGTCAGGGAAAAAGGAAGTTCTATGGGCGTCTAGAACTAGGATTGCGGGGGAAGGGAAAGGAAATTTTATCTGCGTATAGCGAAATAAGCCCAACTGATGTAAAGGGCTTGGAGGTATGGTTATGGATTTAAGCTTGTCAGCGTAACCCCCATAAACCCTTCATGGAGTGCCTGCAAACTGGACTCTGGACTGTTGCTTTCCAGTGAACTGTGTCTGGGAACTGAGAGCGGACAGGGCGGAGGAGCCCTAACAGAGGTGAAAAAGGAAGCCCTGACATTTGACTGGCTTGCAGGAGGAAGCAGAAAGGCGCTACTGGATGTACTCACTCAGAGGTAGAGAAAGTCCCACAGACAGAACACTAAGGATCCCATGGGCTGACAGGTTTTGGCTTCTCTCTCATTGGTGCAGCTATCTGTCAGACTGGAAGTGTGAGGGAGAAGGAGCACTTTTGCCACCTGCTCGTTCCATATTGTTTGACGAAATCTCAAGATAAAAGCAATGAACAGAAGTGTCACTTGTGACACTGTAGCACCGGCGAACATGATTAGTAGCACAAAGGACACCACATAGAGATGCACTGCAAACCATCCCCTTCCAAACACTAGCTCCCTCCGTTACTTGGACTCATGCTAACACCTAACTTCTAGATCAAATGTTTAAGACTGCTGTTGCTACAGCAACATGTCTTGAAAACTTCACGACTTCGACGATCATTTAGAGAAACAACTTAAGGTTCTGTTTTGGCTAGAGTCATTTTTCTTTTAATGTGAAGACAATGGGGGGAAAGAAAGATTTTGCAGGCTACCGCAATAACTGCTACCTATCAATTTTATTTATAAATTCTATGTACTACATTATTTTCCTCATATTAACTTATTTCCTTAATATATAAAATATTGAAGTCTTTCCCCACTCTTACTTGATCTTATCTTCCACAGACTTTTGTCTAGGAGTATGTGATGATGCCATACTTAATTAAGAAAGATAATGGAGCAGTATTTCTGCAATATAAAAAAAAAAATTCCATTCACCAAACATTTAGTACAGCATCAGAAAGTGACTGAGAAGTTTAGTGAGATCCACAACACTTACCATTTCAGAAAAATTGTTCTCTTTCATGCTTATAATGAATTAGGATGAAAAATAAAATTCATTCCTTAGACTTTTTCAGTATGGTGTAAAAGTGCTTCGCACATATAATTAAGTCGTAAGTTGAGGAATGCTTTTTCTTTTCATATTTTAATTATTCATCAGGTACAGCATTGTTTTACTGTATTAAATGTTTGATGTACAGAAAAGCCTATTCTTTCAGAAGTATAATTTCATACTCAGTTCATTTATATTCTTTTTAATAGTAGCTAAAAAGAATTCTGCTAAATCATTTAATGTGATATTCTTTGTTGCTGAGAAAATTCAATATGTTTTTTCTTCAGTTTTAACTCTCTTTTCTTACAGTTAATTATTTAGGTGGTTACAACAACATGTTATTACTATTGTTGAGTTACATATATGTTGTCTGACTGGTGTTAAAGTTCATCTTTTTTTCTTCTTCTTTTCATATGATTGAGATTCTGCAAGAAAACAAATTTTGCTAGAACTTAAACTTACCTTAAGTTAGCAATTCAGCAGTTCAAGACTAATTTTTTTAGAATGTAACCCTTATAAAATTGCTATAAATATTTTTCCCTATATTTGTGCATTGCATAAATAAAATTTAATTGTAGTCATTGCAATCTGAATGGAATGCCAACACCTCAGGCAGACTGGCACGACATTTAACTTATACAATTAAATGTAAGGGTGGGGAAACACAAAACAAATAATACATTTTAGTTTCAAGTTTTATAATATATATTTTTCTTAATTTACCTGTCCTTGCTTTAGCTTTTGTCAGGGTAAAAACTGTATAAATTAACAACATTGGGACTATAGAAGTCTGGTTTTGCATCACTGAAATTAATAGGAGTTTTATCATTGTCTTCACTGGGAGCAGAAACCAGCTTTAAGGTCAAGATTCTGAAAAATAGGAGCCTAAAGTTAGGCTCCTAAATAGTGATGTGATTTCCAAAAGTGTCGAGCACTCAAGCAACCCAACACGAGCTTGATCCAAAACCCAATGAATTCAATGCAAGTCTTTCCACCTACTTCAGTATGCATTAGATTAGACTCTGAATGGTTTGAATTTTCTAAATACCTAGTGCATGCCATAATTAGCAAACACAAATCAGGTACATGTACATGGAAATGGCCAGATGTGTAACAGGTCCCTTACACCTGAAAATTAACTGATCTGGGCATGCATTAAGGCAATAGTGTTTGCATTTTTGCTAATACAATACAGACCAGCAGATTAGGAAATCTGGCCCTATTTATCTGTATATACAGTACTGGGATACAAAGAGAGGCATTACCAGGGGTGCTGGAATAATTTTTGTAGTGCGGGTGCTGAAGGCGGAAACCACATACTTGGTTGTTATTGCTATTTCAAGCCTGGGGTGCTGCCACTCCTCCAGCATCCCTAGGTTATTGTGGGTTATTGGATAAAAGGCTCAGTAAACACTACAGGATCAAGCTATATGAACTTCCGTCTTTGTAAACTATTATTTACCCTCTGTTTAGTCCATTGATTGGGTTTTATTCGTAACTCACTCTGATTTGTTGGTGTAGTACAAAGGACCTCTATCTGGGGTGGTTTTACGTATTATACAAGCTTCAACCTTTTTATATAAGAAACAGTAGGAAGTGTTCTTCTTGGGCACTATCAGGGCTACAATACCTCAAGTAGTCTTAGAGAATAAATCATCGGAGGTAGCATTCTTTTTACTTTTATTCAGCATTTTCCACTTTATCGTGGGTCAAATTCTGCATTCAAATAGGTATGCACAAAACATATTGTAAGTAACGGAAGGGCTGCACGGGTTCACGCACATATGCAAAATTTGGCAATATCATTTTAAAATGCATTATGAATATCCACACATCTGAGATTGTTAAGTGATGGGTTTTCCCCCTTTTTCTGAATCTCCGCTATACAGGCCAATCAGCATTAAATCAGCATTCAGTACAAAAAGGATTAGAACTCCTAACTCCCTCAGTAGTGCTGTTACTGTGAAAAAAGCAGGTGCAATTTCCAAGTACACATACGGACAAGCATTACAATATGAAATACGCATGCAACGAGAGGCAAGGTGGAACGGAGGTGCATACTCTAATAATGTGATATAATATTCGGAGGCCTAAGTTGAAACCTGGTTTGCATCAGAAGTGAAAAGAGCGTAATGATCTCAACCTAGCTTTATTCCGGTCACATGAAAGCTTTCACATAGCTGTCCATATCCAATCTTTGGGCAAGAGAGACTAGAACTAAAGTAGTAGGCCATTACTGGAGATAACGGGAGTTTTGACACTGACTTCAACAGGACCAGGATTTCACCCCAGGTCAGGGCTGAATTCTGAGGAGAAGCATGTTTTGCATCAGTATATATTATGCCTGTCTGTAGTCAGTGATGTCTGTCTTGCTTTTTTGTGAGCACTGAAATTCAACCATCTCACAAAGCTAGTTCTCCTGAAATATACATAATACACACACAAAATGAAGAAGTATTTTACACTGGAGAGCATCAATTCTGGAGATACTATACTCAGCACCCATCATTATATATTATAGGCTCAATAACGACAAGTCCATGATCACAACAAAGGAGAATATACCAGTTTCCATTTATTTTAAAATCCCTTGATCATTCTTTAGAGAATGTTTCCGCTTCTATTGTTGAGAAAGTTAATATAGCTAGAGTCACAGAATGAGATTCATCGGTTAAATCCATCAACAGGCAAAAGTCAAAAGGAATGAAACTGAAAATAAAATGTATCAATTTTATCCATTATTTTAAAGACAAAAGTACCTTTAATCCACTATTTGAAGTTTACCTCTAGTTGTATTTATAAATATATGTCTACAGCACATTGTACACAAGGACAAAAATAACCGAGAGAGAGAGAGTATATATATAAGAAAATGAAATGTCTTGTTGCTTCTAAGTTCCTATCTTCTTCACACTTCTATTCAGCTCTAGTCTATTAAAACAAGTATGCAGTAATCCCATGTTGCTTCCATTATCTACCTTCATCGTGGGTTTCAGAAATACAAAAAATACATAATCCAATGTTTCAACACTTTGCTTGTATTTAAAAGTTCCCTGCAGTCAGCATAAAAAACGGATGGATCTGCTTAGAAAGAATTAGCACTGGTGAACATTTTTTCCCCTCATGTTTATGGTGAAGTTTTGGTGTGTGACGAGGACTGTGTAAAGTGTAGTGAGGGTCTAAACTCAAATTGCTTTTTTTTGTCATTTAAACAATAGCACTCCCTTTTATCTTCTTCATAAATTTAATTGCTTTTATCAGGATCTAGCCCAAGCAACGTACACTTTCTTCAAGCACAGAAGAGTTTAAAAAGGTTCAGTATTAATACTACTATGGCCTTAACCAAACTTAAGGAGTGGCAGCATTCAGTTTATTAAACTGGAAGGTAACTTTTGACACATATGCTTTCAAGGGGTCCTTGGAAAGAAGTGGCAGCAGTTACAACAAATTAACAACATACAATAAAAATGCCATAAACATGCAGCATTCATAATAAATCCAATCAAGTCTACAAGCCTCGCAGATAAAAATGAGTAATGACTACTGTCTCTGAAAATAAAAAAGTTTCTCAAACACTGCTGTTCATCATTGCAACATATTTTTGCCTCTATATCTAAAAATACAAATTAAGTGATTTTTATATGAACAGCATTGTACAGATTATACTTACTTTCTCATTTCCCTTTTTCACCCCACTTCCCAGCTTGTGAAAATAGGGAAATTATTACAGTGAAGCTTCTTTTGTGATGATTTTTTAGTGTTCTGTAATGTATTCTTGGTGTTTAGACAGATGTTAACTGAGTAGTGTTTAGCAAAACAAAACTAGTACTCCTGAACTGACCAAGCAAAAATACCACAGAATTTATGGCAACTGTTGCTCAATAATTTATTGGCTGACTGCATTAATTTCCTGCATCTGATCTGTTTCTAATTCTAACTGCTGAGGTTGGGTTCTGAAGTCAATGGCCAAGAAGATGCATTTTGAAGTTTGGGGAGATGTAGTTAGAACTGCAGTTAAACAGAAAATAAGGCTATCCAGAAAGAAAGCAAATGGGGGAGATATAGGTTCTGGACATCATCCTTGCCAGGTTTAGCAGTCCTAACTGATAAAGAATATCAGCCTTGCAAATCGCAGCTATGAAACCACTTTTTGCTGTACCTGTTCAGATACTCCAGAAGGAACTGTTGACGTAGTAAGGGTTACAAAGAAAAGAAAAGATTAACAAGCTGACATGTAAAAAGAAATTTAAAAAACAATGAAGTTCAAAATCACACTCCCAACTTGATAATCAAAGAGGGGAACAAAGGACTTCCTTAAACATCCTACTGTATGATAGGTGTAAAGGCATATGAGTAAATTATAACAATTAAAAATCATTAAAGAGAGTAACTGAGAATAACTATTTAGGTAACAATGACTTTCTTGAAATCCTCAAAACAGAAAATCCATTTTAATCACTCTTTTTGCAATAACTTGCATAAGAGTAATTGCAGATTTTTAATTTCTATACAACTAAAAGAGCATGAAGGGAAAACCATAAATTATATACTAACTCCAGCTGTTAAATGTTGGCATTTTGTCTGTAAAAAAAAATTCAAAATCTGTTTCCTTAAACCAAGGAAATGTGGAAAAAGGCCATCCTGCCAGTGGAAACATTCAACAGCAGAAAGCTCATGCTGCGGTTTCTTGCCGAGGCAGCAAACTTCTCTAAAAGGGAAGTTACTGCCAACTCAAATACTGTTTGCTTTCACACCCAAGAACAAACTGTGTGCATGGTGAAGGCTTCCTGAGGGCTCAATGCATCTGGAGCATGCTGAATAAAGGTAACTAATGTCAAAGCTACTGTAAACTTGTTCTCATTTTTCTATCAGCAAGCTATCATCAATGCAAACAAGACTATTATTCTGTCACCCCATCTAAAAAAGGGACAAACCTGCATCTACTGTAATTTAAACCTTGGGTTTTGGTGTTTAGGTTTTTTTTTAAACAAGTAAAAAACCCAAAGGGGTTTTAAAGCATTCATTTTTAGTTTAGTAAGTAATGTAAGTCAGGCTCAGATTCACAACCACAGTCATGATGCATTTCCATATCTCAACACAATATGCAACAGGGTTACTCTCCCTAAGCAGGAAATGCGAAGGGAGGGTTTCATTGCAACTTTACAAATTAGAGCCGGAAAGTACTGCCAAAGCAAACATAATTACTGGGAGGACTCAGCTCTGAGAAAGATCATAGTGAGATCCGTGTCCCATCATCATCAGTAAGTGTCACACTCACTACAAGATAGATTGCACAAGTGTGGTGAGTCCATGCTCACACAAAGTAGTCCTACTGAGATCAACAGAAATTACTCATGTGAGCAAACTCTCCCCACCATGAGTCAGAATTGCACAATCTAACCTCATGCATACTAGAGAAAGCAGCACAGAAAGAAATATATCATGTTCAAAAAATAAGTATATGAAACGGTTTTCATATAGTAATACTACGCTTTAAATTAAAAGCCTAAAAATATTACATTTACTGAATAATTATTTTGTCCAAGCCTTAAAAACAGTATTGAGAAATGTAGGCTACAGTGACAACATAAGATAATAGTAGTTTCATCTACCAATCCACTTTGAAATCAATAGTTATGTTATTTTAAAATACAATGTAGGAAGGAATACAAGATCCCAATATCTAAGAAAAACTAAATGTTATCAAATCCTGCCTTCCTTTTCCTAGCCAGCTGGCATACCCAGAATCAAACACAGTTAATCATTTTAAGGAAGAATCCTTTTCAAAGTAGAAAGTCACACTGTTTATTCCAGAACTCCTACTCAATACTATTTTTTTTCTGAGTACTAGTGCCTAGCACAACACACTAAAACGGCATAAGGCATAAATGTATCTTTATGAAAGAAACCATGAGCCTGTGCAATTGAAGGATTCTAAACACTATCCAAATGTCATGTCTCAGTTTAGCTCAAATAAGACTTTACAGAGTTAACAATACCATGACCATAGCCCTTTAATACACGCACATCCAAGTACACCCTTTCAATGTTAACAGCCAACTGGCTTCTCATAGTTTTTCAATAAAAGCAAAAAAAGTTATGGTTTACAAACAAGATCAAACAAAGCATGTCAAACTAAACATTAAAAAATAAAATTCTTTCCAAATAAGAAAAAATGAATTTGCCTACTATTCCCTGAAGACTATCATCATGCAATAAAGGTGCTTTCGCCATGTTTCTCTGATGATTGATGTTGTGTCATTTATTTCTGTCATCGCTCCCTACCTTGTCTGGTCGCTGGTGGAAAACCAGGAAGCCATAGACACACACTTCAGTCTTTCACTTTTTCAGGCCACAATTCTCCAATGCCAGGTGGCTGCCAATGTCCTTGCAACCAATGGTAAAACAGGCCACAAGGTTCAAGTTAACTGCCGAGTGTTACTACACTGAACATCTGGTCATGAATGAACGGATTGCCCGCTAACTCACAGCACTGGGCAGCTGATGAAAAATTCAACATTTTCCTTGTTGGCACAGTTGTTTTGGAGAATTCTCTAGAGCTTCCTGAATTATATTAAGAAAATTTCACTGCAGCAATCTATATCTGTGAGAACAGCTGGTGTTGAAAGGGATCTGCTGCTCTCTGTGTGCTGGGGGACTTCATGTTGGATCATGCTACTTTTACTACATTTGTCCTTGAAAACTTAGTCTCACCTCTGAGGTCCTAGTAAAATAAAGTGGCAGGAATGTTATCTTACAGTTATTTAAGAACACAGGACAGAAAAATATAATCATCAGAATGGAAAATGGAAAAAAAGCATTAACCAGCTAATGGTAAATTATAGTATGAAACAGGTCACATACTAGATATTAAGACTTGCCCTGAAAAGTTCAGACAAACTAGAAGAGTCCCTGTGCTCTGGATCACCACTCTATTCCCTCCCCCAATATTTTCTCCACAGAATAACGGAAATCCTCACCCTGATAAACTCGAGAGCAAACTGTCGGAATCTCTCTCCATTACACTATTAAGCTGGGATTTAAAATTTTTCAAAATCCCTTGTTAAACTTCATTGTACATGTAACACAAATCAGAATCAATCTTATATGCCAAATTATGCTAAACACTGAACAACATGAAATAAGAAACACTGCTCATTTCATAAGAAAAACACTAAGCCTTTCAAAATATAAAATATTTTAAATAAAATAACTTCTTGATAGTGTAATAAAACAGCATGTTTATCTTTTTTTTTTTTTCTTCTTTTTTTTAAGGAAGTGGTAAACTTAAGTCATGCTAAATTTAGGCTATTATCTATGCAGCATAAATCTCACTTCTGTGTATAAATGCTAACTTGCATGTTTCTCCATGGTAACTAAACTATGATTAAAACAACAGTGAAACCAGCCTTTAAAGCCACCTGTTTAACTAGGAACAACCTAATTTACAAAAATACTTAAACTTCAGAAATTTCATGGGACTCTACATCACGCTTTTCCCAGTAGAAAGCTCACTTTACCAAGATCATATAATTGTTACATACTTGGCTTTGGTTGGTAATCATTCTTTTTTTTTAACTAGTCTAATTTTTTCATGCATTGTTCAGCATAATACAAGTGGTATTTAATATTATAAAGAATAAGACTCTAATAACCCTTTCCGAAAAGGAAGTTATTTTGCTCCTTTGAAGGGATTAATTTACCTAGAAAGGATCTTCATGTTTTACAAAAGGAACAAATTAAAGAAATGAGAAAATCCCAAAACCGAAATTCCTATTAGATATGGTAAGACACCTTCAAAACTCATTTTTTTTCTGATGAGATATCCTTGTAAGTTACTAATGAAGAAATGGACTGTTTTATGGGTCAAATTAAGGAAATAATTATGATATGGCCAAGAATAGTAGAAGTGTAGGTACAAGCAATGCTTTCTTATTTAATTATAAAGCATAAAAAATAAATTTGAATATGAATCATTTTTAACCACAGAATTAACTTAAGTATTTAAATACTGAAAACCCCTTGATGTAGAAATACAATCATACTAGATCAGGTTTGGTGTGAAATCCATGACATATTCACGACACATACCCCAAAATACCTCAAATTAAACTTTATTATAATCAAAAACTGATCACCGTTTTGTCTACTGGTTTTCACATGATGTAATGGCTAAGGCCAAGTCTCTAGCTTTTAAGTAATGATGACTGCACTAATCTCACTGTAACGCGTTGTAAAACATTTAGAATCCATTTAATTTACACTTGCCCATCCAGTGCCATATACAAATGTCCAATGGATGCTAATTTGATATCAATGGTATTGACATAATGTCTACAAAAATTGTCATTAAACCCAATTCCTGCTATTAACTGCCTTTTCAGGATGACAGAGTAGACTTTCATATATAACATAACTGGAGCATCTGCTAACAGAACAAAGATTTCTAAGCAGAAACAAATAAGGTCCTGATCCTACACAGACTTATGTGTGTGCTTAACTTTACACACTGGGAGTAATCCTACTGAGCGCCACAAGGCCACTCATGCATAAAGTTAAGCACATGCATGAGTCCTTGAGGAATGGGGCCTAAATTCAAAGAGTTTTTCCACTGAACTCAGGTCTGATTTCCCTTCTTACAGCTACTTTCATCTCTGGATTTGAGCATTTCCTTGGGATTTACCACTTTGTGACTATTATTTCATCTGCTGAACCCAGCTGACTCCTCTCTTTCAGCATACTTGCTATCAATAGAGGGGTTAATATTGTTATTTAAAGATGTTGGACTTTGACCTAAACCCCGATTAGGTTCATAATTGTTTAATTTCTTTCAGTTATAATTAAACAATTTTTCCATACCACCAATTTGTTTACTGTGTGTGTTTGTCAGCACTTTGTAGCATAGCCAGTTTCTCTGTATTTCCCTGTATTGTCATTTTCTTTTTTTGTTTGTGTGAATTTTTTGCACAACAAACTGTAGAAAGATAAATGTCTTTTAAAAATGGGAAAATGTGATTGTAAAACCACAGAAGCTGGCAGAGGGATAAAGGATGGATGAAGTATCTGCATCTACTACTAACTCGCTTTTTAAAAATTACTAGATTTCAAACTGATTACATTCCTTTATGGAGCAAATGCTGCGCCACCTCTACTACCATAGAGGCTTATTTGACAGCAGAACCAGTATAGTTCCACAGTATAGAAGCTGAATTCCACAAGGCTGGATTCACCTTTAGTGATAAGAACCTCAGCTCTGCAGGGGTCCCCTAAATGACAGCGTGCAGTGGGGTGGAAAGGGTGAGGACGTGCCCAGAGAACCCAGTGTTATGCAGATTCTCCAACACCTGCCTCTAGGAGAGGGGAAGTGCATAAAAGACGCCAGAGGCTGAAAAGCCATCCTCTCCCTGTCCCATTTCCTTCTCTTCCCTCTGCCCCATCACCTATATCTCCCTTCCTCTCCATGGCCTATCTCCTTTCCCTTCTCCACTGTCCCCTGCCCATCCCACTCCCCCATCCCCTATTCCTTTCTCTTCCCCTTTCCTCTCCTCACCCCATCCTCTTTTCTCTCCACACTGTCCCTTGCCCCATACCACTTCCCCATCTCTGTCCCTCCTCTCCATTCCCCCATCCCATTCTCTTCCCCCTATCCTTCCCATCCCCCTTCCTACCCCACCCTCTTGCCCTGCCACCTGCTGCCCCCCCCCCCCAGCACTCATCACTGTACAGAAACAGGACCTAGCACACGTAAAAGACGACGACGGGCACTAGGACCCAGAAAACAGCATCCCAGAGCTGCCAGCCCTAGCTGGGGACAGTGGAGAAGGGACCCAACAGGCTGAGCTCAGCGCTCACAGAAATCAGGGGTGAGGATGCAATGCTCCCCCCTGTAAACGATGTCCATGGCTGGTGCGGGTTCATAACCCGGCACCTTCCCCCGCCCGTGGTAACCAGATGTTTAGTGTCCAGTCAGCAGTACTGAACACTGCCAGGTTCCCTTTTCCACCAGGCTTTCTAACCAGACCCTAGATATAGCATTAACATTTTTCATCTAAGGGTCCACTGGCTCTGTCATGCTCCTATTGAGCTCCATGGGAGTCTTATACCAGGGCTGGATATTACAGTTCTCTTCCCG
This sequence comes from Mesoclemmys tuberculata, assembly GCA_007922155.1. NCBI lineage: Eukaryota > Metazoa > Chordata > Testudines > Chelidae > Mesoclemmys > Mesoclemmys tuberculata. Next base: position 9,142,090 of record ML677031.1, read on the forward strand.
GTTCTTTTGCCATGGGTACATGAACACTCAGAAATCACTCAATAAAGTTGATCTAGCTTGTTAATTAAACAAATAAAAGCAGCAGTAAAAGAAACCAAGAAGATTTTAAAAATTAACCAGACTTTTGGACTCTCAGAAAGGGTGTATTTTAAGATTTTGGCAGGAAGGTTTGGGGTGTTCTGCTTGAACCTGTTCCCCCCATCTCTAGAGGTAAGGGACATTATGACAATGGCAACAATTCTCTATTCCATTAAAATTACCACTTTGGGAGTTGTTAGAATTACCAGTTCCCTTTCCCCTTTATATTTAAGGAGCACAACAGGTAGCAGCTGCAGGAGGAGGGAAGTGGTATAAAGAAGGTGATGTCCGCACTGGTGGATCTTCCATAGCTACTACCTGACCGCCCCTCAACTTAGAGAAGAATACTGGCACCTTGGCATTGTCTGCCAACGTGAAGTGGTGTAACAGCAGCCACCTCATGTGCCACATTAGCTCCTGGAACAGTCAGGCTCCATTCTCTTGCATGAGTCCTAGCCTTCCGTAATTGCTGTTCTTCGAGATATGTTGCTCGTGTCCATTCTACGTGAGGTGTGTGCGTGTGACACGTGCACTGGTGCTGGAGATTTTTCCCTCAGTGCAGAGCCATAGCACCTCTGCAGTGGCGCGCATATGTGCCAGTATAAGGACACTGCTACTCCCCCCACCTCCCAACACCAGTTCCTTCTTCCTGGAACTCTGACAGAGAGGAAGGGGGGTGGGGGGAATGGACCTGACCAACATATCTCGAAGAACAACAGTTACGGAAGGTTAATAATCATCTTTTCTTCTTCAAGTGCTTGCTCATGTCCATTCCATGTCAGGTGACTCACAAGCAGTACTTCTGGACGTGGGCCAGGAGTTCACAGATGTGCAATACTGCTCTGCCAAAGCCCGCATCATCCGGGCTTGTTGCCTGATAGCACAGTGGTATGTAAAGGTGTGAACAGAAGACCTAGTTGCAGCCCTGCAAATGTCCTGTATAGGAATCTGGACTAAGAAAGTCACTGACGAAGCCTGTCCTCTTGTTGAATGGGCTGTCAGACGGACAGGAGGTGCGACCTTTGCCTGCTCGTAACAAGTTTGAATGCAGGCGGTGATCCAAGAGGAAATCCTCTGTGATGAGACTGGCAGACTCTTATATTCGCTCGGCAACCACGATGAAGAACTGTGTGGATTTTTGGAAGAGCTTAGTTCTTTCAATGTAGAAAGTCAGCACTTGCCTAACATCCAAGGTGTGCAGGTATCTCTGTCTCTTCACTAGAGCTGTGTGGCTTAGGAAAAAAGACTGGCAGGAAGATGTCCTAGTTGACATGAAACTGGGATACCATCTCTGGTAGAAATGAAGGATGAGGTCGCAGCTGAACATTACCTTTGTGAAACAGTAGAGGGAGGTTCCAAAGCTAGAGCCTTGATTTCGGAGACTTGCCTCGCCAATTTAATTGCCATCAGAAAGGCAAGCAAAGAAAAAAACAGCAAAGCAAAAAACAAACAAGCAAAGAAGAAAACAGGACGCCATGGGCTAAAAGAGAAGCTTGATAGGTTGACGTCCCATAGAGGAACTGGGTCTCTCATAGACTCATAGACTCATAGGTCAGAAGGGACCAATATGATCATCTAGTCTGACCTCCCGCACAAGGCAGGCCACAAAACCCTACCCATACACATTTATAACAACCCCGAACCCATGACTGAGTTATTGAAATCCTCAAAAGTGAGATTTGAAGACCTCAAGCTGCAGGGAATCCACCAGCAAGCGACTCATGCCCCATGCTGCAGAGGAAGGCGAAAAACCTCCGTGGCCCCTGCCAATCCGCCCCGGAGGAAAATTCCTTCCCGACCCCAAATATGGCGATCAGCTAAACCCTGAGCATGTGGGCAAGACTCACCAGCCAGCACCCAAAAAAGATTTCTCTGCAGTAACTCAGTTCCCATCCCATCCAGCATTCCCACAGACCATTGAGCAGACTTATCTGCCGATAATCCAAAATCAATTGCTCAAATTAAACTATCCCATCATAACATCCCCTCAATATACTTATCAAGCTTAGTCTTAAAGCCAGATAAGTCATTTGCCCCCACTACTTCCCTCGGAAGGCTATTCCAGAACTTCACTCCCCTAATGGTTAGAAACCTTCGTCTAATTTCTAGTCTAAATTTCCTAATATCCAATTTGTACCCATTCGTCCTCGTGCCTATAATAGTACTAAACTTAAATAATTCCTCTCCCTCCCTAACGTTAATCCCCCTGATATATTTATATAAAGCAAGCATATCCCCCCGGAGCCTTCTTTTGGCCAGGCTAAACAAGCCAAGCTCTTTGAGTCTCCTTTCATAAGGCAGATTTTCCATTCCTCGGATCATCCTAGTAGCCCGTCTCTGAACCTGTTCCAGTTTGAATTCATCCTTCTTAAACATGGGACACCAGAACTGCACACAATATTCCAGGTGGGGTCTCACCAGCGCCGTATATAACGGCACTAACACCTCCTTCTCCTTGCTGGAAATACCTCGCCTGATGCATCCTAAAACCGCATTTGCTTTTTTAACAGCCATATCACATTGGCGGCTCATAGTCATCCTGTTATCAACCAATACCCCAAGGTCCTTCTCCTCCTCCGTCGTTTCCAACTGATGCATCCCCAACGTATATGTAAAATTCTTATTATTAATCCCTAAGTGCATGACCTTGCACTTTTCACTATTATATTTCATCCGATTACTATTGCTCCAGTGTACAAGGTAGTCCAGATCTTCCTGAATAGCATCCCCGGTCCTTCTCCGTGTTAGCAATACCCCCCAGCTTCGTATCATCCGCAAATTTTATTAACACATTCTCGCTCTTTGTGTCAAGATCAGTTATAAAAAGGTTAAATAAGGTCGGTCCAAGAACCGATCCTTGAGGGACTCCGCTAGTAACCTCCTTCCAGCCTGACAGTTCACCCTTCAGCACGACACACTGTAGTCTCCCTTTTAACCAGTTCCTTATCCACCTTACAACTTTCACATTCATCCCCATCTTTTCCAATTTAACTAACAGTTCCCCATGCGGAACCGTGTCAAACGCCTTACCGAAGTCGAGGTAAATTAGATCTACCGCATTGCCCTTGTCTAAGTAATCCGTCACCTTCTCAAAGAAGGAGATCAGGTTGGTTTGGCACGATCTACCTTTAGTAAATCCATGTTGCAATTTGTCCCAATTACCATTGACCTCCATGTCCTTAACTACTTTCTCCCTTAAAATTTTTTCCAAGACCTTACACACGACAGACGTCAAGCTAACAGGCCTATAATTACCCGGATCACTTTTATTCCCTTTCTTAAAAATAGGAACTACGTTAGCAATTCTCCAGTCGTACGGCACAACCCCCGAGTTTACCGATTGCTTAAAAATTCTCGCTAACGGGCTCGCAATTTCACGCGCCAGCTCCTTTAATATCCTCGGGTGGAGATTGTCCGGTCCCTCCGATTTTGTCCCATCAAGCTGTTCAAGTTTGGCCTCTACCTCAGATACGGTAATATCCACCACCACATCCAGATTCCCGTTCGTCATCCCTCCATCATCCCTAAACTCCTCACTAGTCTTATTAAAGACCGAGGCAAAGTACTTATTTAGATATTGGGCCATGCCTAGGTTATCCTTAACCTCTGTTCCATCCTCAGCGTATAGCGGCCCCACTTCTTCTTTCTTTGTTTTCTTCTTATTTATGTGACTGTAGAACCTTTTACTATTGATTTTGATTCCCTTCGCAAGGTCCAGTTCTACGCGGCTTTTAGCCTTCCTCACTTTATCCCTACACGTTCTCACCTCACTAAGGTAGCTTCCCTTACTAATCCCGCCTTTCTTCCACTCCCTGTAAGCTTTCTGCTTTTTCCTAATCCCCTCTCTGAGTTGCTTGCTCCTCCAGCTTGGCCTGCTACTCCCGCCCATGGTTTTGACCTGCGGAAAGAGCCTTTCCAAGCTTTTCAGGAATCTAGCTGTCATCTCATGAGAGAAGACTGATCTGCCCTGGATATGCAGGCGAAAGGCCGAGATGGCCACCAGGTATACCCTGATTGAGGATAATGCCAGGTATTGATGTTTCAAGTGGAGTAAGCATTCCAGAATGGAGTGTAACGGTACCTAAGTCGGGGAGAGGTTTAATTCCACTGCCCAGCAGGAGAAGTGTTTCCACTTCACCAGGTAAGATGCTTTATAGAGGGTTTTCTACTTTCCAGCAGGACTTTCTGAACCTGGGTGGGGCAATCTTGCTCCTCAGGGCTTAACCATGCAGCATTCCTGCCATCAGATGTAAGGAGGCAAGGTCTGTATGTAACAGCTGACTGTGATTCCGTTAAATCAAATCTGGACAGAACGGGAGTGTCCAAAGGGCTGCCAACACAACATGCTGAACCAGTGTTGACAGGGCCATGCCGGAGCAATCATTTTGACTTACACTCTGTCTCTCTTGGTCTTTATGAGGACCTCGTGGATGAGAGGGATTGGTGAAAAGGCATACATTAGCCTTCCCACCACTACAGGGGGAAAGTGTCAGGAAGCAAGCCGCTGTCAGGTCCTTGCAGGGAACAGAAACGGTGACATTTCTTGTTCTGTTGATTGTGAACAGGTCCCCCCCACCTCTGGAAGACAACTTTGACTACCTGCAGGTGCAGGGGGACCACCTGTGGAGAGCAGAGAAGGATGTGCTGAGGTAATCTGCCAACATGTTCTTGACTGCCAGGAAGCATGAGGCTTCGAGGTGGATCGCCCAGAGACTGCGTGCCTCTAAGCATAGGGGCTGAGAATCTCACTCCCCTTTGCTTGTTGACATAATGCACTGATGCCATATTGTCTGTCAATACTCGTATTATCTTTTCCAACATCTGGGGAAGGAATACTTGGCAGGCTAGACAGACTGCCCTGAGCTCTCTGACATTTACGTGTAACATCAGCTCCTCTGCAGATCAGAGGCCTTAGGTCCCAAGGGAGCCGAGGGGGTCTCCCCACCCTAGGTCTGAGGCATCCGATACTAAGGAGAGCATTGGACGTGGGGTCACAAAGGGAACCCCTCTTGCTATGTGAGTAGGGTTTGTCCACTGCAATGAGGCAAGTACTCAAAGTGGGACTGTAAGGATCATGTCCAGGCTGTGTCTTGTCAAAGAGTAAACCAACGCTAGCCACGTTTGAAGGGGTCTGAGGTGCAGTCTTGAGTATTGTACCACATAGGTACATGCTGCCATATGACTCAGCAGTCTGAGGGAAACCCTTGCTGTGGTGAGGGGGTAATCTGTGACCTGGGTGATCAGATTTGACATGGTTTGAAGTCTGGCTTGTGGTAGAAATGCCCTGGCCCAGGTAGAGTTGAGAAAAACCTCGATGAACTCTATCCTTTTTGAGGGTACTAATGTAGATTTCTGTTCGTTTACCAACAGACCCAGTTCTTGGCAAGTGGCCCATATGACCCTAATACTGTGCTGGACCTGAGCTTCTGAATGACCCTTGATGAGCCAGTCATTGCGCTAAGTGTCAATTTGTATTCCCTAACTACCCGGATACATTTTGTGAACACCCTTGGAACAGTTGATAGGCCAAATGGGAGGGCCATGAATTGGTAGTGGGTGTCTCCCACTATGAACCATAAGAACCGCCTGTGGCCATGGAAAATGGAAATATGGAAGTATGCGTCCTTCAGATCGAGGGCAGCGGACCAGTCTCCCTGATCCAGGAAGGGGATGATGAAGGCCAAGAAGACCATATGGAACCTCAGCTTCTTGAGATACTTGTTAAGGCAACGTAGGTCCAATATGGGCTGCAGGCCTCTCTTGGCCATGGGATTAGAAAGTAACGAAAATAAAGCCTTTTCCTCTGAAATGTAGGGGAACTTCCACTACAGCCCCCTACCCGTAGGAGGGCTTGCACCTGCTGGACAAGAAGTTGTTCATGAGAAGGATCCCTGAAGAAGGATGGGGATGAGGGGTGAGTAGGAGGAATTTAAATAAACTGAAGGGTGTACCCCACTGCAATGGTGCTTAGCACCCACTTTTCCAATGTTATGGTCACCCTCGCAGGAAGATAGAGGAAAAGGCAATATGAAATGAAAAGGACGGTTGGATCCTGAGTGAAGTCTCCTAGGATTCCCCTGGGCACACCCTCAAAAGGCCTGCCTACCACCTGGTGGGTAGTAGCTTGAGCTCGACTGGGAAGCGTGGACAGGGTGTTGACCTTGATGATGCTTATAGCCCTTGCTCTTCCTCCTGTAGGGCTCACTCCTACCACTCACAAACCTACCTAATCATGAACCACTGTGGTTGCTGGGGCCTGAAATGTTTTCTGGAAGCTGATGGAGTGTACAGGCCTAGGGAGCAGAGTATGGCCCTGGAATCCTTTAGGCCATGCAGCCTGGCATCCGTTTGGTCAGAGAACAGCACAGCACCATCAAAAGGCGGGGCCTTGAATGGACTCTTGGACATCTGCAGATAGACTAGATGACTGTAGCCATGGGGCTTTCCGCAGAGAGACCACTGGTGCCATTGTTATGGCTGCTGAGTTGGCCGTGTCAGAGGCTACCTGGACGGAAGCAAGGGCCACTGACTTGCCCTCCTTCAAAGTGGCCCCAAACTACTGGGGCAAATTTGGCCATGGAGTCCCATATATTATAGTCATAACTCCCCTGGAAGGCTTGCTATTCAGCACTGGAGGCCAGCAATCATAAATCTTTCTGCCAGAGTTCCAGCCTCTTCGCCTCTTTATTCTTGGGGTTGAGCTTGACTGCCCCATCTGTCTCTTTCGTTGGTAGCTGACACCACCAGCAATCCTGGGGACAGGTGAGAGTACAGATACTCAAATCCTTTGGCAGGCACATAATATTTTTTCTTGTCCCTTTTAGATCTAGGGAGCAGAGAGGAGGGGGGTTTGCCATAAGGCCTTGACAAGCTTGACAACTCCCTTGTGGAGGGAAGGGCCACCCTTGAAAGGGCTGCTGCTGCCAAAATGTCAAAGAATGTATTGGCAGGCTCCTTCAGCTCCTCTGCCTCCCAAGCCCAGATTTGCAGCTATCCTCTTGAGTACCTCTTGGTGCACCCTAAAGTTATCCTGCGGAACCGTAGCAGAAGGACCCATTACCACCTCATCAGGTGATGATAATGATGAGGCAGATAAGGGTGGAGTGGGCAACTGTTCTACAGCTGAGATAGCCTCTTCCAGAGGAATCACTGAAGCCCCCACAGCTTGGTCTCGTTCTTCGTCCAAGTCTGAGGGCGGATGCGACACCATTGCTGAGCGTCTCTCAGATGTTCCAGAGATCAACTGCTGCACTTGCAATCCTAGGACAGGAGGAACTCCCCACAGGTTCCAGAACTGCCATGGTCTGGGCCATTGTGTCTGCGGCCATGAGCCTGATGGTAGGCTGGGGGGAAAGCTTCCAGCCATGGCTGGCTTCACTTGATCCCTGGGCAAGGTGATCTCCTCTCTTTCTCTGAATCCGAGGAGCTATCTTCTGGGGACCATAGCGGTGCTGTCCTCACCTCCAGCTCTTTGGTGCACAGTTAGGTGAGGTGTTCCAGTACCAAGGAGTGGTGCCAGGCCTCTGTCGATTGGTGCTGAGCATCTATGGTCGACAATGGTACTCTGGTGACCGGTAGTGGCGCCCCAGCTCTGGGACCCTGGTGGCCAACATCAAGGCTCCAGGGATTGATACTAAGGGTCCAGCTGCCAACGACGGTGCTCTGGGGACCAGTGTTGGGTGTGACATTCTCCTAGTGCAATCTGGACTGGTGAATTGCTGCGTCACCCCAATCCCCCACTGGAGCCCATCTTACTGTGCTTTGGTGTGTGAACTCCCACTCCTGGGCAGCTCATGCACAGCTACCAGCAAGCAAGTTGCCCCCCAACTGAGTGAGCGAGTGCCCCTAGCCAGCCACTCATGGGATGATGCAATGGTATGATCCCAGCCAAATACTCCCAGTCCCAGATCCCAGTCCTAGGAACCTCTGTTTCACAATGTTCATTGCTGCCCCCACTGGACACTGCAAGCTCATATGTTCGTCAGTTTAACAAAGAAATTGATATGTACCAACCTTGTCACTTTAAATCTCTCTAACACACCTAACACATAGACCAGCAATGCCCTTATACTGGGTCATATGCGTGCCACTGCAGGAGGGTGCTAGAGCCAGCTCTACAGGTACAACGGAGGGAAAAATCTCCGGCACCAGTGCATGTAGCACGCACACATATCTGACATAGAATGGACATGAGCAAGCACCTGAAAAAGAATAGTATTTTTCCTAGCCTATTAGCAATGATGTCTGGTTCAAACAGGAACTCAGAAAATTCAAAGTTACCTTACAATCTATTTATAACAATGGATCAACAAACCCGTTCAGATAAAATAAAATCCCAACCTGAATAAGACCAAAGTTTATTTAAGATTTTAAAAAAGTTGGATTACATTTTATTCTATTTTAATCTTATTTTCAAGCCACCTGTATCTTCCTGGTTTTAGTCTAGACCAATAGCGGTACAAACTCCAAAATCAGAAAATGCTAGAAAGTTTGCAAATAAGCCACTTTTATGAAATTTCATCTTAATTTCGAGACCACAGAAGTCCAGATAAGCTGTAGATAAGTATGTAAATGGTGGATACTTATCAGAACCTACCTTCTGAACATCTCTCTCCTTTCCTACCCTCACTCCCCTTCATCCACCTGTCTCCTCCTGCAATACAGGAAAATCAACTGTGGTTTGAAGACCCCTACATTCCTAGGCACCAAAGGGGTGCAGAATTATCATAGTCTTTCAATTGGAACATCTTGACTTTTGTCATTTTATGTCAGATTAATATTTGGGAGTAAGAAAAAACAAGGAATGGAAGAGCAGTTGTCTTTCACTGACCTTTGTCCATCTCACCTCATCATTAATTATTATTAGTATTTTATCTACAGTATTGTAAATGTGCTTGGTGCTTTGCACAGTAAGTAAGATTAGAAGGTTCATGCCCCAAAGACATTACAATCCAGTACAGACAAACACTAAAAATTAAAAATATGACAACAGTTCGGGTTGCACTGCTAAGGAGCTCTGTAGGAAGGGCTAAGTCATAAGGAGGGACAGGAAGTAGGAAACTGCAAATGCTTCTAATGGATTAGTGGTGCATAGGTGCTGGAACTAGGGGTGCAGCGCACCCCCTGGCTTGAAGTGGTTTCCATCATATATGGGGTTTACAGTTTGGTTCAATGGCTCTCAGCCCCCCGCCCCCCACTATACAAATTGTTCCAGGTATATATGATGGGGCAGATCCTCAGCTTGACTTCAATGGAGCTATGCTGATTTACACTGCCCTACAAGAACAACAATGCTCACAAATACTTTGTCACGCTTGCTTTTGATAATCTTCACATTGCCACGCTCTTTTTTGTAAATTTGGATTTTGAAACTTGATGTACTCTTGAGCCTTTTGCTAGAACCCAAAACACTGAAAGCATCCGCCATGCTTCGACATCGTCCTCTCCTTTAAACATCTACTTTACTGGCAAAAAGCTATTCTGAACTTTCCTACACTGTTTAAATTCAAACATAAATTTGTACACAACAATAAAACATGAAGCTAATTTGTCATGCTTCTATGAGCAACTGTGTCACTCACACCAAGAACCATTGACTGTGGTGTTCAGAGCTTTCGTTCTTATTTCACATCACTCAATTGAGCCTTCTGTAGAAAAGCTTTTAACAACCACATCTGGTCTTTAATAAATCACTGCACTTTGTCTTCCTGCCAAAACTCCTCCTTTATCTAACTTACATCTTCATGATGAGATAGGAAATCATACATTATAGTGGTGACAAACAATTGTAATTATGTCATTAGTAGCCATTTAGTCTACAAAGGTTCTCAAAAAGGAAATATAATGCACAATAAGAAATATGGGATAATACATTGATCACAGTTCCAATCCGCTTTTTACTTCACAAGTGTAAAAAGCTGGCATAATTCATGGGCACAGCAGGCAGTAATAGTATACCACTTTATGAACTATGCAGCTATTTTATTCCCCTATCTACTTAAAAATAAAAAAGCTTTTAATAGCTTGATTTAGACATAAAAGTTATTTATGATGCTTTGCTGATTATAATATTTATTTTTTTAAAACTTTTCATGGAAGTGATTCTTGCTGAAATATGAATACAAACTATGTTATCAAGGATCTCACTAAAGAATATTTCTGCTACCAAAGGAAAAAAGTGAAGAAGAAACTTTGGTATAGGCAAGAATGTAGAAAATGAAGTTCTCTCTGCCCTTGATGGTTTGGAAAATCTAGGATGGTACATATCGAAAAGGTAGTTCTTTGATTTTTTACTAACCCTTTAAAAGGGTGAATTCCTAAGAGGCCATTAAGAATAAAGATGTTCCCTATTAGAAATAAGCATCAGTGTTGGAATTTCCACACTTATGAAGAGAAACAAAGCATACTCAATTAAAGGTCTTAAGAAATTAGTAGTCCATCAGCCTGGAGCCTTCAGATGTGTAAGTTTTATATGTGTTTCCATATGTGTATATATTCCAGTATGAGGTATTAGTTATTGAGGCTTCTGACCACTTCATCTTATTTTTTTTAAATATATAGGATTACCAACTTTAAATTCTTTAGTTTAAGAAAAGAAATCAGAAATCAACATGAAGCTTAACACTTGTTTCCAATGGAGGGTCAAATCCTGGTCCCAATGAAGTTAATGGGAGTCTTCCCATTGATTTCAGTAGGACCAGGATTTCACTCAGAATGTTTTATTTTGTAGCCATCCCATTGAATTAGTATGCTGAAATCAGTACTTTCTGAAAGAAATGTCAATATATTAACCAAAAAAGCTTGATCCATTTTATTTTCTATGGCTATGTGAAATTTAACTAGAAAAGGTAGTCAAAAGTATTTTATTTAATTAACGTATTTGCAATCATCTTTGAGCCTCTAATGGATTGCATGAATTTGGGCACCATAGCTCCAATTGTCAGGTTGAAAAGTTTGTCTCTCAAGCTTTGAATCCTGCACTGCATTGGTGTATTCCCCACCCCCTCATTCCGCCAAAGGAAAACCATCTCTCAAGATATCCAAACACCCACACATGCTTTCATTTCTGGTTTGTTATAGTCTCTATCATTTCCTGCTAACCACCACCAATACTTCACCTGTTTAGTCACAGTCATGGCGTTTAAGGCCAAAAAACAACCAGTTTGATTGCCTGTATGTCACAGGCCACCAAACCATCCAGCACTCACGCGATAAACCCAAGAACTGAAATTAGACCAAAGTATTACCGCCCACAGGAGACTAGATCATTATGTGCCACAGGAAAAGAATAGGCGGGACCAAGGTGCACCATTGTCTGAGGCATCTGCAATGGTAGGGAAACATTTAAGTGAGATATACCCAGATAATCCACATGAGAGAGAGAATGATTGGTACTACTTCAAAGCATCGCCGCACAGGGTCCAATCTCCAGATGTGGCATTCTCTGATGCTTCAGTGGAAGGAAACTAAAAAAATACCCCCTATACATTGGCGGGGGATGGGGAAATCACCTCCTGACCCCTGCAGGTGGCCAACTGAAGCCCGGAAGCATGAGCTTTTAGGAACATAAAGACATAAACCAGAAACGAGCTCCAGGAATGCTGAGCCTTGCCCCCTACCATTACAACCCTGTCAAACAACTGCCCTCATAAATGTGTCCAACTCTCTCTCTCAAATTAAGTTGTTTGCCCCCACAATTCCTATTGAGCGGGTGTCCCAGAAACTTCTAATTTTCAGCCAGAATTTGTTCATGGCCAGGTCATACCCATTTGTTCTGATGCCAACATTAACTTTTAGCTTAAACAGCTCTTCACTTTCCCAGTTGTATTTATATAGAAGAATCAGATCCCCTTTCACCCTTCTTTTTGCAAGCTTAAACAAGTCAAGCTCAGCCAGTCTCCTCTCATAAGATGGGCCTTCCATTCTCTTGATCATCCCAGTAGCTCTCCTCTGAACCTCCTTCAGTCTGAACTCATCTTTCTTAGACACAGGTGACCAGAAGTATACACCATATTCCACACATGATCTTGCCAGCGTCTTGTTCAATCACATCAATACTTCTCTTTTGCTACGGGAAATGCCTGGCCTGATACAGCTTAGAATCACAATTGCCTTTTTCACAGCTGCATCACATTGGCGGCTCATAGTCGTCCTGTTATCAACCCATACACCCAGGTGTCTCTCTTCCTCTTTCACTTCCAACCGATGAGCCCCCAGCTTGTAGCAGAAATTCTTCTTATTAGTACCTAAGTGCATGATCTTGCACTTTGTACTATTGAATGTCATCCCATTTCTGCCACGCCAGGCTTCAAAGTCATCCAGATATTCCTCTATAATATTCTGATCCTTCTCTATATTGATAATGCCTCTCAACTTTGTATCAGCCAAGTTCATTAGCACACTCCTACTTTTCGTGACATCATTAATAAAAATATTGAATAAGACTGGTCCCAAGACGGATCCTTGAGGAACTCCACAAGTAACCACACTCCAATCCAATAACTCAACTTTCAGTTCCTTATCCATCTTACAATTCTTGTATTAATTCCCGTCTTCCATAAATTAAACTAATAATTTGCCGTGTATTATCATGTCAACTGCTTCACTAAAGTCCTAGAATATTAGATCTACTGCACTTCCATTATCAAAAAAATTCAGTTATTTTCTCAAAGAAGAAAATTCAGGTTAGTCTGGCATGATCTGCCATTGGTAAACCCCATGTTGCATTACATCCATGAATTTAATTATTATTCCCTTCACAATTTGTTCCAAAACATTGCATATTATTGAGGTAAGACTCACAGGTCTGTAATTGCTTGGATCACTTCTTTTCCTCTTTCTTAAACATACTAACATATGTATAACATGAGCTATTCTCCAGCATATGGTACTACCCATGAATAGATAGGTTTATTACAAATCTTTTCTACTGGACTGGCAATCTCATATGCCAGTTCCTTCAGCATTCTGAGAAGAAAATCATCTGGTCCTCCTGATTAGAGCGCATTAAGCTCTAAGTTTTTCTTCCATCTCAGATGTAGCAATTTCTCTTTCTATGCACTCACTTCCATCAGCCATCCTGCCTACACTCCCATGCTCGACATCATCATCTCTGTGTTGGTTTCCAATAAGGGTGTCCTTATAGCTGTCTTTTTTTGTAAACCACTATCAGTGCCATTTTATCTCTTATCTTATTGAGGGTGCTTTCAGTAGCCAGAATGCACACAACGGGAACCAAACTCTCACTTGGCCAACAGGATGACATAGTGTCTTAAGTTTCTGCCAGATCAATCTCTCTTGCAATAGCGAATAATACAGGAGAGAGGCCACAACTCAGAGTGTCTGCCGCCAACCTATTTATCCTGTTTAATGGCTGAATTAAACGATTATTAAGACTGGTCTGCACTGAAATCTTACATCGGCATAGTTACGTTTCTTGGGGTCTGAAAAATCCATACAAACATAGCTATGCTGAGCTAACTGCCAGTGCAGACAGCACTAGGTCGATGGAAGAACTTTTCTGTCAATATAGCTCCCACCTCCTGGGGAGATAGATTAACTAAAGTGACAGGAGAACCCCTCCAGTCGCTGCTGGGTCTCCACTGAAGCGCTGCTGCGGCACCACTGTAGTGCTTTAAGTGTAGACATCATCTAAGACGCTGCCATGCAGATTTTTAGTGCAGAAGATCTATTTCCCAAACTGAAGAAATTACTACAGCCCTTTTAAAATCCACTCTGACAACACTAAACAGATCAAACTTCATAGCCTCCTAGGCCTCCAATAAATTCACTATCTTATACTTAACCCACAGAAAATAGGTAAACAGAGCACTATTTGCTGCTCAAAGGGAAAACACAATGAACATTATTTGGTGTTAAAATCTTAGAGTCCTATAGAGAAGAAACTTCTGATTCCCTCCAAAGGAAGTGAAGTATCACCGAGTGAAAGGAACAGCAATGTACTTGCCAGGTTGGAATGATTACTTGCCCTCAGATTACCACTCTGAAGGCAATGGGATGGGGGCCTAGAGGAATTAACACTCCTGAGACCAGAGTATGAACTCCAAACTGGGATGTGGCTTATCACAGAAGCCAACACAAAAAGTAGCTCTCCTAACCTGAGAATGAAGATCAGCTTTTAAGTGCAAATCAGATGCTTTCTCTTGGAAAGTTCCTGCACATAATAACCACAGAACAAACCCTTGCCTCTCGGCAGGTTATCTTGCAATAGGCTAGAGCTGGGAGCTAGTCAACTGGGTCACAAACCTAAAAGCATTTCTACCTCCCTCAACCAAGGAACCACTTCCTTGCTGCAGTAATCCGCACCCTTTTGCTACAAACACAAACAAACAAAAACACACAAACATTAACCCTTATTTAGTTGGAATTTGGTTGTCCCCAAGGCCTGACAGCCCAAGCTGACAAGCAGAAGGAAAAGGACTGAAGCAATGAGGGAAAAGAGAGAGAGAAAAGAGGAAGTGGAGAAAGAAAAGACAAATTCAATATTCTGACATTGGTGGAGGTTGCAGCTGTGTATCGAAGAGGAGAATTTGCAGGGGGAGGGGGAATTTATGCCTCCACACCGCAAGAAGCATTGGTATTGAATAATACACTTAGGCCAAATACAGCCCGCACACAACTATGAGCAAGGGCTAGAAAAAAAACTTACAGTGAAGTCCCTTAAGAGAGGTTATAAAGAGCCCTTTGACCTAGCTCTCCAGGGGCAGAAAAGGGGTGAGAACTACATCTCTTGTTTTACCTGAGATCCCTTCCTCTCTTACCAACTTAAACCAACAAACATTTAAAATATAGGAAGAGCAGAACATTGATCATATTACCTGCTATGAGCTACACAGACCATCATCTTGTCTGGAAAACATAGACAGACAGACGAGAACTTGCTTATACCCTCTAGGAAAAAAGAGACAGACTTTTGGGGAGACAACTGAAGATTAGTAACCTAAGAGGGTCCAAATAAGTATCCACAAGAGGCGAAGGGGTCTGTTCAGATCCCTCAAAGTATATGGGCCCCTCACATGGGCCTTTCAAAAAGCACACAGAATAAGGAGACTGACTTTCAGCTGAGGCATCTGCAGTACAGAGGGCTTGATCCCACCAGGTGCTGAGCACCCTCAGCTCCCACTGCGGAGAGGAAGAGTTAAGGGCACTTGCCACCTTGCAGGATCAAGTCCTAAAAAGGTATCTTCCCAGCCTCTCCTTCTCCCTTCTTTTACCAGCATTGACTCAAATCTCAGAACCCTTTTGCTCTCTATGGAGGCTGCCAGAGCAATCACGGAAGTTCTAAAACCTCACAGACTGGACTGAAGAGTGCTAATGAAGTTTGCATTCACTCAGAAATCCATTTTCTGTTCAGCTAGTCCTTCCTTGTGATTGAACCTGTCGGGTAAATACATGACTGACAGGTCAGATAAATCGCTTTATGCCCAGGACAGTACCTTCCATGCTTCTTTGAATATCTTATCACAGCTGGTTTCCAATTTACTTGTTGATATAGGTGACTGCTCTGACATTTTTCAGCCTTCTGTGTATTGTTCTACTTTTCATAAGGAACTGAAACCCAAGGTCTTTGAAGACAGCACTGGTTTCCCATTCATTGATTTGCAACATTCTTTGGTACCTTCTCAAGCCACCTAGACCATCTGTTGCTTCACTCCCTATTCTTGCAAACAAGTTTCTGGAAGTGGAATAAAGCCGCAGATAAAAGTAGCTTTGCTCACCAGATCCTGTTTCTTGGTTCACCAAAAATATAAGTCTTCAGACATAAGGTGAAGAGAGAAATCCAGAATGCTTTTGTTGTAAAAACATTTTTGCAGCAAGAAAATCAGTAAAGGACATCTCTGTGTTGTTGTCTATTATAAATCATAACCAACCAAATGAAGACAAGTCTGCCTGGCTGATCCAATGCCAAGAAGGATCCAATGTCAAGAAGGAATTCCAGAGGAGGGATTCTACCGATCTGTGGGTTTAGCAGAATCCCAAATGAAGCCAACACTTAAATGAACATGAGGATGTTCTATACTAAGTTTATAAATGAATATACATCCTAATGGTTGATTTAATAATGCTGTCTCTATTTTTTGTCTCAGAAATGGGTAATAAGACTACTCAAACATGTCCTTTCTAATAAAGGCTTTCTTGTAAAGTTTTGTGGGGCAACACTTGGCAGAAGGCTAAGGCTTATTCTGACAATGCATGTTGAAGTTTAGAGGCTATCACTGATGGAAACTGGATATAGTTTAGGTGTACGTCCTATAGGTCCGGAGAAGACTGGAAGTCTTTAGGCTTCCAAATTATAGAACAGTGACAAAATAGAGGAGAAAAGACAAAAAATCAGGGACCCCATGTGGAAGGTTCTTTGAGATTCCCTCCACAGATCCCCTACTACTAAAACGCCCCCCTCCCCAAAATCTACATTTGGTTTATTTGACTGATAATCACACATCTGAATTTAAAACAGACTCAATCTGCACATAAAAAGAGAATTGTAACGTGGATTGGCCTTAATGATAACTCTTTCTGTTTCCTATCCCAAAAACAAATTGGTGGAGGATAATCGGTGTAGCTTTCTAAGCTGGCTAAAACTACTGCTCCTTTTCCTCAATACTACCACTTTTCGCACAATCTGACTATCTCCCTATCTTCATGTGCAAATAAGATTAAAAAACCCACGGTTATTTTATTACAGTCACCATTTCTCCTAACAGTTAAAATCACTTAATTCAGGTACTGCATGGAAATATCCAGGCTTCCAAACATGCAAGTATACAAGACAGTAAGTATGCATTTCAATACGAATAGTGGTTTATATTTTACAAAGATAAATGTGTCACAATTTTGGTCTCCATATTTAAATGACTCAGAACTCCACTAAAGGGTTTTGCTTCACAATTAAAATGGCCAGCAATTGTCATATCAAAGCCAGCACTCTAAGGATCGTCCCCACTACGGTGTTGCTTATGCAGGAAAAAGGAGTCATGTGCAAGCAGCATGACTGTGAAATGTTAGGGTTTTCATTCACTGCATTTGTTTGGGGCATCATTACTGTCACATTCAAAATTTGGATTTATTTTTAATGTTAGCTATGATCTTCCCTGGGAACTTTTCTCCCTGCATAGGAGTGCCAGATATCATAGTTTTATTTACAACATGGCCCCTAGCCACGAGAACTAAGCTAAGACCACCATCTCATTTCACATAGCCCCTAATTAAAGAGCCACTTTCAATAACTCTCACCCTGGAATGGACTTGTACTAATAACTCTAACCCACTCCTCTCCCCCACCCCCCCACACAATTTTTCCCCCAAAAATTCAAAACTTCATTGTACACAGTTATCAATACATAAAAATAACAGTCCTAGAAACTTGCACTTTGTGCATTGTTAGACTCTTCTTGAAGATCAGATGCACAGACTTACTGCAGAAAGAATTGACCAGGTTTCTAAAAATACCATGCAAAGCCATTAAGTACCAAAAGGAAACATAAGTTTTTTACTTTAAATATAAAAGGCAAAAATCATAGTAAATAACAATAATTTGCTGGGAATATTGTTCCATACAGAGTTTTCACAGAAATCCAACGTACAATTTTCAAGACCGTGCAGACAAATTAATTGTATACTTTCACCTTTTATACTCCAGTCATATGTGAGAAGAATAACATTTTACCACCCTGTGAGTTACCTATACACAGAATTCTGGTTTGAAAGGAATCTAATCAATAGTATCAATTGAATTTGAGATTAGATTAAACTGCAGTCAGAGGGATAAAACAAGCATATAACTAACAGTCCTTTTGCCCATTTCCATTCCATTTTTCCCCAACGGCTGTCAACATGGCACTTTATCTCCAGGCAGCACAGTAAACATACAGTACGTCTCTTTCATACCCCAAGTCAATATACTGCTGGGAACCACACACAAAGAGGTGCCACAGGAGTGGTATAGTCAGCATTCTTACAGACAGCCACACCACAGAAGACTAAGTACATCAGCCTCTGATACCATGTAAAGACCACTAGATCAAGCTGTCTCAAGTTTGAGACCCTTTTTCCTAATT
The DNA here is from genome assembly GCA_007922155.1 of Mesoclemmys tuberculata. Taxonomy (NCBI): domain Eukaryota; kingdom Metazoa; phylum Chordata; order Testudines; family Chelidae; genus Mesoclemmys; species Mesoclemmys tuberculata. The sequence continues at coordinate 9,160,245 of ML677031.1, forward strand.
CACACTAAGCCCATTGTCCTCATTTTTATCCCTCAGTGATAAGTATGCATCAGAATTGCTGGACTATACAACACAAGCAGAAGGAAAACTGGATGCCCCTCTTTGGGATTTCTCCTCTAGCAAACATTTAACATATGTGGGACAGCTTCTTTGGACCGTTTCCCCTCCCCTTTCTGATTTTTAAAGACAACTTTTTTCAAGTTTCTGAGGGCTGGACGTTAATATCCCTTCTAACTTGGATCTTTCCTTGGATCACCACACTATTTGTAACCACAGCAAAAGAAATAATTTAGCATAATAGGTAAGAGACAAATACATTATTCCTTCCCTAACCCATCATCCTCTATGTTACTGTGAAACTAAACACATACACAAAACCAAAAGAATCAATTATATTTGCTTTTTTAATTTTTGTTTTCGGAGTAAAAATGCGGGAGGGGGGTTAATCATCTTGTTGGTGAAGGTTTGGGAAACTTATTCATTTTATATATATATGTCTTCCTGGGAATGACTTTGATATGATTTATTATTGCTTTCGGATCATAAACACTGCTGAAACGGTTACAAAAATCTACATATGACCATTTCCTATTGGCTCTGGTGCACTCTAGCACTGTTTAATCCATACGGAAAAGGATCACAGTCACCTGGCTGTTCCTACAAGAATTATCTATTTTAAATGCTTTGTTATATGCTTTCCACAGCAGCCTGTGTACATCCCATTCTTCATGTTACCCAGTGATTTAACAGCTTCCTTTGAGAACTCAGCTTGATCACTGTCCTTTTCTTCCTGTCAGGAACAGGAGCAGTCAAGCAGTGATCCTACTTTTTGCTACTGATGCTCTTCCCAACAACTACATTAAACATTATTATAATGGCTCCCAGCAGTGTGTAGTGCATAGTTAAGGGCTTGACAGTGCTACCATTATAAAACCATTTTTAAAAGGGGGTTATTGGCTATGTTAAGACACATCAGAGTTTGAGTGAGAAAAGTTAACCAAAAGGGATACTATTTAAATTTAAAAATCAGTTCAGCTATTTGGTTTTAGTTAAAGAACAATTAAAAAAGTAATATTTTTGGCAACATTTTATTCTTTTGTGTGCAACTCAGCTAAGAATTTATTTTCAAAAACAGAGCATTCCACATAGTTTGTCTGTACTAGAAAGTAAACATTTAAGAATATTATTTAAGGAAAATATGCAAAATCAAGTTCTATTTTCATTTGGAAACAAGAATTACATTTCTCCACGCTTCATTCATAACGAACAAATAGCCCACTACTCAAATCAACATCCTCTTTGGGAAGTTTAAAGATTCTGACAAGGCGAAGACTGGCCCAACGTGCTTGGAGTATTGAAAGCATTCTGTGCTTTTTGGGAAATGAACCATATTTTCCCTGCCCATGTGACCACTGGGTATTTCGAGATACCAGCTTTCCAATGATGTACAGTAGATTCTTCTAACCTCATTAGTCTGCAAGGTGGTAGGACTTTAAAATAACATTTAGATTATGCCCTAGTCTTCTGACCCCAACCACACACATACTTTAGTATGTTCTGCTCTGGGTTTAATTCTTACTCAGGAACTGCTAAAGCTAATAGCGAATGCTACATATCTCCTGAGCCTTTATAATCCCATCTTTCAATTGGTATAAAACATTAGTCTAGTCTCCAAGAGTTCCTAAGACTATCAGGGTGCTATAAAAGCATTCTGGATGTGAAATGGGTGCAAAAAGCAAGATAGTAATCAGAATGGTTACTAATTTTAAAAAGTGGATGCCATCCAATTTAAATAAATTATTTTTGTTTTTCTTTTACGAAGAATGAATTATGTGAATCTCTTCACTATTTACACAAAACTTAAATGTTTAATAGTTGTATCTTGGCTCCTTCTCTAGCAAAGTGTAAGAAAGAAGCTGTGAGAGTCCCATGCCATTGCTTAAGTGACACAAAAATTCCAAGTCAAATGAGTTTTGACTGCTTAATGATGTGTAGGAAAATACTGTACTGAAGGGGGGGAGTAGGAGTCTTTTCTCCATTTAACTACATTGAGCCTTTGTAGTTCTGTGGGAAAGAAGAAACAAATCCTCAGGTGGTGGACCAGCAGCAACACTGTATGATCGAAGATCCTGCAACCAGATCTCCACAGAGTCCCATTGAAACCAACAGAGTTCCACCCAGCCAGACAGTTTACAGGATTGGGCCTTTAGTTTTTGCTGGGAGAGGGAACCAACTAAGTGATAAATGTTTAAACCTGTTTTGTGAATTTACTGAAGTTTTACTTTTAAACATTCAAAATACTAAAAAAAAAAAAAGTAATGTATAAAATACATTTATATTCCCATGATCTGTGACTTAGTAAGGCAGAAGAACACAAGTTTAAACGATTTCAGAACGAGTAAGATTTTCTCATCACCATTGCTGGACAAGCGACCAGAACCAAAAAACTTCAGTCTCAAGACGGTAGCAGCAGCACGAGCGCTGCGGATATGTACACACCAGCCATAACTACTAGCACCATCCTTCCCACCAAACACCAGTATCGATCAGCGACGCACAAGAATGGAAACGAAGCAGAAAGATTGTATTTGTTATGTAGCTGTTCTGAAGAATGACTGACATTCGTCTGTCTCTTCATCTGCTTGTCATGTTGAACTCCGAGAGGAGATACTTTGATTCTTATCACTTTTCACATATGACTTCTCATGGTCTTAGACAAAGTAAACAGACAAGCTGTATGCTCTGTAACATTTGCTTTAGAGGTTTCAGTGGTTAAATGTTTGAAGCTGATACAAACTAAATTGATGTATTGTCTGAATGCTTTACCAAAACAACCAAGATGTTAAACGCTTGTTGTACTTATCCTATACATTATACAGAGCGGTGCATACATACCTCAACATACTGCATGCAGAACAGAATGAGGAACTTTGTCAATAAAACCTTCATATATGGGCTATCAGGAGGTGCATTCATTCTATATTTATTTATTTACAATATGCCCTATTTTTAAAACAGTGAAATGCATGATCAGCTGCAAAACTCCAGAATGTATTTCCAACCAGGCTCTGATTGTTATCTTCCATGTAATATCTTGGCTACTTCTTCTAGGGAGAAATGTTACCAAAAAATTAAAGGAACTGTTATGTTACTAAGTTAACTCACATTCCTAAGCCACCTCAACCCAAAATGCTTTGAAATTATAGGGACAAAGTCCACATAAATATTTAGAAAACATTAGAAGACTGAAAGACTTTCCGCCTTGATAGTACGCCGGGACTGGTCTAGATGGATTAAACAGAGAGAGAAGATATAGAGAAAGACATGCAATGAAGTGGCACTCACATAAGCAAGGCCTATAGGGAACAAAATTTTACATGAGCCAAAGTACCGTCAGGATGTAAATTCATTTCAACACGGAGGAGTAGCCATAATGCCACCCCTCCATTTTGGGGTCATTTTCAGACACCATCGGAAGAAATGATCAACTCCTAACTGAATTTATCAACAAAACTACAAATATTTTTCCTTCTACAGCTGATTTCACCTTCCACTGACATTTCATCCAATAACAACACATTGCACATTTACAAAACCCTCAGTCAGAGGATCTCAAGGGGCTCGACAAACACTTATGGATTTAGCTTCACAAAGAATCCAGATCACCTAACTTTCAGTGCAGTGCTTTAGTCACAAGAACAGCCTCTTTCCTAATATAGTATCTTCTTCTCCACAAAGAGCCTAGATCTAAAAATTACAGCTCTAAATACAAGCTCAGTGATTTCTACTGTTACCAGTAATTTTAAATTGTTTAAAGTATTTTTGCTAATGAGAGGAGGGGTGTATAAGGGAAACTGATTTAATTTTATTAGTTCTCAAGAAAGAGGGCAGATTGACAAGCCCTGTAGACTGGACTTTCTTTTTAGAAGTATTATGACATGGACACAGGCATTGGCAGGGTAAGTTTCATAACCCTGCCTCATCTATAAGCCTCAGCCTTCTCCGGCAGGTGTCAGAGAGAAGTCCAGTTCTCACATGCATTCAGCCCCTTACTGAAGCTGACGCCTACAGTAATGTAGACATCTACCAGGAACTGGACTCAGACCCAAAAGCAACCGAGCAGCAGTTATAATAAATCTCAACCACTGCCAAAGAGAGCTAGATTTGAACTGCTCACATAGAAATGAAAGGCTATACCTTCCAACACCAATCCCCAGAGCCATCTGGTTCCCCATGTAAATATGTTTTCACAATGCGTTTTCATATTTCAAGCATCAAGAAATACCAGAAGTTTCATTTTTCACATTTGAAACTTCTCTCTACTCTTGTTTAGGCTTTTGGAGAGATTGGGGGAAAAGTAGGGACTGTCCACAAATGAAAAGTAATACTTTTACTTTCATTATTTACACACGAGAAGACCGCACAAAGTAGGAGTCTGGCAGTCTTTTGCTTCTAATATAAACCCCAAAATGCAAGCTTTACTGCAGTTTTATTTTGCTTTTTAACTAGAGTTCACAGTTAAAAACTCTTTAAATGTAAGTGGTTCCAAACTATTTATTTTTAATTCCAACTTGTCTTCTCAGCTACAGATAAGTATATTAATCTTCAGCTGAGGGTAATATGAGTACACTGTAGGCTTTTTCTTCTCCTCCGCCTTTCCCCTCCCAAAATGAAAGTTTCTGAACTGAACCAGAATGTGGTTTGATCTGCCCTCTCACTCCATATTAGGGATGAAATACACTAGAAAAACTGTTTGAAGAAACCGTCCAAAGCATACAAAAGCTGTGGATAAAAAATGCAGTCCAATGCACTGTTTGTTCTCTCTCCATTTTTCTAAAAAGACAGTTAAATCATTTTATTTACTCAGTGCAAAGGGGAAAAAAAAGACAATTCTCAAAGGCTTTACTCCATTTTTACTCAAGTGAACATATGGATGTCAACTTATTTATGTCGGAAGGGTATCTGAGTAAGCAAGGAATGAGCAAAAATGGAATAAAAATTCAGGATTTGATCTTGTGGTTAAACTGATTATTTATTTGAAAGGAAAAAATGCAAAAGTTAAGCTTCTTGCAGAATTATTAATTGAGCCCCACTGCACATCCTTAATATATTTTCTAGCTTTGTTTGTCCTTATAAATGTATATTTTAATAATATTTCTGTTTATATATATATATATATATATATATATATATATATATAAAACAATATATTTTATAACATAGACAGGATTTGTGATGTAGTCAATCTAATGTTATAGGCACCCTTACTTCTGCACTTCCCTTTATGACTGCCTGTAAAATATTATTTAAATGATTCAATTAGACTTTGAAGTCGCTGCTTGACATAGGTGAATGGAATGTGGGTTGGGGGCTGAGGGTTTAAACGCACATCTTTACTGCTGCTACTGTTTGGCTGTAGGCAGTGTTCTGTAAGGCTGGGTTAATAGGGCAACAGCACATCTGCTTCTATTGTAATCAGTATAGCTTGGCAACTGAAGACAGTCACTTAAAATTATCTTTTAAACATGGAAGCTTACAATTTGCAGAATATTACAGAAGGCAAAAATTACGGAGAGACCCAGAAGTTTACTGTTTTGAGATACAAAATTTCTCCATGCTCTGTCTCTTCTGTTGTTGACAGCAGCAGTGCAGCAACTTCGGGGAGCAGACATTTGTCTTCAGGTTCCCCCTCAATGAGTCATTAACAATCATTTTCATGCAAATTGTCCCAAAAACAACCTCCTGCCCCGCACAATGTAAGGGGAATGAAAATGTTGCAGTTTGAAGGTAGGGAAAAGACAAGCTATCATGATCCAAAGCCCAGCGAGGTTAATGAGAGTCTTCCATTGACTTCAGAGGGCTTTGGATCAGGCTTTTTACATGTCAGGTGTCCAAGTTTGCTCATTTTTTTCCTCCACAAAGTTAAGCAGCTGAAGTATGTGTCTGCCTGACATAATTCAAACAAACTGCTGAACAAATTTTCCTCAAATAAATAAGAAAAGAAACAAAAGGAAAATCACATTTGGCTTAAGACCATGCTTGGACAAAATCAGCTTAGAGAATTGATTATTTTGTACAGTTAGGTTTGACGGAATTATAATGGAAACCATTTTGCAAACTATGTCTGCCACTAAAGCAACAGATACACTAAACTATAGCAGTCACTACTGGTATGCTAAACTAAACATAACCATTATATTTTCATCTACAAATAAAGGTATACACATGAATTGCGAAACTCTTATAATTATTACAATATCAAACACTGATGACTGGAATTTAGAATTGTCACATCTTGAATCCTAATTTCAAAACTGTCTGCATACTAACTGGAATTTCAGGATGATTTCACATTGTAGCAAGGTGAAAGCTAATACACATTCTGTTAAGCACAAATGTAACATGAAACATGGCAAAGCAAAGGTTAAGTAGCATTTGACTGATTTTTACCTCATGGGAACTATAATTTACACACTGCATTCATCCACAGTAAGAGGGTTCAAATGGCATGAATTAAAAACCTGCAGGTTCCTACTTCTGTTTTTAACAAATTGATACACAGCCAGTTTTAAGTGATAAAAGGTTTCTATCAAACATCAAGAGAGAAGATGCAGTGTTTTTACGCTGTCAGTATCATTGTATTTTATAGCATCTTTCAATAATCCTTACAACTGCTATCCATTATAAAACAACAATACTCTGAAAAGGATGGATTATTCTCTTAGAACCTCACCTCTGACAATCAAACCCTCTATAGAAATTCCCAGTATTTAAAATCATTAACTTCATTTCGGTATGTAAAAATAAGAAAAAAGGCCAACAGAGAGATCAAACAACTGTTAGGAGTCTGGCCATCATGAGATGAGGTCATCTGTGGATGCCCAGAGTCCCACAATGTTCTCCATATTTATCTATGAAAGGGATGATCAATTAAGGACCCCTCTCACTTTTATGCATAGTTGTCCAGACTGCCCTCAAAAGCAGTTGACATATTTCAGGTGCCTTGAGTAAAGTTTTACCTTTACTCCCTAGTAAATTGCAAGAGGCCGTTATTCAGTATGACAAGAATGCTAAGACAAATATATTGAAATTCACTCCCCTGGGCTAATTTAAAGTAAGTCCGCAGGACTGGGATAGGTAAAAATGACTTATAGCCATCCACGCCCCACTCCCATCCCCAGGTGTGCTACAGCTCATGTGCTCCTCATTATCTAGCACTGTTTGTATCAGATCTGTCCCATGCCATAAATTATCAAGAAACTATTTTTACTGACTATTCGAAGGCCAAATTTTGCCCAACACAGCAAGATAGTCCTCACTGTCAGCAGGAGCCACTAGCACCCACACATGCATTTCAGGGCAGAATTTAGGCACTTTTGAAAATTTTATGGTAGGCCTAAGTCCCATTTTCAGAAATGACGTAGCCATTTCAAAAATCAATACGATATAATCGTCTAAATGCTTAAATCACTTCTGAAAATGGACTAAGGCTCTTGTGAAAATTTGATTGCTGGAAGCTAGTATACACCTAAACAGAAGTAGTTAAAATGTGACTGGTAAAACATTATACGCTCAACAAACTGTCACTTGGTAAATTGCGTAAGTCTTTGTAGGCTATCAGCATTGTAAGTAGGGAGCATCACATACACACACAAAACAGAATTGCTGTGATTCGTGAAGGCCTTTGCCAGAGAGACAGGAGTGATTTCTGTCAACAAGGCAGGCATTGATTTAGCAGAACTTTGGCAGGATGCCTGCTGCCCCTGGATTTACCTTGTACCATGTCCATTATCCTGGCCAGAGTGCTTGGATGAGACCTGAGTGCTGCACCAATCACTGAAGGGCCCAATTCTGAAAACCTTTACTCACATAAAGGTTTAAGCCAATCAGAGTGCAGGGAAGTGCACACTGGGAAATAAGTCTAGTTCTGGGTCAGTACGTCCACACCTTTCCTGTGCTCTGACTGGCTGAGAATTCTGGTTCAGCATTATAGTTGTCAGAAAATATGTACTAAGAATTTTAGCATTCAGGATGTTCTTTAGTCATTTCAGTGGTCTGATGTGGCACAGGAAATATTAGTGCATAGTCTGTATTTTCAGTCACACTCACCTCAACATTCTCATCAAAAATACAACATACAGAAAGAGTCAGATCACTAAGATCACCAAGACTGAAATTATGAGCAATCTGACAAAAGTCGGAGTTGGGGGAGGAAGGTGATACAGACTCAGCCAAATGTTAAACTATCATTTCACAGTCTATTTTAATTTCCATTCCATTTTTAATAAGAACTACCTCCAAATTTAGCATTCAAGTCAAAAGAAGAACTTCACAGCAGCTATCTGCTCTGAACTCAGATAAGCTTCACAGATCAGCTGGATTCCACAGCAGAAGATTGAGACCTATCTCCCAGTTGACACAGTTAGTAAAAAAGTTCTCTCTCCCCTCCTAACCTCAGAGTGCACAAATACCACAGTTGTTGATGTGATATAGAACTGAGAAAGAGAGCAGCTGTCTCCTAAGTGCTTTTTAAACATTACACCATTGAATTTGATCATTAAAGATCCCACTGCACTTGGTCTTGGTGTCCTGGCAAGACTGTACTTGGAGTAATTATGCTGTGCTCTCTAAATTCTCCCAGAGTATCAATTGGGTTTGGTAAACTTCGTTTACTCTCCTGATTCAGCAAATTTCCTGGGAAAACTCTTCCAGGCACAGTTTAAAATGATTCTTCCTTAGCAGAATCCCCAAAGTGCAGCTGTACTGCGGGTATAATAATTACACTCCCCTGCGTCTCCTGCAGTGAATTGAACCCCAAATCCAGGATTTCCCCCCCTTTATTTTGCAACACTGTTGAAGAATGCCTTACCTTTGAATTGTATCGATCTGGCAGTGCACAGCACATCCTTAACATGAAATAAATGCAATTCTTTGTTCATGAATTTTATAATAATGCACAAGGTTCTCATGATACAAAAAGTCCAGGAGCTTCAGTAAAAATACCAACGTTAAACTGTACATGCTGATTTTAACAAATTTAATACAACAAAATACTTTTGTAAAACCTACTAAAATCCAGTATAGTTCAGAGCGCAATGTAGTTTTTTTCCTTAACAAATGCTTTGAAAGAACGTTGCGTTTCCCGTCAAGATTTTTTTTTTAAATACATAAAAGTGTGCACATTTTCCAAAAATAAACTGTAGATCGTGTGTTAAATTCAGACCAATCTTTCTCTTCAGATTGTGGAAGAAGACCTAATCATGGTATGGTTGCCAGTGCTCTAGGATTGTCCTGGAGTCTCTAGGAATTAAAGATTTATCTTAATTAAAGATTGTCATGTGATGAAACCTCCAAGAATACATCCAGTCAAAAATGGCAACCCTGTGTCAGCAGCCAAAATTAAATGTAGACAAAACCCTTTAGTCTCTCTGTCAGTTCAGAAACCAATCTGCGCTTACAGCTCCCACTAACATTAATGGGAATTCTTCATGTTGGGCAGCTCCAATACCAGACGCTCTGTTTATTTCCACTCTCCCAATCCACAACAAAGTCATCTTAGATTGCTCTAGTTTTCCTCACATTAGTCTTACATCTTTGAGAGCAAAGAGTCAAAGTTGATTGAGGGAAACTAGGCTGTATTTCCTCTGGAGCAGCGGTTCTGAAACTTTGTTACATCGTGACCCCTTCCGACAACAAAAATTACTACACGACCCCAGGGCGGGGGACCGAAGCCCAAGCCTGAGCCCTGCCGCCCAGGGCGGAAGCCCTCAAGCTTTTGTTTCATCCCTGCACAGTGGGCCACTTCCTGTGGCCTGGAGCTGAAGCCAAATGCCAGCTCTGGCGATCTCAATAGTGACCCACTTTGGGGTCCCAAGCCACAGTCTGCAAACCACTGCTCTCGAGCCCACCGATAGCCATATACAAGCAAGTTATACGGGCCCATGGTGCCCGTGCTCCACCAACATTGAGGATGGCGGGCCCAGCTCCAACAATATTTCTGTGGTGCTGGGGAGCCGGCCGTGGAGGTGCGGAGCGCAGCAGCCCACAGCGCCCTGGGCAGCCCTTCCCCTGTTCCTTCCCCACTCGTCTTTGCATCTCTCCCCCCTGCTTGGTCCCCCTCCTCTCTGCCATACTCCCGCTTCCCCCAGGCAGCAAGCAGTGGGAGGCGGAGGGAAGGGGGGGGGCTCAATGCAGGGAGAGGGGTGCAATGAGCAGCAAGCAGCAGAGCCGGGTGGGGCCTGGGGTGGAGAGTGTGCAGGGCCATGAGAGGAAGAGGCTTGGGCCTTTTTAAATTGCCATACCCCTGGGCAATTGCCCCCTTTCTCGTCAACAGACCTGGCTGCTGTAGAGCTTATCAACACTGCTTCTTTTTTAACCATAGCTACTGAGAGCAGTGAGACATTCCCTCTCCCTTGGGGGATGAATGCATGGCCTGGCTGCATTTCTAGCTCTTGATGGCTAAAGGAGCAAGAGACAGCAACTAGGATTCAAATCGTGGGCTCCCACACCTCAAGTCGAAAACTACACAGGTTTAACCACAAAGTGCCTACTTTTCCTTGAACTACTGGCACCTGTGTACTGAGTACTAAATCTCTCCATGAAAGGTAACATAACAGTGTTTCTTTACAGGTTTTGAACTGCCCTCAGTTAGCCTTCTAGTGATTTGTGCTCTCACTAAATTAAAAACATAGAACAGGACAGTGTGCCAGTGACAAAAATGTCAACCGTGAAGGTTTACAAATTTAATTTGGAAATGTTTTACCAAAACAGCTCAGTCCACTCCTTCAGTTTTGGAAGTAATCAGCTTGTGTTAGAGGAAGTCACCAGATCCGAAGCATGAGTATTTTTTATTATTATTATTTTATTTCATAAGAGATTATGGCCAGTTTTTCAGTTAAGAAAAGGTAGATATTGTAAATGAGGCAATGATGCACATTATAATGTTAAAAACTTAAGATTTCGTCAACAACAAAATACACGTGCCATAAAAAATAGATGGAGAGAAAAGATTATGGACCAAATTCTGTTCTAAAATATGCTGATGCAAACTCCAGTGATGCCCAGAAGAGCTGCCTCAGTATAAATGACAGTAAAAACTGGCCCCTAAGCTTCAATTTCTACTTCTGCTTACAGCCTCTGGCGAATAAGAATTTTAGTAACACATAAGAGAAAGGGTTAAGGAGAGATCTCAGTCCCATGATTTAAACTGCAGAGTGAGCACTCCTTGCCCAAATTACAGCAGTGTACATCCAAGAACAGATGCCGTTTAGACGGGGGCTTTCCTTGCCCTGAGGTACAGTTCAGTTTGTCCATTCTACTGTGCAATTACAGAATCAATAAAACATCCCTTTGAAACTCCCTGGACTAGTGCCGACATGCAGACAGTAGTCAAGCTGACATTTTTTGCTGTTTCCGTTATTACTACCGTCAAGCATTCTGAGAAGCAAGACATCAAAACCCAGTTGCAGGGTGAAAACAAAAAGAGAAAAAAAAAGGTAGAACTGAAGTTTTGTTCATAATATCATGTCATTCTTTGTGCAATCATACAGTACTAAAACATATCCACAAACACAAAACCTGTTCAAAATTATCAAAGAGGGCACTGGAATATACAAGTGTGTTTTAAAAAGCATATGTATTCCATCCCCTTTTCCTTCTCACAGATTGCTATCCCACTGCAATTTTTATTTGGATTTCTTCTCTTCAGAGCACCTCACCTTGCTGGCAAAGTCTCTAGAACTTCAAGAGCAAAGGAACATGCTAAGAAGAAAATAGCAGAACACTCTGTTGCTTCCATGTGCTAATGAACGCTCAATGTGATATGAACTCCAGATGAGGGAAGGTGAGGTTGAAATGTATCCATCCATTTCTGAGCATGTTGCCTGAAACACTGAAATATAAGTAAGAAGCTGGGGCATGCTAGGAATGGAACCTAAGTGAATAAGAAAGCAATAAGAAGAGGTTCTGTAAATACATTAGGAACAAGAGAAAGACTGAAGACAGTGTAGGCCCACTACTTAATGGGAAAGGAGAGCTAGTAACAGATAACATCAAGATGTTTAAAGTGTTTAATGCCTATTTTGCTTTAGTCTGCACTAAAAAGGTTAATTGTAAACAGACACAATACAATTAAAACTAACCACAAGGAGCATGGAACACAAGCTAGCATAGGGAAAGAACAGCTTAAAGAATATTCAAATAATGTACTTGTATTCAAGACAGCAAAGCCTAATGAAATTCCTTGTAGCATACTTAAACAACTAGCTGAAGCAATCTTAGAACCATGAGTGATTATCATCAAGAACTCCTCGAGGACAGGTGAGGTCCCAGAGGATGGGAGAAGGGCAAACATAAAAATCTATCTTTAAAAAGGTGAATAAAGAAGTCCCAGGGAATCATAGAACAGACAGCCTAACTTCAGTATCTGGAAAGATACAGGAATGAATTATTAAACAATTAATTTGTAGAGGATCATAGGGCGATACGCAATAGCCAACACAGATTTGTCAAGAACAAGTCATGCCAAATCAATTCAATTTACTTATTTGACAGGTTTACTGGCCTGTGGATGGGAGGAAGCAGTAGACATGCTATATTTTCATTTTAGTAAGGCTTTTGACACAGTCATGCATGGAATTCTCATAAACAAAGGAAATGTCTAGATTAAATTACTAAAAGGTGGGTGCACAACTGGTTGAAAAAACATACTCAGTAGTTATCAATGGGTTGCTGTCAAACTGGGAAGATGTATGGGGGGAGGGATCCCACACTATTCAACATTTTCATTAAATGTGTTGGATGCTGATGTGGAGAGTATGCTTATAAAATCTGAAATGACACCAAGTTGGGAGGCACTGCAAGCACTTTGGAGGACAGGATTAAAGTTCAAAAAGACCTTGACAAATTGGAGAATTCAACAAGATGAAAAACAATGAGACAAGTGCAAAGTACTTCACTTTGGAAGGAAAAAATGCACCAATACAAATACAGATACAAAAATGCACTAACTGGCTAAGCAACAGTACTTCGGAGAAAGATCTGGGGGTTAGAATGGATCCCAAACTGAATATGAGTCAACAATGTGATGCAGTTGCAAAAAAGCTAATACACTCAGGTGTATTAACAACATTGTCTACATCTTTCCTAAATTGTGGTGCCCAGAACTGGACACAGTACTCCAGCTGAGATCTCACCAGTGCCAAATAGAGCAGGACAGTTACCTCTCATGTCTTACATATGACAAGTTGGAGAGTCCTGAGGAGAGCAACAAAAATGATAAAAGTTTCAAAAAACCTGACCTATGAGGAAATTCCCAAGGAAAGAAGACCTGAGGGGGACCTGATAACAGTTTTCAAGTATGTTAAGGTCAATTATAAAGAGGACAATGATCAATTGTTCTGTGTCCACTGAAGGTAAGACAAGAAATAATGTGCTTAACCTGCAGCAGGGAAGATTGATGTCAGATATTAGGAAAAGCTTTCTAACTATGACGATAGTTAAGCACTGGAACAGGCTGTCAGTGGAGGTTATAGAATCTCTGTGAATGGAGGTTCCGTGGAACATGCTAGAGCCGGACCATCCCCGAGAGGCATTTGTCTAGGTATAATTGGTCCTGCCTCAGTACAAAGGGATGGACTAGATGACCATTCCACCCTACATTTTTATGACTCTGTCAATGAAGGGTATTTGAAAATAAATATTCGGAGCATGGCTACAAAGAAGGACAAACTGAATTAATGTGCTCTGTAACTATTCTTCCATCAAACCAAATATTCAGATGAGATTTTACTGAAAAATGTAATCTGGGACTTGCCAAGAAGAGCGGTTTACTTCATAAAATAAATCTCAGTCTGAAGATACTAAAAATCTCTTCTATAGCAGTAAACAAAATAAGTGGAAAATTTAGAAGTGAGGGTCTTAACAATACTTCCTACAGACCTCATTAATTACCATCTTCAGATATTTATTTTTCCACTCAATTTATTCATTTCAAACTCTAAAACCTGGCATGTGCTATCATCATCCCACGTCTATACTCATATCTCTAGTAAAAACATCTAAAATTCTTCCAAACTACTTCTACTGTACTTGAAAACCTAGAAAACTTGTAGCTGTGGAGTATGAAATTCACTATTTATCCACAAGCCAGGTACAACGCAGGAAGTGACACTGCAAGCTTTCCCCAGCTGTCTGCCACAAAGACCACAATCCTGAACTGAAAAGACCACCCTGGGAAGAAGCAATTCAGATTTCTTACCCGCTAATTCCCGAATCTTCCTTAATTAGATATCACAAACCATACAAATCTGACATGGTGATTTTGTGATGTGAACTACTGTATTTATCCATTAATGACTAATTCAAACTCTTTACTAGTAAGGTAAAAAACTACATGGATGACCCATTAAGGGTGCTCTGCACTCTGTCTTAGCATTACATGACCATTAAAAACCTTTTTACATTTTATAAAATTTTTTAAAAGCTGCTTTAATAATTACTTGAATTTCCCCATTGTTCCTGAATAGCTACACTTGCAGATTTGAATACTGAGCTCTGACAATAAAATAAGTAACAATACATGGTACTGCTGTGGCCCCTTCCATCCAACGATCTCAAGGAGCTCTGTAGGCTTAATAATAATTAGAAGCAGTATCATGTATTAATTAAGCCTTACAACAATAGAATTAGTGAGGTTAAACAGTCTTTCCCATTTACTAGAGAATGTTGGTAGGCTGCAGGAAGCTTGTACTCAGCACAACATAGTCCAAATAACAGAAACTGAGACGACCCCTGATTTTGGCTTGTAGGAAATAATAGGACTTGCTATCCTAGAGCAGCTTAAAATGGCCAAGTTTTAATCCACACCCGGAGAGGATTCAAATGGAAACTGCAATTCAAACTTAATCACTGAGCAACAACTGGGGCATCATTATGACAGATGTAAAACCAAGCTGTGGGTGCCTGACTGCTGATAGATCACTTTTGTTTCAAGCGTACATCATATGTCAATCAAAATTAAATTCCTTATGCTCATAACAGTGGCTTGGAACCAAGCAATCAGAAAAACTAGTTTGAGTTCAACCAGTAAAACGTTCAAAGGCTTCCCATTCTGCTCTGTATCTGGCATCAACAACAGCCAGAGAACAGGCAGCAGAGACTGAAAAAAAATCACTAGATGGTCAGCAAAGACAGACCTGTAAACCAAAATAAAAGCATTAAAAATGTGCATGTTGAACAAACAGACAATAAAGCAGACTGAAACAGATTCCTCACTGGTGCAGAAAGACCTCTATAATTCACCCCCGGCTTTGAATACTTGTGAGCTATCAGGTATTTCTTCACTGCTTGGGTAAATAAAAGTCATTCACAGCTGAAACAATTTTTCTCTCTTTCCCCAACCACTGTATGTTGTGTTGTATAAGCGAACTAGCACGCCGTGCTGTTCAAATACATTTTAGAGCTCAGCAGACAGTGGGGCCTGCAAGATGTTCTGTTGCCACAAGTTGAGAGCCAAGTGTAACCCATGAATGATAAGCCTAAACTGTAAGTGGACTCTGCACAGTTTTATTAGCCATACCAATGTATTGCACTGTCTGCTTGCCTTTATTATTTAATCTGTGCCAGTTTATAATTGTATCCCTTCAGAGAGTTCTTTTCTTATTTCTTCTTTTATAGGAATGGAGCTATGGAGTGAGGATTTTAGTTTGTTGGATGCGATACATCCAGTAGGTACACTCAATAAGCACGTGATTTCATGTAACTAACTGCACAGAAAATTTCACTCAAAACATGCAATCTGAAATCTAACCTCAGCAAGACTGAGATGTTTTACCAAAAAAAACACATGCACGGTTCAAGTCTATGGTCTTATTTGTGCTTATGAAAAATGAGGTTGAGCTCAGGTTTTGTGCTCACGTGTGACTGTGGATTGTTCAGCGTGGGCTCGGAGAGTGAGTCAATTGTGAAGCTGAGGAGGTCTGGGTGCTTGTTTGGGTATTAGGCTATTTGGGCCATAAGATGCCAAAGCAGCAGTTGGGGAGGATGTGAATATTGGGTTAAACGTGTGATTGCCTGGTCTTTTACTGATTTTGTAGGTAAGAAATGCAGCTTTCCTTCTAAATGAACAATGGTTTTTACTAAGCATGGGACTCTGTCTTTTTCAAGCGGAGGGCAGCACCGGGCTGCCACAAGAGGGCACAGCAGTCTCTGAAAAGGAGCTGCAAGCTCTGGAGTTGAATACCAGCCCTAAGGAATCAACAGCTGTGCCATCAATTTCAATGGGACCCGGATTTTGCCCAGGGTCCCCGACATTTATGGCTGCCACAATCAGTGTCTCTGCGCCCCCTTGTTGACATTAGGAGTGGGAGAGAAGAGAGGATGCAGCTTGCAGACCCAGACTTCTCTGGCTCCCTCAGACAAACCTGCCATGCTTTGCCAAGGAAGGGGTTTAGTTTGACGGACCAGACACGCTGCTGAGGCTTATTGACACACAGGCTGGCCAGGGGTGAGGTGACACAGGATCCTGGAGGAAAAAGAGGAGGTAGACCGGTGGGTATGGGGCTAAGGATGGAGCAGTGAAGTTGAGAATTCGGTGGGGAGCTCCACTGTTCAGCATGCTCTCCAGCCCCATCACAACCTGCATGTTGTTCTCCTCCCTCAACCAAGCTCCCCCTATTTAACGCTCCCGTTTGCCATTCTGTGCTGAGACGTGGAGGGAGCCTACTTTAACCCATCCCCCCTGTCAGTGGTCAAATTACGTCTCTCCCATCTTGCACGCCTGCCCTCCTCTATTAGCCAGACACACCCACACCTGACTGACTCATCCTACCCAGTTACACATCTTCCATCTTCTTCCTCCCCCAGCCCAGAATACTCACCGGCACCTAGCCACTACTGCACCACTTCTCTCCTGTACAGATTCCTTTCCTTGTGTACCCAGGAATATGGGGGGGAGGGAGAAGTGCCTGCCCCCCACAGGCCAAAGCAGGGAGGACTGGTAGCTGAATGATCTCTTGGAGGCAGAGGCTGCTTCTCTTCCTCCTGCTCTCATTCTGGGAGGCTTGGATAAGGGCTGTTCCTCCTCCCCTTCCTCCCCAATCAATGGGGGGGAGGGACAAGAGGGAGATGGATGCTACTGGATCCGCAGGTTCTTGTGCCATCTACTGCACAAGCAAACCCTTCCTCCCTTGAACCTCAGGTCACACCAGAGAAAATAATGAATGTTCAATGTCCTCCACTGCCATTCGCTTGACACTGCCAGCACCGGTTTAAGAGTGGGGGTGGGGGGAAGGAAATTGCTCCCTTTGGAAGCTGTTCTAGGCTGTCCCCTAAAACCATCTCCATAGAGTGTTTCCAATTGTGTCTCCCCCCACTGCACCCAATTAAGGCCCTGATTACGAGCACCTGACAACTGGAGATTATGTTAAACTATTTGTTAACCTAATGACTGCTATAAAACATATTCTGTCAATATACAGTGAAGTTCTCTTTTTCTTATTCCTGGCCCTTCAAAATTCCCACCGCACTGCAGGCTATAGTCTATTGAATAACACTGAGTTCCTGAAAACAAGGAACAAAAACAAAACAAGAGAGATTTTAAAGGGGCAGGGCTGTATCCCTACAAAAAAAGCTGGCCTAATGAATTTAAACCATTTTTTAAAAACTCAAAAAACTATTGGCAGCCATTTTTGTGGTCTTTTTTGGGGGGGGGGGGCGGGGGGGAGTTAAGGTATGGGAAACCTCATAGTATTCAGATTTCAGGTTTGGTAAGCACACATTTGCTATCCAATATTTGTATGAACTAAATAAAAATACCTGGAGGCTACCAAATTAGGCTGAAAGTGGCCTGAGATTTTCAGGTTCTCCCATTCCAACTCCTTCAATATCATAAGAACAGCTTCTCTGATGGTATTTCAGTCATTCAGATTCCTGTCTTGACTGGAAATCACACTTGGCCAAACACTGGAGACCATCAAAGAAGTTTGATTCAAAGTTGGCTTCTAAAAAGCAGGTCAGTGTTCCTTTGTTCAATCCCAGTTTACCCATTCCAGGTTTTAAAAGTACATTTCAGCATGTTGAAGCTAGGTTATTTGTATATAGTGCACATTTCTAACTTCCAGATAGCACTGCCTGTCAATAAAGGATAGCACCTTGGACCATCAACACCAGTGCACAAGCTCATTGAGCAGAGCTGAGGAGGTCACTTGCACAGATTGAACAGAGGAAGTAACTCCTTCAGTTGCGAGTAACCAGAACGCTCTTATCTTTTTTAAGGATAGCCACCAGAGGGAGACATGATCACATGAAATAAGAAAAGATTCAAAAATGCCTAAGGGATTTATGTGTACAAATCCCAGGGAAAGTCAATTGGACTTGAGCGCCTAAATCCCTTAGATGCTACTGAAAATTTGCCCTACATTAAGTGTATTAACAAATCTATTTCCATTCCTTAGGTCACATTAAACATAGGTTTTGTTGTTTTTTAAAGTCAACCCCCCCAGGCTATTCAACCCCAACCAGTTCACAGTGGATCATTCACTTTCAGTCAGAGGTATTTTGCAAATGAGTGAAAAAAACACAATGAAACAGACTTCTGTGTCTGCTGGAAATTAAATATGCCTTGAATAGTCTTCATAGATATCTGCCAATAAAAGTAAGGACTTGGCTTTATCTCTTTGCTGATATTGATATAACTTAAGGAATGAAAATGGATGCATCCAGGAAATGATGGGAATAGAAGACACTATATAATTCTGACACACCTGCAAACATTCTTAATGTTATTTGATGCTCAGGGAACACAGCATAGCCTTGCATTTGAAACATCTAGGCTGGGGTAAGAGGGCATACACCTTGAGAGCATGCGTATATAAAGAAAAGGACTGAAATGGTTTTTTGGTCATAGTCCAGATAGAACAATGACTGCAATGTTAAAAAGGTCCGCGTGCATTCATAGTAAAAGCGCAAAGGCACCCAAATTAGATGAGTATAAAAAGGCAAATACCAGTATTTCAACTAATCTAATTTAAAAAATCAGAAGCCATCTGAACTTTTATGACACTAATCTTGTTTATTTGCAAGAAAAAAGTGAGGCATTAATATTCTTATTTTCTATTATTTCTTTGCTTTTTAAAGAATCCTGCAATGGCACCTATAGTTGCGATATTCATTATCTCAGTTAACTCCACATTCTAGTTGCCAGCAATAGAGATTTCTCTCTCTCTAAGAAAATGAATTACAATTCTGACACAGCGAACATTGAGATGTCAAGCCACATCCACCATTTTCATCTACAAAAAATGAGAAAAAAATGAGAACAACTTATGCCAGGTTTTAAAGCTTGTTGGCATTTGCTGAACAGTCAAGGGTGGGATTTTCAAAGATGGAATTTTCAAAGCCATTTCCAAAACTCAGTTTGGTTGCCCAGATGCCATTAGTTTTAACGGGAAGTGGACATGTAAATCCCATAGGCAACTTTGCAAATCTCACCTTAAAGCTTTAAGTGTTTCTTAAGTGTGAGGCTCTGGTTAGCCTCAAAGATCCATCAACAGTGAGAACTGCATGCTTTTGTGTGCCTTCAATGTAATTTTAAAAAGAAAGTCAATCACCAGAGACACAATATTCTAACAATCTTCTGAAGCTGGTCAGTGTTGAAAACTCACTATTGTCATTTTTATGTCAACCGCAGGAAGACAATACAACATAAGGAAAGCACAACATTGAAAGAACCCTAACAAATTTTGCCACCACTGTGGAATACCAGGAAACAGTTGTGAAACTTAAGGTACATGCACAAACTTGGGAGTAATGAAAGGCACTGATCTATCTCAGGAACATGTAGTAGAATGTCTGCTAGCTTGAGTTTTAACCCACAACAGAAGAGAGAGTTTGGAAGCTTGAGTCTAGGCTTCTAGCCCGAACTACTTCCTCCATTTGTTACTCAGTTTAACTGCGCATGTAATGCAGTCTGTGAGAGGTATAACAAATTCAGTAGCCATGCTCTCTCTTTTTTCCAGAAACTGTAGCAAGCCAGCATCCTACACAATTAAGTTATTGAGGCAGTTGTTTTGGTTGCATGAATGCTGACTACAACCATGGCCTCTGGATGCAAGTTACTGGCTTTTATAGTTTCCTCAAAACATTTCCGTATCTACTGAACAACGTGGGAATTGCAGAAAGTATCTGATGATAGCAATGATGCAATTACAAGTCATGAGTGGAAAAATAAAGTATTAGATTCCTTCTGCTACCTATAAAGACCAACTAAAATGTACTTTTAAAAAATAGTTTTTAAAAAGGGTCTAAAACAAAAAATACTCCCCCCCACTTTTCAATTAACCTCCTGGCTCAATACTCAGGAAGGAAAAACTGTGTACCAAAGCATGCATATTCTGCCTAGGAGTAACACGATACAGACATTCTCCATTCTCTCTTTTGGTCACAGAGACTGAATATAGCCCAATTTGGCAGTAACAAAAGTTACCAGTGGTTGCCAGTGACCTACATGCAATGAATTGGTCATCTCAGTCTATTTCCGAGTGGAGAAGTGTGAACATTATAAAGCTGCTTGGCAGCTTTGTTAGCAGCTTCAGTAGAGGCCAAGGATCAACTATGGTAGGCACTGAGACAGAACTGAGCACTCAACCATAAGTCCCTTCAGAACAGTTGGCTCCACAACGAGCAGCACAGGGGAGAAGTCTTATACCGCAACTGCTCACCCTGTACTTGTTCTGTGAAAAAAGAGCTTTGTTTTCCAGTTATGTCAGTCTAGTACCTTTTTGCAAGTCTTTAATTTGATTGAGACAGGATATCACAATATACCAGACTTCTGTCAACTTTTAGCAATATGAAAAATACACCTGAAGGAGGAGTCCAATTGTTCTCTTTTTGGCAGCACACCAACGGCATTCAGAAACAATGTAGTGCTTATCTAGTGCTCTGCATTTTCAAACTACTTGGCAAACATTAATTAAACTAATACTCACGATACTATGGTAAGGTATATTAGTGTGGTCTTATGTTGCAAATGATTTAGTTAGTATGTTGAAAAGGTGTTATCCAGTAACTGCTCTTTTCACCAACACAGCACTACAGTCCTCTCTATTTATGGCTGAGTGAAATTCATCCAAAAAGATGATGGTTCTTCTGAAATATTTTCCAATCTAATTAGCAGTGAAATGAAAAGACCAGATCAGAACAGCAAGAGCAGGGTGCAATTCCATGTCCAAAAGCTAAACGTGAAATCAAAATTCAGGAACTTTATACAAAAGTAATTCTAGTACAGCATCTGTGTGGCATTACAACTTGGGGAGGGCAAGAGAGAGGAGACAAACTTACAACATCAACTGGCAGTATTTCTGGCAATGAATTAAGTGGCCCACATTAACCATAGCTTGCAGCATATGTAACCAGCCTACTTCCCTATTTTAAATGCATAACGATTATAGTTGTGTTTGAACACATCTGGATGTGAGTTAGTCCTTATATTTGCCTCTATACCCAATACAGCAACTTCCTATGATGGCACATTAACAGAGCATTCCAAGCACAGGCATGTTGCACAATGTTTCTCCAAGCATAAGCTCTGGCCTCAAACAATCAAGGCTTTTTTTCTTTTTTTTTAAGGGGGGGGGGAGGAGAAATGATCAAACCGGGGGTGGGGACAGAACATCCTGCGTGAAAACCGCATCCTGAACAAGCATCACCACGATTCACTGTAAATAAATACTCTCTCCTTGCAGCACTTCCGTCAACTGTCACTGCCTTGGCTCCAATCACCTTTCAAGTCCAAACAGGAAAGCAGAGAAAAGCGAGTGAGATGGCAGATATGAGGTTTAATTTGCTTTTCACTGCAGTTTTCATTGGTGGTGTGCTTCCAATTCGCCGGGATCGCCAGCTGCCTAGAATCACTCCTGGACCCAGTTTTTTCCTGTTAACCTTCATAATTGTATTATTATGGACAAGCCCACAAACTATGCTACAAAAAGCTATAAAAAGTACAGCTTCTTCCCTTTATTAGATAAGCAGCCAGATTCAAACCCTGCTGCTGCAGACTAAATGGCAACTGCAAATTTTGCTAAAGATGCTTGGTCACCTCTCTTTTCCATAATTCAAGATGTTGCTGTTAAAAAAAAAAGGGTGGAGAGTATTTAAAGAATGAAATAAGTTTGACCTCAGTTTTCTGGGAAACTTATGAAAAAATATATATATGACTGGAAAGATCAAAGATGTGGATAGATAGCAACAGTGGGATGGTGCAGGAGAAATATGATTCGGCGCATACTTTGTACATACACATCAGGCTTGCAAGGGAAGGGAATGTCACACCTCAGCCCCACGGTATTTATTCTTAGCCTCCAAGGAAGCATGCTGCCTCTCTCCAGCACCCTCTCGTGGATAGTGTAAAACCGCCTTATAGGCGTTTTAGGATACCTTACTGCAAAACAGAGAAGAGTGAGGCAGGGCTTTTACACAGGAAGATGAGTAGTAGTTCTCAGGGGAGTTCTTTGAGAACAAAAAAGTGGATGAAAAACTCCATAAACCTTGTCAGACAGGACATGATCTTCGAGTCCCTGCCTGAGGCGGTGAGAAACTGCCTTGGCAGACACGCACCAAGACTAGGTCGGGTGGGACATGCTGTGATGCATGGGATCCCCTCCCCACAGCCACATGCACACACAAAAGGAGCAATTTAATTAATAAAAAGTAAGAATGAAGCATTACCTGTGCAAGCAAAGTATTATTAAAAGCTGTAATGTCTCACAGGTTCCTGTGAAGTCATGTTCTTACAATTCACTCGTAAGAATTTAAAGACAAAATTACATGCTTGGTAATGCTCTGGGGAGTACACTTTCCTACGTGGCCCATTGTTTGCATACGATGCATGGCTTCGAGAAAGTGGCATTGTTAAAGGGATCATAAATTACAAAGGGGAAGTTTGACGTTTTCAGAAATTTTATTCCAGATTGGGCCTTCCTCAGCGGCAGAAGTTTTTTTCTTTGTTTGAGCAAATGAATTAGCTTGGGATCCACAGCACACACTGTAGGGTTTTCAAATGGCTCTAAGGGAGATCAGCATCTTTGCCCCCATGGAGTTGCTCTAGAGAAATGAATGTATTGTGGCCTGCACCGCAGTTGTTGTGATACTAATTCCAAGTGTGGGATGGGGGGAGGAGGGTAGAGGGGCTAAGGTAATTATTTGAGAGAGAATTTTGAATATTAAAGAGGATATAACAGGTAGGATCGCTGCAGTGCCTTTTAAGGCAGTCTTCTTCCTGGCGTCTGAGGCCACTGCCCAGGAGGCAGTGGAGAAGGACCTGGTGGTGGGAGGCATCCATGTCCCTGTGGAGCCCCTGGAGGACCTGGGTATACAGGTGGTCCTCACCTCTGTCCCACCCTTCCTCCCCAACACTGCCCTTCTGCCTCTCCTCCCTAGGGAAGCCTCTCTCCACCTTCAGCCCGCTTCCCCTCGTCTGTAAGGACCCCGCCCACCGCCACGTCCTCTTCTTCTGCCAGCCGCTGCAGCTTCAGCTGCAGGCAGCACGTGGCGGGGAGGTGCTCAAGGGGTTGTTCCTGGTGCCCCATCAAGGGGCCTGGAACTGGGTCCATTACTCAACAGGGGAGGCCTGGTGCTACCTCTGCTGGGCGACGGGGCACATCCGGCGGGACTGCTCCCTGGCCTGGCAAGGAGGGAGGTCTGGGACCCCCGAGACCCAGGAGGGAGCCAGCCAGGCCAGTGGCAGCAACCCTAGCAGTCCAGTCCCTGTGGCTGCCCCTCCTCCTCTGTCACGGGATGTCACCTCTGCTCAGACCTCAGGGATGATCTCCCCGGGATGCCCCGGCGAGTGGGCGAGCCTCGCTGACGCCCGGCGCAGTCTGACAGAGCCTACGGAAGAGAGGGAGCCAGGGCCGACACTGTTGGGCACCGGAAGGGACTCACTCCAGGAGGAGGCCTACCCTCCCCCCACTGCCCTAAGCCCCGACCCCTGGTCTCTTGCTCCCCAGTCCTGCCCCTGCTGACCGGCCTTTCGCCTCAGAGGGCTGGGTGCTCGTGCAGGGCAAGCACGGCAAGCGCAAGGCCGGAGCCCAGCACTCCCTCCCCATTGCTACTGAGGTGGGAGAGAGCCCCTGCAAGACCATGAAGAGGGCTGCTGGAGCCAGGCCTTCTGCCACGCCCCCTGCCAGAGCCCAGCGGTGGAGGAAGCCATGGTGGAGCGTGGGTCTGCTGCTCTATCTGGGCGTTTGCCTCTCCGCCACGCATCCCTCTCCGCCGGAGAACTGGCAAGATTTGGCGGGCACCCTTCACCCCAACGTATGTGAAGTAACTAGGGACCTGCCCCTTGCAAAGCAACCACAATTAAGTTATTGCTTTGATGAGGAGGAAATGTTTTCCATCTAGTGTGACCTAGAAACAGGCTCCATGACACTGCCCAGCTCCATTTCAAACACTAAGTTAAATTTAAACAGAAGGGGCAAAAAGCCTGTTGTAAAAGAATACCCAACACAAAAGTACCAAGAACATACAGCTGACCTACCTATTGAGACCAAATCCTGAAAATGCTTCTGAAAGTACTGACGTTTATTCCTGTGTGAAGTCCCTTGAGCAAGGGTCTATAATTGTGGATTAGGCTCTAACCCATAAAATCTTTTGGGCCAAACTGTCAGAAGTACCCCATGGTTTTGGGAGCCCAACCTGACACTACACTAAGGCCTGATTTTCAAAGGTATCACGGACTCACACCACTTGGTTAAGTCCACGGAGTTACAGGAGGCGCAGCAGCTCTGAAAACCAGACAGTAGGGATTTCAAGTTAGGCACCCAGAATCCATGAACACTTCTCAAAATATAGACCACGTATCCCCCCAACAGGCGTACAAGACTGACTTATATGGATTTTTATTAACTGGTTTTAATATACACCTTTTTCTGTTCTTTGTTGGTTTTGTACACTGTCACACAACAGTTTAACAAATATTGCAAATTGTCAATAAGATTTTTTTTAAATCCCTACACACAGCAACATCTTAAACAATAAAATTATTTTGTCATGAATTGCAGTGATATGCTAAACTTTTCCAAGTAATGTGAAATATCAGCTATAAACAGCTTTAGGGCTACATTCATATTTCAAATGCTTGAAAATTTCCACTTCCCTATTTCAGCGCTATCAATTAAGGACACATAGGGCCCAATTCTGCAGCACTGAAGTCAATGAGAGTTTTTCCCCTTAACTTTAATTTAGAGCAGGACTGGGCCCATAACTGTTACGTGTGTATGCATTTATCCATAAAGTAAGTTCTTCCAAACATGGTATCTGTGGACTCCTTTATTATATATTGTCAATACAGTATACTACTCACATGGATCTCACAAAATTCCAGATATAATTAAGAATTAGAGGAAAACCATCTTTCAATATAAATTTATCAACTAAAGTGCAAATATTAGATACCAAAGGCCAGATCCTCAGCTGGTATCCAGTGACTACAACAGAACTATGCCAATTTACACCACCTGAAAATCTGGCCCTATAGATCTAATTTGACTCGGATAGTTACCAGCTTCAGAATTTAAAAAGAATTATCATGGATTATGCCTTAGCAAACCTGCTTAGCAAATCTGACTGTGTTAATGCCAGTACATGTATTTTAGCATCATTCATTCATAATTGTACAATTTAATAAGGCACATGGTCTAAATATGCTATTAACTAATAAGATCAATGCAATATAAGTTATTACCAGAAATAAGAAAAATTACTTTTTTATGTCAGAACTGAATGTTTGCCAATTTGTGATGGCTCATTTAGTAGAAACACTGTTGAAGTATTATAGTACAATTCCACTTATAGCAATTAACTAGTAAATATACGGAATGCTAATATACAGAATTTCCTTTCCCAAGACACTTTTCTAACTTTGAAAGTGAGTTGCAAATTATTCAATAATGCTGGGTGAAGATCTTTTCCTTCCTTATTGTCAACATGAGTTTTGGAGGACAATGGAGCGCGAAAGAACCATTAATGCTTAGTAGAATGTTTGAAGGCATTTCCCGGATGGAGGGGGAAGTGACAGAACTAAGTCAAGCTAATGCTTTAGAGAACTCATGACCAAAATGTTATTGCAGTACATTGCCAGAGCATGTGTCTTTGTCTTCCATGTTTCAGGGAAGACTACTAGTATGGGCACGTTCAGGAGACCATCCATGCAGAGGACGCAACCTCATTTCTGTTGGCCCATGTAGAATGGGATGGTAGAGTCAGGCTTGAGAAGGTAGTGAGAGGGAGAAAACCTTCATATTTGCCAGCCAAGAACATCCCTGATCATCTTCCAAGGTGGACTGATAATTTGTTAAAAACAAAAACAAAAAATCAAGCCTTCCAAAAGCCAGAGCAGGCTGCGATCTGGTGCCAAAAAGATTCCTGAAATAGGCTCTAGGGGGCTGTGCTAAGAGCAGTGCCAGCAGGGAAAGATTCAGACTGAAGTGTGATGGCAGACACAAATGTGAAAAAACAGGGATAAAAATCAATGGATGGAGAGCAGGAGTGGAGTTCATGATGGGTAAAGGATCACTGATGGAGTCGTGATGGGAGGGGAGTAACAATGGCAAAAGGAGTAATTGCAGTGTGTAATGCATAATAGTAATTGATTTACTCGGACCAGAGGACAGCATGCAAGGGAAATCGGAACCACCTCAGCCAGGCAGTTCTGGTCCATACTCTCAAACTTTGTTGGAAATCAGCTGAGAGATGTTAGGGGCCACATAAGAAATCATGCGCATTTGATGTAGTACAGAGCAGGCCAAATGGCTGAGAAGTTGCTTTGTGCTTTTTGGACAACTTCAGTAATCCTTCAGCAGAAAACGTGTCAATCAGATCAGCCAGCGAGGTAAACCTGTACGTACTTACTATGCATGCCTAATCATCATTCTGCTGCCTAGATCACCACCCAGGATACGTGCACCACAGCCAAAGGAATCAAAACCAAACCCCTAATCTTCAGGAAAGAGTTAAAAAAACACAGGCTAGCTTAAAAGATCCAAGAAAGATGAAATGGCATTATTTTACTCTCCTGGGTCTGAAATGCCTGGCTATTTGAGGTCTTAAAGCTCTGCATGTGTTTTGAGCACTATGGGCCATGAGAATCTTCTCTCAGTTAACCTCCAGGATGGGCAAGCATCAGACACTGAATATATTGCCTTTCGCTTCAAAACTAACTGGCATTGGCGCCTGATTCTGTTTTCCTTATAAGAGAGGGGCATACAATTTGTTCAGAACCAACCTGGCTTTTTAGGGAGCTGGCACAAAGGTTCTTAAAAAATTATCAGTTTGCCAAGGCACCAACCACTCAGGGGCTGCGTATTAGTTAAGTTTCCCTTAATAAACTGGAACAAAAATGTAACGCTATCACTTACAGGCTGAGAATTTAAAACTATGTTAAATGACTCTTCATACATTAAATACTTCAACCAAAGCACTGACATCTGGACGAACCAAGGATGACAGCACATGCCCTCTCTGCTTAGAACACAGGAGATACCCAACCAGTGCAAGGGTTGGGGGGAGAGGTGGAGGCCTGAGAGAAAGGATCCAACTGCAGAGACCAGCCTATTACAAATCTCTGCAGGAACTCTGAAAAGGCTCTTTCTAACATCTGTGAATCTTCCTCTGCCATTGGAACCCCACAATATCTGGGGATGGACGGACAGATGCAGAGTTAAGCGTCATTACTACATCACACAGAAATCAACTTCTCATATTCCATTCTGTAAATAAACCCCAGGAAAAAGTGAAGCACACAGAAGAAGGATCATGGAATCAGTACCACACATAATTCAAGGACTACAGCTGTGTTTTCCCACTTGCCCCTTTGCCCTCACCATAATCCACTGTAAATGAGCAGCTATTTGATTAGATATTCATCAAATTTATTTGTGAAAAAGCTAATAATAAAGAAACTAAATAAAGGGAAAGAATGAGCCATTGAACATGTGGTAAATAAACATTTTATAAATCCTCAGAGGTTACCACCCGGACAGAACATGGCACTCATTTCCCTATGTGTTTACAAATCCAGACTTTCAACAGAACATTTTAACAACGATCATTAAATGCAGCACACTGAAGAACACTTTTTTGGTATTTCCCTTCAGCTTACAAAAAGGACAAATACAAACAAATACGATCTAAATATACTCAAACTACAGCAGGCAGGAGGGACATAAAGGAAGGATGGGTCAGTCCACAGAATTCGCCAAAAGAAAACAAAAACTTACACTGTATTCTACATTTAGATTCAATTTCATACTATTATTATTTGTACTAGTTTGGGCCCAATCCTGCCAACATTACATACACTAAGTACTACCTTACACAAGAAACAAATGGGACGGCTAATGTGATAAGGTACTGCTCAGTGTGAGAAAGGTTAGCGGAATGAGCCCTTTTTCCCCCCCAATACACAGAATTAAAAATAGCTTAATACAAAAAGGCCCATTTCCCTCAAGCTCTCTGTTTATTTTGCAATTCTAACCAAGTACATGCAGAATAAAGCTATGGATATTTTTTCCACAGTCACAATATATATGGTTTAGAACATGCTTAAATATATGCCTACTGAGGCAGAACTTTGTAAATGGATAAAGAATAGAGAGACAAAATATGACACACTCCTGTTCACCCACTTACAATCTTCTGTGCAACTTTACTTACTGTTCATAGCTCATTGCAACTGAGTGAAGCTGTCTCTAATGCCATACAAATTTGGATATCAGCTGTCCTATGCAAATTTTACTCTAATTATGTATGCATTACTGAGCTATGAAATAAGTCAGTGTGTTGTGGTACGTGAATACACATCCCGCTCTTGTTTTTGAGCATAATGGTTTTCAGTGTCTGCTGGATGGTCATATCCTGTGGACTATTTTTTTAAGCAACCAAGAGACAGAAAGAGTCCCTTCCTCTGCTAATTTTTTATTTTAATTAAGACTGTTCATTTTTTTAAAAATCCCATTCTAAAAGCAGCATGTATTCTCCCTACAGAAGGATCTGAAGGGGAAACTGAAGGGCTGCATTTTTATACCGTGCAACGAATTAGCTACAAAAGGATGAACAATAAACAAACAATTACTCAAAACATTTTTGTGAGCTAATTATGTACTAAGCAAGAACTAAGTTTACCCTTATACGCACATTTTATGTTTTGGGCACTTCTATTTCATGTCTCTTGACACCTTTTCCAATAATCCATCTACTTTATATTGGAAAGCCTCACATGAATAAAACTTTATGGCACTACAGGCATTTAGCCTTCCACTGACATTCCTGGCCTGTTCAATTCTGCAATTCAATCAAAATCAAATCTCAAAATCCTCTTGTCAGCCAGCACTGCTTTCATATGCCTGAGCCTTGTGTAAGGATAACTGCATCCAATCTTTCCCCCAAGCAGTGCTTATATTGTTTTATTACAGTTCAATGAGTGGAGTTCAAAATTACATGCAGCTGCCTACTACTGTGGTCTGTCTGTGTTACGCATGGACACAAGTATTGCCCACCAGGCTTGAAATCATTCACTTACTGGTCTGGCAAGAAAGACTGTGAGCACTTCTTTGTATGGAAGAACATCCTGCCTGCTGGATCTAAAGAGGGTGATGTTAACAGATCAGTCCCTTTATAAAAGGATTCTGAAAGCCCTATGAAATGCAACTCAAATGTGCTCAATGTTAAGCATGTGGCTACTGCACATAAAAGCAAAGATAAACCTCAACATGCACTACTCATTCTCGGGAAGCTTGTGAAGGAAGATAAAGGACTGCAGAATAAAAAGGCATCTTATGGAGTTTTTAGAGGTGTTTTAAATAATGAAGCTTCATTTAGACAGTTTTTATCTTCCTCCCTCCCCCGTTATCTTTTCACTGAAACAAAAGGACAAAAATCACAAAGCTAATTAAATACAATTTAATCAGATGAACAATGCAGCAATTCAAAATCCAATAGCTTAAAAACTCCTGCTAGCGATACCTCCTGTACAATGTAGTTGTAGGGAGAGATACCATCAATACAGAACAGGATTTCAATCTGACACTCACAGGGGGGTTGGAGGCAAAGAAAGTGTCAAGAGGCTCCCTCACTCCCACCCCCCACGCTAAAACATGACTACAAGATGGCAATAGACATGGACTGAAGAACAGCACCCCATGTGAATACACATTGTCAGACTAGGTAATGGTAGTAGCTAGTGAACTCGATTGCACATCCTAATGCAAGTGCTAACCCCAGGCTCTCTTGCTGGATGTATGAAATTCCATTGCCAACACAAGAGACTTAACATTTCTAAAGGTAACACACTACCCATTGTATCATCATTTAGGGTTAGTTTGCACTCAGCTTCCCATCACAATTTCCCAGTATTATAACAATTAATAACATCAAAAGAAAAACCCTTGTGTCACAGGCTACCCATCAAATGATCTATCATGACTAAATGCTGGAAGACTAGTGAGTCATATAGCAGAAGCATCACATATAGTCAGAAATCCCACTGAGAAAAAGCTCTGAGAGACCATTACCTTTCAGCACATGGGTCTGAGAACTAAGTTAACCATACAACAAGCCAACTATCTTACAACAGCATCAAGAATCAAGCAACAAGAATCAAGCCTGTATGCTTTAAAAAAAACAGTGTACACATGCAAACGCCCAGTTTGTCCACTGCAGTTACTGTGTACACAATAATTGCCTGTGCAATTGGCCAATTACATACACACCTGACCACTGGTGTTTGTAATTACCAGATTTGAATGCACAGTAGTTGTGATAGTATATGCATCTCAGATGCCTATACAAATACTGCATGTGCATAAATGCCTACACAAATGTGATGTTTATATGTCTGATAAACAAGCTACATGTGTCCAGGATGTACACATTCTTTTAAAAGAGCCTTAGACTCCTTGATTGCTATCAATCCAATACAAAAGAGTTATGGCCCTAGAGAGTAAGTAAGTAAGGAGGGTTCATGTTCTCTTCCCTACTCTGCCATAGGAGTTCCTTAGGTAATAACAACCTCTCTCACTGTGCCACAGTTCCCCCATATGGAAACTGGGGATAACAAGGATTCCCAGCCTCACAGACACAATGTGCTGTGCTTAAATATTACAGCACTTGAGAAAAGCCGATAAACATACATATCAGTTTCCTAAAAGATTTATGTTTGATATATTTGTTCAGCTGGAGATCCGGCAGTGCTTGTGAAAGATCGAGGGCTTTAGGAAAGAAGGCTGTTTTAACTATGTCTTGCCTACCCAGAAGTTATCAGGAAATCTTTTCATACAGAAAGCAATGTTTCCCCAGAAGACAGGGATTAACCAGTACAGTACAAAGATTTTAACTGGGGGAACTTTCTGAGCCTACTGCTACAATCATCTTTTGACCACCCTATATTAAAATGCTCCTGATAGCCTTGGACATGAACATTCAGTTGCCACAGCCAGGGCAAGGATCGAAGTTTGCAGCTTCAGCAGCTGCAGGATACTGAAAAATTATCCAGTCAAAACGGAATGCAAGTCTGTTTAATCAACAAAGGGCACTTGTGGGGAACTAAGCAGGAAGGGGAGATGGTATTCATTTTGACTCCAGCCAATGGACAAGGCCCTGTGGCTGCAACGTAGCCCTTCCACAGCTCGCATTTCAGTCTATGGCTTGGAACACCTCCTTTCTGGGGATCCTGGGCAGTTCGATCTTTGTAGTCACAGGGTCCATGGGTCTGCCACTAGCTTGCACCCAAAAGCCACCTCCATGCCTGCTTATTTGAAGTTAAAAAAAAAAAAAAGCTTCTCTACTGTAGCCCCATCCCAGCTTAGACCCACACTGGGGCCTATATAGTGTGAAGGACTTTGGGCTGTCCCTGTGAAACTGCGAATTACACACAGGAAGAACAAGTCAAACATAAGGATTTCACTTGAACAGAACTGACTCGGCCCTGGGAAGACACACCGATATTACAGAATCTAGAATTTGAGGCAAATACCTTAAGCATATGCCAGGGCTAGGAAAAAAACGTCACTTTCTACATGTGTGCACGTGGAATGAGATTTAAGAATCACCTCTGCCGGTGATCTGAAGTATGTTTAGCAGACTACACATAGAAGACCAAAGTGTAAATCTTCATGATTCTCAGCATGAACCCATGATCAGCATGGACTGTCGATGAGGTCAAATGTTTAGCAGAAAGGCAGCAAGTTATTTGTGTTCTATCCTCACTAGCTAAACTGTAGGAGAGAAAGCTTTTTCCAGGACAGTTTTCCCCCCTTCTTCTAATAAAGATCTCCTTACAGTATTTTGTACAACTACTACCACCACTTTGCTCTTAAGAGTCCATCACACTTCTCCTCTGAGGATGTCACAGTGCTTTACAAACGCTAGTTCAGGAGATGTTGTCCGGAGTTAGAAGATACTGGAGCTGATTTGGTGTTCTTCTAGTAGAGAATATGGGAGTAGTACTTGTTTAGGTATCCGATTTTAACTTTTACCTTGTTCTCTATAGGTT
Organism: Mesoclemmys tuberculata; assembly: GCA_007922155.1. NCBI lineage: Eukaryota > Metazoa > Chordata > Testudines > Chelidae > Mesoclemmys > Mesoclemmys tuberculata. The sequence goes on from ML677031.1 coordinate 9,192,787, forward strand.
TTGTAACATATCTGGAGCCTGAGACAGGCACAGTGAACACATGGATACATAACTAACAGTCCCACAACATACCTGTGAAACCAGTAAGCGTTATCCCCATTTTCTAGCTGAAAGATTAAGTGATTTGCCTAAGGACACCCAGTAGGTCTGGGATATTGCCAGTGAAACAGCACAAACTTCCTAATTCAGAGCCCACCCTTTCTCCCTAAAACTATCTTTTAATTGTCTGAGAGCTCACTTCTCACAGGACCTTTGGACTAAGCGGGGGAATTCCAGATGGGAGTCTGACTCCTTCCTTTTCTGTTTGGAAGAATGATAAGGCAGTTATCCAGAACTCTTGGAATAGAGGCAGGGCCTCCACAGCCACTTCTCCACCTATATAATATAACCTAACCTATTCCATTGACACAGACAGCCCCCTCCCCCACAAACTTTCCACACATCAGATATGTGAGTTACTGTTTCTCTCAGACAATGAGCAGATACAGCCGCTTGAAAAGCAGGCCCAAGTGGATTTACAGCCTCTGAACAAAACTATCTAATTCTAGTGTCCACCCCTTTGCAAAGCAAATATTTACATTTTAGCAGTAAAAACCTGAGATGTTATTATAACCTCTTCCACGCCCTTCTTTCTCTCACCAAGCCTCCAGAACCTATAACCCGCGCTCTTGGCCCTCTCTCCCCTGTACACACATGCGCACCCCCTCCACACACACCTTTTCCCTCCCTAGTGAATTGCACTGCAGTCTTGGAATACACAGCATCATTCTTACTCAAAAGGGAGCAGAGGCTTGAAGGGGAATCGCAGCCTTGGGTGGATTTCACACACTTCCAGTATCCTCTCTCCAATGGCATACACAATATACTCAGACCCAAGGTGTTCATCATTTGGACTGAGTTTCTGGATTTAAATGCTCAAAGTATTTTTTTTTCTTCTTCTTTTCTTTTAGCAAAGACTGCACAAAAGACTTGTTACAGGTCAAGTCCGAAATATAGGATGACACAGCATGGTAATATATTGCAGCACATCCTTTATGGAATTAACGTTCTTAAAAAAAACATTAAAAGAATGTTAAAGTTGCAAAATAGAGCACTCAAAAGTTAGGCAATGCCAGGATCCAGGTTGTCTGCGCAATGTTAATTCATCCCCCTTAAGTGTATCAACACGATAAAGCTTTCAATTACATGATGACATACTCCTTTTCCACAGAACCAAAGCCTTATTCAATAAATGGGTGCTGCGATGGAACATACCCCTGTATTCACACCCGACACACGACTGTAATAATGTTTGTACAAGATAGGCTTTGTAAGGTATCATTTCAAAACTCATGATTTGCTGATCAGCATTGTCCTGATAAAACATGTGTAGCAACATTGTATGGGAAGTTCTAAGATTCACCTGTTTGATGTTATTAACACGTTTCAAACCGCATAGCCCTACGCAGTCAGCAAATAGGTCTGTCCTAAACAAAGAAATGTGTGCTTGCTTTAAATTGCATTTAAGCAGTAAACGTCATCAAGCAGGGAAGAAAAATCAAGGAAGCTAAAAACCATGAAAAAAACAGGTTCTCAGCTGGAAATGTTCTTGAAGAGGGGGACTGAAACTATAAAAAGGAGAGGCAAACACCCCAAGACATGCCCCCTAATCTCCGTGACTTTCATATTCCCCGCACCTAAAATGACAAAGAAAATAGCTGGGGGAGTTGAGGGGGTGGCGGGGTTGTCCTGACCTAAAGAGTTTGGTCAATAATCTTGCTGGAAGCATGTGGTGACAAATTTTGCTTGAATCTAACATAGTTTGTTAAGTTAGGCACTAGAAAGTGCTTTATCTTTATTTTGCTTTTAACCATTTCTGACTTTTATGCCTCCTTACTTGTACTCACTTAAAATCTCTTTGTAGTTAATAAACTTGTTTTATTGTTTTATCTAATCCAGTGTGTTAAAGTTAAGGTGTCTGGGTAACTATTTAAAACAACAAGCTGGTGTTTATTATTCCCTTAAAGGAATAATGGACTTAGTATATTTGGGCTGTCCAGGAGAGGGCTGGACAGTTCAAAACATACATTTCTGGTGAAAGTGTGGGACTGGGAGTAAGTTGTGGTCACCCTGCAAGTATAACCAAAGACAGGGAGAGCCAGTGTGTGAAACACACACATCTGGGAGTGACCGGCCTGCTGGTAGCTGGGTTTGAACAGTCCAAGTGAAGGCTACAACTACAAGACACTGCAAGGCATCCCGGGTTACAGAGCAGGCATGACCCAGTCCTCCTCTCGCCTAAACTGTATGCCAGAGTGTCACAGGTGATTATTCAAAATTTCTTTTTATCCTCATTCAATGTGTGGCCCCAGGCCTTACTTAATGAATTCCATTGCAAATCCTGGATTGAATAAAAAATTATTAATTTCCTCATGGGCCTTTCTAGGGTACTCTCAATGAGTGCTTCACACACATTCACAACACTTCAGTGAGATTAGATGGTGCAGCTATCTCCATTCTACAGACAGACACTTGGCCTTAATTTCTCTCCGTTTCTGTTCCCCACTAATTTGGGGTGGCCAGCCTGGGACACCTAGGGTTTCATTATTTTCACAGAGTACTAGCAATTTATATCTTCAAAGCAAAACTCCAATTGACTTTAGTTGCAGTTGTGAGCACCCAGCGTTTCTGCAAATCTGACCCCAGGTGTCTTATACAGGGCCCCCAGAAAAAGAGGAACAAGCAATTAGTGGCCAACTGTGAACTTTTTGGTTTAAGAGATTTGCCCAGCATCATCGGGGGGAGGAGGGGAAGAGGAAGAAAATAAGATGTGACCACCAGGGGCCCCATATAGGGAGTCTTAACTCTGACATTTAAATTTTGACTTCTTGACTTTACAACCTTTACATTGTTTTATGTAGTTTTATATAATTTCCTACCTAAAAAAATATGGAATAAATAAATACATAAGCACAGAAATTCCATCAGATGGAATCATACTGACCCCCCAGATTGGGTCATCAGCAAAGATTGAACCTTTAGCTCCAAAGTGCAGACCTCTGCCACTTGAGCTAACAGAATAACTAGTAGCAGTAGTAAGCTGTTATCCTCTCAGTGAACAATCACTAGAAGGGGAGGAAACACACACTTTATCAGTGGATTTTACAGTTATTTGCTGACTGTGACAAATGCTGAGACTAAGGATTCCTAGGTTCAATTTTAGATTCTGCAGGCAAGTGTGCTCTAGGAGTTATAGACCATTCTGCCCCTGTCCCTGTCACCCACCAAGCCTGCCTCATTCCTTCTCTGCACCTGTTACTTCCCTTCCTCCTGCCTCCCCTATTCCTTCCCCTTCCTCTTCTCCTATTCACCCCCCATTGATTCCTGACCTCCCGCTCTCAAAAAAATATTCCTCACCCTCTGGATTCCAGTCAGGCTACTTCATCCTCATTGCTGCTGGGCACTAACAGGGCAGCACGGAGAGCATTCAAGAGACAGTCCCCCTACCCTCCGTTCTGATGGCCAACACTACAGTGACCCATAGCAGCCCAGAGAAGCAAATGTAACAAAAGTCCTTTTCTGCATAGGTTGCCAACATTGTATTTCAAAAATAAGGGACTGGTTTCTCAGCAACTCCACCCCCGTGTCCTCCTGATATTACTATTAGTATTAGCATTACTACTAATAATAAGCAATACTCACCTCCATTCGCCAGGGGGTAGCTCTTGCTACTGTTTGCAGCATCCAGCAACTCCCAATCTTGTTATACAGAGTAAAAAAGAAAAAAAAAAAGGGACATCTCTTGTAATAAGGGACTGTTGGCAACCCACAGTCCTGCACGCTCAGTACAGGTGGAATGCTCTGATAATTTAGCAGGCAAACTCTTAACAGCTCTCTAGTGAGCATGTACACACTGTATTTTTTTGGAAGGTTATAACTTGGACAAATTGGGTCACACTTTCACAGGGATGGCATCTAGAGACTCTTTGCCCATTTCCAAGACCCTGCTCCAAAGAATGGAGCTTCTCACTAAAATGGTTGCAAAAATTTTATACTAACTTACTTAGGGAAAACATTTTTTCCCTAATATTCTCAGGAATGTCCGAACCATTTTAGCTCAAATTTAAAAAAAAAAAAAGAAGTTCAGCCTTAGGCAGATATCAAGGATGGAAAATTTCAGCCCAAATGGCCAAATTCTGGCAAATGAAAACAGGGTCCTATATTGGAAAACATTAAGTAACCTTAAATATAGGTAATGCTACCTGGCCCATCTATAAATACTAGACAGGTGAACTTACACTCCATGAAATATTTTAACTGCTCTCAATCCAAACTCAACTTCCTTTTTTGTCAACACCACTTGCATGTACAACGACAGTTTTTACACAATTCCACATGTGTAGTTCAGGTACAACAGGACTTCATTGCATTCTAAAATACTTTCACTGTAAAAATTGCATAAGAGATGTAATTCAGTTTCCCAGCTGTTGAAAATGTATGTCACAGCCTCACTGGCATTCCTATCCCATGATGATGGACTCGGTATCAGTACCTGGATGGATAGATTATAATTTTTTAAAATGTAAAAAGGATTATTCATGTGACAAAAGGTACTACCATTACAGTTCGTTATTTGCTTATCTGTTTTCAGTTCATGTATTGTAACAGATTTCTTAGTAAGGTCAGTGGCACATGCTCAGAAGACTCACCAAACATCACTTACCTATACATTTGCTCTAAGGACATGACTGAACTCCAACTGAAGTCAATGGGAGTCTTTCCATTGATTTCATTTGGAGTTGGATCAGGCACTATGAAAATAATGTGTTTGATACATTCTTGGCTGTAACTTAATTATACAGGAATGCAATTTTATGTTCTAGAAGAACTAAGGACACATACCAATTTGCCACTAGCTTAATTTCTGGTCAGTTTCTTCATTTGAAAAAGAGTATTTGCATTTCAGATGCTGTTCACAAACAGTGATAGATTGCATTTTCATTAAATAGAGAAACATTTTTATTATGCTTTTGTTTTTCTGTACTAATCTGTGGAAAGAGTGAAATGTCACATTTTTGCTATGATCTGTGTGATTTTTCATCGTTCCTAGTAATTTGCTAGTTCTCCTTTCTCACATACTCCTGTAAAACGGTTTTACAGTTAATACACAATGATTAACACACAGTATATATTTACTTCTTTACTAGGTTTGTGTTTACATGGACTTCCCTGTTACAGCAACAACAAATGCTGCTATTTTGTAGATCAGACTTTTTTTTAGGTTCAAAGCGCATTTCTGTCCCTAAACAACAGGTTATTAAAACAAAAGTACAATTTCAATAACGCATTAAACCAAGTGAGAAAAACGTTGCAGTGCAGTAGCTGCAACAGTAGCTATCACTAGAAAGAGCTGCAAAAGCCAAAAGAAAGGAGTTAACCTTTGTTGAAACATCAGACTGTAGCAGCTGCTTTAGTTTTTGCTGTACCTGTACTTAACTGTAGCAAACAGAGCAAATGCTCTGTAAAGTAAGAGCATTACCTATATACCTCTCAGTTCTCTGAGGGTCAAATCTAAAGCATTGCTCTTTAAATGTGGGTAACAACCAACACCAGGTACGCATGAAAATCTGGTAAAACAGGAAGCACAAGAGAACTATTTCTGAAATGTAAATGAAATTCTGTCACTTTCATTTCATTATTGCCGTACAGCGCTGATGCCAAGGTGGTGTTTCCACCTGTGATTTTCAGGACAGGATATCAGCCATTTCAGACTGCTCCCATTGGGAAACGGACAAGCTGCTCAAGATTTTTACATATATTACAAATTATTTTTACATCTATTGGGTCTTGCTTTAGATAGAGCTTATAAAAGGTGAATTGGGTACATTTAGAGCAAACTCACAGTAATAAGTAGCTTTATTATACAAAGGAATATTAGCAGGCCGTTACAACTTGAAGTGAACTAAATATGCTGAAAGATAGCTCTGACAAGACTGTTGTTTAAGGATCGAAACCCTTACTCCTGTGACTAGTCCTTACTCATGCAAGTAATGGTTTACAGGATCAGGCCCCAAGCTTGTAAACTAGGTACAGACCCAAAGAATTTAAGTCCTAAAAACTTAGTGACCTAGGAACCTTTAATAAGCTGATTTTCCATGGGACTTAGGTGCTTTTCAAAATGTTGCCCATACATATGATTTAGCATATCCAGTAGCCTTTTATACACAATACTTCTTGTGACAATTCTTTCATCATCAGCCATTCTGGAACTTCCTCACAAATTTATCACCATAAAATGCTGACTACACTATTGATGCAAACAAAGCTACAATTACTAGATGACAGCAAATCAATTTGGATGCAGGTTATATCAACAGTTGAGGGGAATAAAAGAATTAAATTCAAATGGCTCAAGATATTCAAAGTTCTGTAATCCCACAGCACCCTTACTTCCACCACATTGATTCCAAATGATCTCACAGGAAGCCATGTTACCATGTTATGGTACCACCATGATAACATTTTCCTAGTGGTATGTATTAATATATTCGCAGTGGAAACTAACTATTTCACTTTGTAAGAGCTACTAAGTATGCAGATACATATTTCTGCAATGCTTGCAATCAAGTACATTCATCAAGAGCCAGACGGATGTTGGACACGCACAGCAATTGCCCCATGAAGTGAATGAGAGTTATGCATGAGCATCCAAGAGCAGAATTTGGGTTCTGCTATTGTAAGAAAGCAGGGATAGGGAACTGTGTGTTATGCAATCGTCATTATAAAAGGAGAGTTAAAAGCAATTTGCTAGCCTTAGTAGTGTTTTAATGCATTTTATGTTTAATATCCTCTCCGGTATCTCTATTTGTGAATTTCATATACATAAAAGTGGGACAAAGTAACCTCTGGACAAAGCATGTGGTTAACTCCCACTTAAAAGGAGGGCAATCAAAATGTGTGAGAATACAAACAGGTTTTTGTTGGAATTTATTTGCATTTCCCTGAGGTTTCTTCTCTATTTTTCCTCTCATCTTTCTTCCTTTTAGCTCAGAAGGGTTGTTATATGCTAACTTACATGAGAAGAGGGAAGATAGCTATTGTGCTGCATGTTTTCTCACAGCAGATCCCAACTCACATTGGCTGTGAATCCAGCACTGTGAGCCAATTTCAAGAAAACGAGAGTTCAACCCTTTCCTCTCTCTCCATTTTTGTAATCTCTCCCAAGCACAACTGTTCCAGAAAGAAGCTCCCCTACCAGTCCAATATTTACACTAAACCCTCACTAAAGGACTTTCTATTATAATGCTATCTCATTGATACAAGATTACTTCTCAGCCACATCAAACCATACAATGCTGTTACAGGCAAAAATTCTGTCTTAAGAAAGAGGTATAGTGTGGATTATTTTAGTCTAGTTATTTAAATAGCACTTTTGGATTTATGTAAAAACTAATGCAATTTTACACTAAGTGTTTTCTCATGAGGATAACTTGGAATCTATCTGTACTAAATATACACACAGAAACATTTGTGACCTCTAATCACACCCCTGGAATTACCTAATTCTTATCATTTCTTAATCCTACAAAATACAAATACTTTGCAAGAGTTCCAGATCAAAGCAGATTTCATCTAATGTCTTTCAAATTCTTTTGATGAATCTCAGATCAAAATCTCTAAAGTGTTAAAAGAAAAACTCCTGCATCTTTTAACTGTTCTATAAAATGTACGTTATGTGTAAAAACCCTAACAGAATACAGCACTTGCTTCCCTTTTTGTTGCAAATATGAAAGACGTCTTTATTCAAATGAAATTATAAATACTTTTTCATCATTTTTTTCTTCAACGTGTAGAAACCCCACCCCATAATGAGCACAAGCTTAAAGCAATCTCTTCCAATGGACCATTTTACTTATTCTACAATTTCTTACCCAAATTACACAGGTATAATTATTTTGACACAGTAATGAAAAGAAAATGGGATTTGGGCACTGTGGGTTTATCTAATAACACTATTTCTTGCCAGACTTCACAGCACTGACAATCACAAAGAGCCCTGTCCATTCCAATAGGAAATATTTGATTTTACTGTAGGAACATTATTTATTTTCACCAAGTTGCTATTATCAGAAAGGATATGATAGCTGAATAATAAAAATGAAATCAAGAAATTCTGGTGTTTCAAGGCTTTATTTTTTTCTGCTCTCACTTTTGACATTTTCTTCCCCTGGAGAGACAAGATAAAGTGCTGTCATAAATGGGTGACTTTTCTTGTCAAATGACAGATTTGATTCTCCATGGCAACCACAAATCAAGGTGCTAGTCTGAATTAAAGCTTCTCTTAAAAGGCATCTTTATGTTTATAAAATGAATTTAAATTAAATGGGTATTAGGTACAGTTTTTACCTCAATTTATTTATTGACTAAGGAGCACTGCACTGCATGTAGCATATTTGCATTTAAAGGAAAGACAACATATTGTACTGGCAGATGCACAAACAAAGCAAGTTAAAAGGTCATGCTACATATACTAGTTTACAGTACTATGAATGGTATACAGATGGACAGCAAGCAGTTAAGAGGTACTTAAATACTGGAAAAAGCACAAAAATTACCTACGGGGTAACAGATGAAGGAAATCTCTCCTCATCTCGTAACACTGCTTTCTTCCAGACACAGTTAATAAAGAGTCGTGTAATTGTCACAAACAGAATGCCAAAAAAAAAAAAAAAAAAAAAGATGAGATGCTTCATTCTGTGTGTGCCCTTATGGAATCTTACTATAGATCATGATACACTGTTGGGAATAATTATTCCCATGATTTTAAAATACTTTTAGAATTTAAAAACAGGTTCCAACTTTAAATGCCTTAAAAATATCACTGTTCATTTGTATGAGATCACTTAATTGATAAGTATGATTTTTAAAAGATGAGTTAATGTATTCCTAGAGTTCCACAATTAATCTATCTTATCACCCTCTTTTTTTTCTTCCAAAAACTGAAGAAACAGACATGTTTTATCTATGGCATTACTCTTTTTGCTCATTTTAACCCATACAGGTAGGAAAATAGTTATGTATGTATGACCTTAAACTATGTAAGATCAGTCTGAAATCACAGGTATCTTTTATGCACACACAGACAGAGTCTAGGCTTCAAATCATATTCAAAAAATTAAAACGTAGCTCATTTTAGAGTGGAACATTAACACCACGAAGTACAGTTGCCCTTTATTTGACAGCTATATACAATGCAAACGCTACGACCAGCCTACCAGACATATCTAATACAAGCCAAATAAAAGAAAACTAGAAGTTTTTCAGCATATATGTTGGTTACTGGTGTCAAGTATCTCCATATTCACCATCCTTGTAAGCTCTGCCAAATTTGATTTTAAGCTTCCTGAAGTTAAAGAAGGTTTATACAGTATTAACACAAGATCTTCTCTCACATTTCTCAAGTTATTACACAGCCTTTACCCAAAATTACAATTTTAAGCAGGAAAGAAAGCTTTGGTTCAGTTTCATGAGGAGAGCTGGACAATGTGTCTTTATCAGGTGCTGCAACATGTTCAAGACTGACATGCTTTTAAGTTTATTTTACTGATGCTACCCACTTTGTTCTATTTAACATGTATGAGATATAATAAAATGGTGCCTTACAGTTATAAACCTGTGTACAACGCATATTTTGTATTACTAATGAGATGTATGCAAGTCACAGTACAGGGGCTTTCTTTCCATGTTGCAAACACACAGTTTGGATGTATTTCTCGCACCAGGGAAAATCCAGTGACCAGGGCAGATAACTAGCAAGATCTCAAGAGGCTTGTAAGTGGTAGAAGAAATAGCTGACTACAGAGTGCTAGATTCTGACACCCTCAACCAGGCAGAGTAGCATCTTACTCCACAAGTGGTCTCACGGAAACCAAATGAGATCACTTGTGGAGCAGGGTGCTATTAGGCATGAATAAGGACATAAGAGAGGCCACTACAACAGCCTCAAGGCTTCACCAGCTTGTATGACAGGGGAATGGCCATGAACAGCAAAACTGTCCTAGTTCTGCATTGGTGAGATCCTCCCATCCCCAGAGGGGCAATGGAGGGAGTGAGCGCTCATCTCACTGAGCCAAATCAGGCTAACAGCATAGATCAAAAGAGGTTTTGTGGCCTGTTTGTTATGCAGGATGATCATAGTGGTCCCTTCTGGCCTTAAAAGTTCTGATGGCCACAAACCACAGTGCACATAAAGCGATGCTTACAAACACACTAAAATGTTAACACCACAACGATTCCAAGGTTCCTGAGTCCTATATTGCTACAGCATTCAAGTAATGGTCATTAGTCAATATCACAATGCTGTGTAGTCTACTCCTCTAAATCCAGTGCCGTTTGGCACATCATCCCACTTTCTGCGATGAAGAAGCTCAAACAGAACTAGTCTGGAACCCTTATTCTCACTTCTTGTTAGGAACTGACCCTTCTTTTCAGAAGAGTGAATTACAGCTCTCTGACATTAAGAAGGCCCACTTCATAACACAGAAACATCACTATCTTGTATGACACTTTCTGACTCAAATACTCCTCCTTAAGAACTGAAAAAATAATAGTGTTAGTCCTCTCTGAACCAGTGTGTAAACATTTGCTACATAAAATCAAGAGACACTTTGCTAATGTACTACTGGATAGGTAAAATGCTCATTAAAATAGACTAATCCATAAAAAATGTGAATTTCATTAGACAGACAACTGAATTTCTCAGATTTTTATTGTAAAAACAAAATAAATAAAAATAAGAGTCTACCTATTTCACTCATGCTGTAATCTGATAACAATGTTTATATGTGCCCGTCACAGCACTATATAAATTAAGCCACAAGAATTGCTCAAGAAAATAAAATCCAGCTGACATCAAACAACACCTTCAATCCAACTCCTGAAAATCCTTGGCACTTCTAGCTACACACTTCTTTACATACTTGTGGCTAAAAGACAGCCTGATTAAGAGTCCAATCGTGCACTTTCTGAAAAATTCCCAGGATAACTACAGCACACAAGGAAGATTATATGCACAGGAGTAAGCCCTGTGCATATAATCATTAATCATTATGGACTTTTAAGATGCAAGATATACATGTGCATTAGGCTTTGGGCAGCTTCCCAGGCAGGAAAGGGATGGAAAGAAAGAGACCCATACTCCATGCATTCTTTCCAGAATTGTACTGGCAGTAGGGGGCAGGAGGTCTGAGGTGGTGGTCCAAGAGGAGGAGGATCAAATGCTAAAAGGAAAACTGCATCATATAAACAGTTGAAAGCATTACTAAAACATATATGATGTTTCATTTACAAAAACCCTCATGCCATGAGGCTGTTTAGTATAAGTTGACAGCAAGGTCTGCAGCTGTTTCTCTATACAAGGCTTTGGATTCCTTGTAACAAAGCATGTCGTTAGGGTAAATACTGCTGGTTAAGGCAGAAGATCCCTTCAAATAGCACCATCCCAGTGCCACTGAGTTCCAGCACAGCCTCAAACATCAGCCCCAAATCCATAAAACAGTTTGGGTAGCCTCAATTCTAACCTTGGTGTAGAATAACTCTAGACACATATCTGCTGTGAAGCTCTTTTGCATGTCCAACATGTAGAGTAAGCAGGGTTAGGCCACGCCCCAGAGCACAATTCGTCACAAAGATTAGCAAGTAAGAAGTCTCCTCCTAGGGCTTTGCAACTTGAAGTGGACAATCTGGCCCAAAGCTTGTAGCAAATGGTGTTTACTCGTCAAGGGCCCAATTCTAAATCTACTGGTGCACTCAGAGCTCTTCCTAAAGTCATACAGATCAGCTGATGATTAGGATCTAAACTGGTATAATTTGGGTAGGATTTTTCCCTTTCCCATGTTGCTCGGTAAGAAGTTTCTTTCTGAGCTGACTTTGTCAAACCCATTGGACCAGATTCTGAACTGGTGTAAACTAACCTTGCTTATCTGTTCCATTACTTCAAATTTGTGATGTTTTATTTTATTGAGACCAACCACACTGTTAGTGATAGGCACATATTTTATTAATCAAAAAGGGGATTTTTTTAAAACATGCTATCTGAAGTTTCCTGGCACAGGCTTGAAGCTCAAGACAGACTAGTCTTGACAGTGCTAGGTAGTTTGCATAGCAGTTATAAAAGGCACAACACAGAGGGTTCACTGTTCTTTTAGCCAGTTAAACTATACAACATGGAACAAAGTGAAAAAAGACAACCAATTGGATTTCATTTTGGAAGAAAACCTTTGGTCAGTAAACACGGCCAAGAAATGCCAGGAAATATTTTGAGATGCTTGTTGCAAATTTGCAAAATGTTAAGCCAGTTTTACTACCTTTAGCAGTGAACAATAAAGTTAATCATATATTTTTGGGGTCCTTAATGTGGACCAGATGGAGCTACACTATACACAAATAAAAAACAGGCTCTATTTGGTGGGCTAGGTTGAATTTTACTTCTCTGGATAAATGTGGAGGACAAGGTTACCAAGTAGGTTGTTATTCCAAGTAAACAGTGAAGCAAATTAAAATGAGTTTATATGTGTTATTTTGGCCTACTGATTTTTAAATCCTACAGAGAAAATTTACTGAAATTTAAAGATATCTAAAAACCTAGCCACATTCATAAAAATTAGTTGAAAGCAAATTCAGATGCAGCACCTGTTCTTGAGCCCCTCTGAAAATCACATTCTCCTGCATTTGGTAAATGCTTTACTGTAACTCTCAGTTAACACAGGGGAAACTGACTATAAAAGGGAAACAATGAGACTAACTAGACAAAACCTGCTACTAAATTTACAAGGTAAATAAACTATGAAGAATCTTTAATCTCTTTCAGTTCTAATATTTATTTATTCTGATTTAAACAAACATACAAGAATACTTCTCCTGGGCTCTAGGCGCCATTACCATCAATAATTATGGTACAATTCCATAAACAATACAATTATTATAGTAACAGCAGCATATCCCCACTTACACATTAGCACTAGTCAGCAAAAAAAATTACAAACATTTCCCTATTCCTTGAATTCCCAAAGGAAACTCCACCCGAGCTGCCTCAATCAAAAAGACGGACGTAACAAAGTGTCTGCAAAGTTAAACTAGCATTCTTAGGTGTTACTTATTGGAAAAGTAAGTAAAACAATTCCAGACACAAGGATAGGAACATAACAGCCAGAGTCAGAGTCAACAATCCATCTAGCCCAGTATCCTGTCTGCTAAAAGTGGTCAATGCCAGGTGCTCCCAAGGGAATGAACAGAACAGGTAATCATCAAGTGATCCATCCCATCACCCATTCCCAGCCTCTGGCAAACATCAATCCCTGCCGATCTTGGTTAATAGCCACTGCTGGACCTATCCTCCATGAACTTATCTAATTCTTTTTTGAATCCCTTTATAGTCTTGGCCTTCACAACATCCTCTGGCAAGGAATTCCACAGGTTGACTGTGTGCTGTGTGTAGAAATACTTCCTTTTGTTCATGTCAAACCTGCTGCCTATTAATTTAATTTGGTGATCCCTAGTTTGTGTGTTATGAGAAGGAATAAATAACACTTCCTTTTTTACTTTCTCCACACCAGTCATGATTTTATAGACCTCTTTTGTGTCCCCCCCTTAGTCATCTCTTTTTGACTGTAAGTTGACTGTTCCTTTAATACAAATTTTTCCCCAAATAATGATTTTCTGCAGCGATGATGTTTTCTGTTTTAGGATGTTAAAAGTTAACTGGCTCTAAATGAAGAAAAACAACTTAGATCTCAGCTCAACACAGCTACTCCTGATATATCCCCTCACACAAACCACTTGCATATTAATTCTGATACATACGCAGGCTATGCAGGAGCAGCAACTGCTGCACATCCTGCCCTTGCTAAGGGTTTCCTCAGTTCTTAGGCCCTGAACCTGCACTGAACTGTGTGTGTTGGTCCCTTACGCCTGCACGGAGCCCTGGGGGCTCCCAAAGGGCTGTGTGGAGATTGTTACCAGTTCAGGGCCTTATCAAGTACTTTCCTTCCACCACACACTCTTCCTAGCAGGTCATGTTTCCTGCCTGCAACATAAGCTTTTTTGAGCCCAACTTTGCACTCATTTGCATCTGTATAACCCCAATAAAGTCAGTGAGGTTGGGCAAGGGGAGCTGAAGACAGATTGTGTTCCTTTTTTATTTTGGGTAGATGAAAGCCACTTTAGCCAAAAATGGTTAATTTTTACTTCTAACTTTGGAATTGTTTTACATAATAGTCCCAATTTAGTGGTGCCTCAGCACTGTATTCAAAGGGGCTACTTGTGTGCTTCAAGGCAGGCACATGCGTAACCACCTTGCTTAAACACACGCATACACACCTTGCTGAAACAGGCCTCATGCCAGCAATCTTCAAAAATGCAAAGTCTGAAATGTGTAAATTATTTAAATACATCTTGCAGAATCATTGTTCAGCTAAGGCAACTGGAGTGCCAGTCAAGTATAGTTCCTGTTGGGGATCTTTTCTCTCTGTCAAAGTTAGCAACAATTTGCGTCTCCCCCCCCCCCCCCCAATGAAAAATTCAACTATTGTGTGGGCATTTGAATTTAATTTCTGAGAATTTAATGATCTGTACAGCTGTGAAAAAACCGCAAAATTTTCACTCTCTTTAAAGTGTAAATCTCAACACAAATTTTAACTATGGAACCACTGGGTCTTCTCCATAAGGAGCCATGACCCAGCTGAGGATCTTTTCCCAAAGCAAGAAAAAGGCAACTATGGCAAAGAGATGAGATTTATAAACAGTGTATGTATAAAATTACTCATTTACCTTAACACTAACACTCTGCGCCTTCCACGCCACATGTCACTATCGGTAACTTCCTTAAATGAGGTTTGTCAACTTCTGCCATTCACTGATACACAGCAATGACAGAGGTATACATCCCTCAGCTGTGCATCTCATTAGGTAAGTTCTCATCATGCTAGCTATTGCTGTTGTGACATATATTTCATTTTATTCAATATATAATGGCAGAGCTGTTTAATTCCTTTAACAGAAGATGCCTACAAAAATGACATACCCCGTAATGTCCAAATAAGCATTAATAATGCAGTGAATTCATCCCATCTAGATGGTTTTCAGGGAGAGAAAGGTTTTTCCCTCCCCTGTTTGAAAATATCCCCGTAGTTGGAAAACAGAAGCAGAAGTTAAATCTGACTGCTGCAGAATATGCTGAGTACATCTGCAAAAGCAGGCTCTCACCGTGTAGTAGGTCCATCCTCACGTTTCATAGATTTCAACGCTACATCAGCAGATTGTAGCGGCACAGCAGGTGAAGTGGAGGAACTAATATGAATCGTGTTTTCCATGATACATTCTTCACCATGTTTTACAGATATGTACAGATTATGTATTGATAATACCAGCTGCACAGTACAAAAGACACCTGTGATCATTGTTAAATAATGCACGTTTTTACACCATTTATACCATTTACCAAATAACTTTAGCTCTGATGAAGAGGGTTATTTCCATGATTGATTTTTTAGTGTGTTACTGACACAAGCCAAATACCAAAACAAGCAGCAAACTAAGGATTCAACTTTAAACTTGCATGGGAAGCAGCACATGTATGATCAAGTGAGAGCAAAGAATATGGTCAAAGCAGATTAACTATTTTCAGGTATTTTTATGGTTTATTGTTTTGAATCACCTTTGAAAGTTTCTTGAAACAGAACTTGCCAACCTCCCTCAAATCATCAAAATAGGTTTCCTCTTTCATGTATGCCACCTGGCACGGACTTTGCAAATACAAACCTGCCTGACCTTTATGTGAAAGAGTGCCTCTGATTCCTAGGTCCAAATAGTCCTGCTCATGCACCTCACCAACTTCCAAGTGGAATTTATTCCTCATCACAGCAAGTTTGCATTCTCCCAATAGCATCAATTTCAGCTAAAAAAAAAATGTGGTTCAAGATGGCAGCAAATAAAGCTTGTAAAAACTGCAGCCACATGCCACTAACAAGAAGGTTGGCATCAAGGAACTCAAATATCATCGAAAACAATAACAGAATTGTGTAATCAGATCCACATGGATGGATCATGGAGCTACAGCGAATGTAATGAGGCTTCGCCCAAGTGTGTGCCTGCATGGATCGGACTGCAGGATTGGGCCCTTATTAGCAACACTTTCACGGTGGGGGTTTCTGCTATCATTAGTGCCAGAGGTGGATTACATTTCACAGACAAGTAAAAGACCCAGATCCTTGTCCCACAGAGCTTCCAAATAGTGAGCTCAATCCTGCACCCCAATGCCATCAACTCATGGACTTTAGCGCCCGCTGATGTGCTCAGCACTTCGGAGGTAGCACCCAAAATACTTCAAATTTGACAAACAACAGACCATGGGTAAAGAGATGGAACAGAAGCAGAAGACAAAAGGGAAAGAGGGAACTGCTTGGAACTGCTCAGGACAGTCTACAAAGAAGTTAGATCACACTTGTATGTGTTACTGCTTTGTCTGGTGTACAAGAGAGAGAGCATGTAATGCTAGAGGTGACACTAGCAAAGGGTAGCAAGCTGAAAGAAGCAAGTTTTGAGGAAGGATACGAAGGAGGCATGAGGCTTACAGAAAGAGGGAGCTTGTTCCAGTTATAGGGGACAGCAGGAAGACCAGCACAGAATCGCAACTGAAATAAAGAGACAAAGGAAGCTTGGAGGAGGAGTTGGCAGAGTGGAGACCACTGCTGCATGTTTGGTGATTATAAGATTAGTGCATTTCTATCTAAAGTGTTATCAGTTTACATCCTGTATTACAAAAGCAGCACAACAGTATTGATAGCCTGTCAATATTAATAGGACTGTCTAATGTTATATCAATACTAATCTAACTTCTGTTATCTGCTAGTCTGCAGGGATTTTCTGAAAATACAGGAGAACGAGAATGAGAAAGATCACAGCAGTGATGTAATACAGACGATAAGCCACTAATTTGGCTTTCCCACCATTTGTTAGTAGCACACACGTAGTTAAGAAACGGGGGAAGGGGTTGTTTCTTTTTGAATGGTCCATGTTCTTTGCTATGTTTAACCTGCTTTTCCTTTTCTTTCCAAAAAATCTCTACAGACCAATGCTTTTCTAAACTGGGCATAGCCACACACTCGGAACAAAGGCTGTCAGCCATATCGGGCAATAGCAATTACAGAGTTGGACATTTGCATTTTTGTAGTAAAATTCATTCACTAAGACGAATTTGTAAGCCAATGACCTGACGTGAGATATGGCAGAAGAGCCATATGTCAGGAAGTGTTCTTTCATTTACACACAGACACTTTTCAGAGTTGAGTAAATAATAAAGCCAAATTTCTTCAATATTTTACAAATTGGTGATATTTTATTTATACAAACAGAGGATGATGATGCTCATCAAGATGCCCTATCAAGGTAGATTCTGATTATATGTCCCTCTCATAAGGGCATTATGGTAGCATTCAGGAACATCAAGT
Source organism: Mesoclemmys tuberculata (assembly GCA_007922155.1). Classification (NCBI taxonomy): domain Eukaryota; kingdom Metazoa; phylum Chordata; order Testudines; family Chelidae; genus Mesoclemmys; species Mesoclemmys tuberculata. The sequence continues at coordinate 9,210,270 of ML677031.1, forward strand.
TCAGCACGAATTGATTTTATACTGGCCATTTGGATTTCACTAAGCACCACCCCTACCACTGACATCATGGTTTCCATAGGAACCAGCATACTTTATAGAGAAGGGAGCAGGCAAGAGAGGGAGGCCTGCACAAAAGAAAGGTCAAAACTGAACTAAATGAATTGAATTAATTAGGTGAATATTCATTATTAATACTATTAAAATATCCTATTTTTCATGTTTCTGCAGAGGCAGGATGAGTAGCCTCTAGTTACCAATAATAAGTAATTTTACCAAAGATCTGAGCAAATGTGAGAATTGCAAGAAGGCAAGAGAACAGGGGAAGCCCTCCTGTATGACAACGGTTGAAACCTGGCACAAGATCCGTGTATCTGGAGTGGTCTCTGCCAGATGGCTCAATGACGAAAGAGATGGACTCATCCATTTGTCCATACTGATAGCCACATCATGGTTAAGGATGAAACTCTACAAAACTAGAAATTCAAAATTAAGCAGCAGCAGCAACAAAGAATATTTAAACTGGTCAAAACTTCAGGAATTTTGTTAGAATATCTCAAAAATTTTGAAATTTCATGACTTTCCCCTCCCCATATATGACAAAGAGCCCTACTTGCAACCAATAAAATTTTCATAGCTATCTGACAAGTTTTCTCCCTTGGAGTTGCTATTTCTGGTTTTACATAAATTTCAAGAGTAAGAGTATAATTAAACAGCCCAAAAAAGAACATGCTAGCAAAAGACTCAGAAACTAATAGTAAAAATTTTTTTAAGTATATCAAAAGCAGGAAGCCTGCTAACAAACAGGGGGCCTCTGGATGCTTAAGATGCTAAAGGAGCACTCAAGGAAGACAAAGCCATTGCAGAGAGCTAAATAAATTCTTTGCATCTGTCTTCACTACAGAGAATGTGAGGGAGATTCCCCTCCTCCCCCAGCTATTCTTTTTAGGTGAAAAATCTGAGGAACTGTTCCAAATTGAGGTATCATTAGAGGAGGTTTTTGGCACAAATTGATAAACTAAACAAAAATAAGTCACCAGGACCAGATGGTATCACCAAGAGTTCTGAAGGAAATCAAATATGAAATTACCTATCTACTAACTGTGATAGGCAACCTATCGCTTAAATCAGCTTCTGTAACAGATTCCTAGAAGACAACTAATGTGACTCCAATTTTTTAAAACAGGTTCCAGAGGCAATCCTGGCTATTACAGGCCAGTACTCCTAACTTTAAGTATCAGGCAAACTGGCTGAAACTATAGTAAAGAACAGAATCATTAGACACATGGACACAATTTGTTGCGGAAGAATCAACACAGGTTATATAAAGGCTTCATGCCTCACCAATCTATTAGAATTTTTTGAAGGGGTCAACAAAAATGTGGACAAGGAAGACCCAGTGGATATGGTGTCCTTAGATTTTCAGAAAGCTTTGACAAAGGCTCTTAAGCAAAGTAAGCAGCCATGGAATAGGAGGGAAGGTTCTCTCCTGGATCAGTAACTCGTTAAAAGATAGAAAACAAAGGGTAGAAATAAATGCTCAGTTTTCAAAATGGAGAGAGATAAGTAGTGGTATCCCCCAAGGATCTGTACTGGGACAAATGCTGTTCAACATATTCATAAATGATCTGGGACAAGGGGTAAACAGTGAGGTGGTAAAATTTGCAGCTAATACAAAATTTCTTGAGATAGTTAAGTCCAAAGCAAACTGAGAAGAGTTACAAAGGGATCTCGCAAAACTGAATGGCTGGGCAACAAAATGGCAGATGAAATTCAATGCTGATAAATGCAAAGTAATGCACATCGGAAACCATAATCCCAACTATAAATACACAATGATGGGGTCTAAATTAGCTGTTACCACTCAAAAAAGAGCTCTTGGAGTTGTTTTGGATAGTTTTCTGAAAACATCTGCTCAACATGCAGTGGCAGTCAAAAGCTAATGGAATGTTAGGGACCATTAGGAAAGGGTTAGATAAGACAGTAAATATCATGATGCTACTACATAAATCCCCAGTATACCCACACCTTGAATATTGCATGCAGTTCTGATTGCACCATCTAAAAAAATGATATCTGAAAATGGAAAAGGCACAGAGAAGGGTAACAAAAATATTTAAGGGGATAGAACAGCCTCCATATGAGAGATTAAAAAAATGGAAACTGTTCAGCTTGGAAAAGAGACAATTATGGGGTGGAGGAAGGAGAATCTGACAGAGGTCTATAAAATCATGAATGGGGTGGAGAAAGTGTTATTTACCCTTTCACATAACACAAGAATCAAGGTGACCAAATGAAATTGAGATGCAGTACGTTTAAAACAAACATAAGGAAGTACTACCTCTCACAATGCAGTTAATCTGTGGAACTCATTGCCAGGGGATATTGTGAAGGCCAGAAGTATAATTGGATTCAAAGAAGAATTAGATACATTCATGGAGACTAAGTCCATCAATGGCTATTAGCCAAGATGGTCAGGGATGCAACCCATGCTCCAGGTGTCTCTAAGCCTCTGACTGCCAGAAGCTGGGAGAGGCCAACAGGGGTAGGTCACTCAGTTGCCCTGTACTGTTCATTCCCTCTGAAGCATCTGTCATTGGCCACTGTTGGCAGATGGGATACTGGGCTAGATGGACCATTGGTCTGGCCCAGTAGTGCAGTTCTTACGTTCCACTTCTGAATAGCTCTTTTCTTCTCAACATACCTGCTTCATCACAAAGTTTATTGTTAATTGGTGGCTGTGATGAAGTTATGTCAAGTTATTTGCTGAGTCCTAGCATAAGGCATAGGGACTTGAGAGAACTAGGAAAAGATGCTTCTAACTCTAAAATTCAGGGTATTGCAGTGTTGAACAAATCCTAGTTTCAGGCACTTAGGCCTGGAGCTATAAAAGTATCTTCAGTGAAAAACCATCAGGCCAGTGAGGCAAGGGGTGGGATTGTTTTTTGGGAAGCTAATCCAAGAAGAGTATAATAATTTAGAAGAGGATAAGAATAAAAATTAAGAGTCACTGGATAAGGATTAGATTAAGTGGGGAAGCTTATATAAGGATTGGACAGTTTGCTCACAAGTAAGCAAAACATCTGAGGGAAATAACTGGAAAGAAATCAGAACAAAACCCTGTGTCGATTAATTTATGTTCTTAGTTAGCAAATTTAAGACAGCTCTTAGGGGCCGGTCAGCAGCATGGCAGCAACCACTAAGGCAGCCTTTGCTAACACCAAAGAGAAATGCCCATGAGGGATCCACAGAGGAGTACAAATCTCCCATTTCCCCTGCCAGTGGGAGGTTTGCCTTTTTGTTTCCAAGCTCCAGAGGTAGCTATTGGCTATTTAATCTGTATGGATAACATTTATAGGAGTACCCGTTCATTTCCTTCCCCCTTTACAGACTGGGAAGAGCTCAGAATTCAGAGGGCCTCACACAGCTTAGCAGTCCCAGAAACTGTGTCTGTCCAGAACTGGACCATAATTAAATGAGACCGGAACTGAATATAGTTAAGATGCCCTTTGAATCTTCCCTTTCTCCTTAGTAAGCAAACCGTGGTTATTAGAGAAGTTGTATCTTTTGGATCCTGATTCGTGCCTTTCCCATTCCTCTTCCCTATCCAATTCCCTCTTCTACAGCACCTCTCAGATCTACCTCTTATTTTTCCCACCAGCCTCTACCCAATCTTTAACTTCTCTCTCTCACAAACCTGTGTCCCACACGCACATTCTCCTTTGCCACCCTTGCCTCCCCTTTATTTTTAGGAACTTCTGCCCTAGTCCTGGTCTTCCATCCTTCCTACCTCCTCATGCATCCTTCCTGTCAAAACATTCACTTCTTCTGATCCCTCCTCTTCTAACCTACCAAGAATGAAATAACCATAAAATGAACATAGTTTCACAGAAGTCACAGCTCATCACTTGACTAAGCAATGCCAGACAGGAGTGATTTGTTGGCATCATGGCAAAAATCGTTCTTTTGTGAGAGTGAGACACAAGCTTAAGATATTGTTGATGAATGAATATGAAATTATACATCGGCTTTAAGGCCAAAAACGATCCTCTAGTGCAGTCTAAACTGAACAAATCTCATCTATTAGATGGACACATTAGATGATGGACACATGGCAGGTGAATGTTTAAAAATCCTTAGTTTATATTAAGCAAAAGTCTTTTCTTTGTTACTTGCTCTTCACTTCCTCCCGGAGTTTATGGTAGAATACCTGGAAATATAATTATATTTCATTTTTATAATAAAGTTATATGGTCACTGGTAGGACATGTTAGAAGGTGCATTTTATTGTTTTTCATTATGTAATTGTGTGCTTCATTGCTTTGCAGCTGGTTTTTGTTATTGTGGGAGGTGGTAAAACTAAGAAAACCACTTTTCTGAAGAAAATACAGAGGCAGGCCGTTGTACTCTTACAGAATGAAACCAACTCATTCTAGCTTTATTTGAATGCAGTGCCCAAATGGAGTACACTCTTCCTGATAAACAACTGTCAGTTCACTGTTTGCAGGTGCTGCAACTACAATCTATGAGCCCCAGCAACAGCTACCACAAATTAAAAACTAATAAACAGTTCAAGAAAACAAGAATGTTAGAAGCAATTGCTTAGAGAAGCACACGACTGCTTTAAAACAAAATCCACAAGTCAACTTTAGTTCTTTCTCCTCCACAGCTGAGAAAGAGTGACACTCAACCAGGTCCAAAGGAAAGGAAGGCTACTTACTGTAACTGATGATTCTTCGAGATGTGTGGTCCCTATCTGGATTCCGTATGTGGGTGCGTATGCGCGCCATGTGCTGGAGCCAGATTGCTTGGGCTGGTTGAAGAACTGCATTATGTATTGGTAGTGCAATGCGTGATGGGCCTGCTGGCTGTAGGATGTTCAGGAACTCATCTTGGGGATCACTGACATCCTCTGCAGGTAGATTGAGGGCTGTGGCATTGTGCCGCAAGAGGTCTAGGTATTGCCCATGGTCATCTGGTGCGGATAGAGACTGAGAAATGAGGGCTTCATCCAGAGACCAAGATGCACTGGCTGGAATTGACGGATTTGATGGTTCCAGGTGACAGTGGTGTCAGGCACAGGAGCGCACAACCAAAAGAGGGGTGGTATACTCCAGAGAGGGTCTGTGTTGGGGCAGTAGAGGTGCCCAGGCCCATAATAGGGGTCCCATCTGTACTAATAGGATCTCTGGTCAACCTGCACAGGGGACCATGCAGGTACCTGAACCACTGCTCTGGCAGTGGGTACGTACACTGGTGCATATTGTTGTTGTGGCTGCGGACTATATGAGTGTGCTGGTGAGAAGGTTGGGTCTGGTTCAGGGGACCAGTCTGAATCAGTGTTGCTCAGGAAAAGGTGGCACTGCCAGGGTGGATGAAGCCAGTGGCGCAGGTAGTTCCCCGGGTTGTACTGAGGAAGAGTGGTACAGTAGCAGCAGTTTGTCAGTTGGAGACGGAGGCTGTGCAACCTCTGGCGCGTCACACTGGTGGGCAGGCCCATCAAATAGTAAAAGCAGTGTCACTGTGGGTGTTAGGGGTGATAAGCAGCCCGGTATGTGCAGTACTGAGAAGGCATATGCCAGCAAATCAGCCGGCGCCAGGGATTCCAGTGGTACATCAGTGGCAGCCGAAAACTGAGGTTTATCCAGATATTTGATCTTGCATTCCACTTTAGATCACTTTGGAGCAGGTGCCGCTGTGTCAGTGCGCGAATTCTCACCTGACTGGCGCTTAGAGATGGTCTATGTCAGGGATCCGCCTCTGTGCCCACAACTGTGCTGGTCTTGGCTGGTGCCACCTGTACCATGAGTGTCGCTGTGGCGGGCGACACGCTCACTGCTAGTGAGGTTGGGTGTTCTGGCGGAGCGCCACCTCTGAGTGTACACGCAGACACATTGCCTCTTCCATGAGGTGCTTCTGTCACCCGAGTTCTCTCGTCTCATGAGTTCTCAGCAGGAAAGAGCAGCAGCAGGAGCACCGCGTGACAACATGGATCTCACCAAAGGAAGCAGATACAGTGTGGGTGTTCATCGCTTCCAAGAACAAACGGGGGCATGTAACGCAGTTCTTGAACCTGGCTGGTCTGGGCATAATCCCTAGAGGGGGATAGGATGACCCAGGAAGGGGATAACTGGAACAATAGATCCTAATTCCTGTACTACGATGTGCTGCAATTATTAACTGTTAAACTATTTTAAACTATTATCTATTAAACTTTTTTTTTTTTGGCTACATAGCTCAGAAGCTGGAGAGGATTGTTCCAACTCTGTCCACGGAGTGGTAAGAGGAAACTGAGAGGGCATTGACCAGTGCAGCATAACATAAGACCTCGGGCATACCACAGAAGAAGTGAGGCATGCACGCAGGTCAACGGAGACTGCTTCAAACTGTTCCGGGTCCAGCATATGGATGACTTGGTTGATGTGGAATGCTGAGGCTATCTTGGGGAGAAACTTGGGGTAGAGTTGTAGGGAGAATCTGGAATCTGTATAGGCACCCACATGTGGAATCCACATAGGGACCAGCACTCATAGAACAGCAAAAACCCTTAAGACCACACCACTGTGTGGGCAAAGCAGCTACCCAAAGGGCTTCTGAAATGTTCACATACCAGTGGAAGTCTCCACAGAGCTCAAAGTAAGCCAGCACAGCAGTGCTTCCCTTTGTCAGGTTTGCAATCACAAGAGAAATTAGTAGTTGGAAATGACAAGCCCGCAACACAGAAGAGACAATATGTGAACAGCTAATGTCACAGCTAGTTCTGAATACAAAAATTCCTCCTATTAAAGACAGGATTGCTTGGTTATTGATTTTTTTTTAAATCATACTAATAAACAACATAACTAAAAATACTTTATGTGAATTGCTTTCTGTTTAGCATTCACCCATAGCATCACAGCATTTATTTTAACCACAGGACACATTTATTCGTTAATCACATTTATTCCTTTAAACATGCCCTCAATGATCATTCTCCCAGCATTTGCCTGCTAAAATTGGTTTTAATGGACCAGGTCCGTTGTTTTATTAAGAATTCATTTTGCCTACTTTCTCTATTAAAACAGAATTCCAGAGGTGCACAGAACTCTGATTTTTCACTAGACACTTGGTTCATGCAGTTTCACAAGGCACATGACGATCATCAGCATTCATCTTCACAATTAGTCATCTCAGCCTGTTCTACCCTTTTGACTGAGGGCAACACCTCTCTCGTGCACCCTATTCAGAAAGCAGGAAATGACTGCCAGTGATCTGAGATCCCCCAGTTCTTCCCCACTTAAAAGCCTTGCACTGATAAGAGCAGTTATAGATCCACCCAGCGTTACTAAACCCTTACCAACACACACACACACACACCCATCTCAGGTGATGAGTAAGTTTCCACTCCTGTCTGTCCAGTCCTTGAAGACCCAAAAAAATGAGTGTTCAAGCTCAGAACAGAAAATCCAGGCACCTGGATTCTGCCCAATCTCACAACACTTCTAATGCTTAAAAAAAAGAAACTCCCTCTCCCCCCACATTTCTACTAAATTTCTTTCTGTACAAGTTCATCTCTAATGAACCCCCATAAAAGTTAAAACTTACATTCAGTAATCATCTGCAATTGAAACATCATAAAATGAAGTCAAGACACTATATGTGGGCTGCAATGACTTGTCTTATTGTATTCATTCCCTTAATAAATATATCTTAAAATAACCTTGCAGTCACACATTTGCAATATAAAAATAACTTTGGATTCAAATTATTAAATAGGTAATTTAATAGAACCAAATCTGAAATGTAGGATGCTGTGCAACTTTATGATATAAGAACATGATGATTTTAGCCAACGTTATTATTTTTCTTTTTTACATTATCTCTGCGTCTATAATAGTATTACATCCACATAACCTTGACACTCCAGTCACCTTAGTAACAAACAAGTGTAACATATTCATGTATAATTGAAATCCCAATTGAGTATTTGATTTAAGTAAAATAAAAAGATTTTTCATCCTCCTACTCTGCTGCCTTTTTCTTAGTCACACATATACAGGCTAAAATGATTTAAACAGATATATTTGTACAGAATAAAACCACAAAGTTGGAGCACTTAATTTTAATTTCCCACAAAATGGCAACGAATGTAACACCTTAGGAAAGCCACTATTCTAAAAAGGAAGCAAATTATTTAAATTCTGGATCAACACTGCTTGTCAAATTCACACCATCAAGTAAGGGGCCAAAATTTAACCAGCAACCAAAAAGCAATTGACAGAAGGCAACAGTGATTGTAGAAGCACCATGCTAGCAGCACAGAATGAGCATTGTATTCTATCCCCACTGCCAGTCCATGCTACGGCTTACTGAAGAAGGAGTGTAAGCAATCAGACCTATGGCACTAGAGATTAGGGTGCTCTATAGATTATGTTGATTAAGTTCTTGGTAGCGGGTTCAATTCCTGCTTCGCAAAGCTTTTTAAATGTTATTCTTCAGTTTAATGATTTCAAGGAAGGAGCAAAGAGCCCCTTTATTAGTGTCCAGGGGGTGAGAAGGTTAGATCCTCTCCTTTATATAGAAGGACAAGAGTGGTTGAGAGAAATCCTGATTACAGATTTTTAGCACATGCATTTAGACAAAGCATATTAAGCCCAATCACAAAGAATTAATAGGAACTGCCAGGCAGACCAGAACAATGATCTATCTAGTCCTGTATTCCAACAGTGTCCAGAAGCAGATATTTCAGGTGAAGGGATAAGAAATAGCTATTTATGAAATAACCTGCACATAAGGGAGGATTCATCCTAGCCTCTTCAGTTAGAGGCTGACTTTGCCCTGAAGCATGAGGGTTTATATCCCTTCTAGCTTTAGCAAAACACTCACATTTAATATAACTGCAGATGTTCGTTATCCATTTACATATCTCATCCTTTTCTTGAAGCTCATCCACTTCTTGAATTCAACAACATGCAGTGGCCTTCACAGATCCATTATGTATCGGGGGGACGGAGAGGGACTATTTCCTTCCATCAGTTTTAAAAATCACTGCCTTTTAGTTTCACTGAGTGTTCCATTGTTCTTCTGTTTTTAGAAAAGATAGCTAACAGCAGTCCCCTCCTCTATACCACGCATTAAATTGTATGCCTCTATCGTTGCCTCTCTATCCACCTCCTCTCTAAAACTAAACAGCCCCAATCTTTTCAATCTCTCCTTCTATGGAAGTCTCTCCAGACCAGTCCTTTTTGGTGCCAGTCTCTGCACCCCCTTAATTTTAGCTTGGACTTTTGTTTAATTTTAAGATAGGTTAGTCACAAGAGACCACAGCATTCCAGGCCATACCACTGATTTATAGAGTGGCACTATAGATTTTTCTGTCCCATTCGTTATACATACTGACATTTTATTTGCTTTTTTGACTGCTGCTGCACATTGAGAAGAAGTTTCCATTGAGCTGTGGCACAGTGGCACTCAGGTCTTTTTCCCTGAGCGGTTACAGTTCATTTAGAAGCTAGCAATGTCTAGGAATAGTTCAAACTGTTCCTTCCAATGTGGCTTACTTTGCATTTGTCAAAAGGGGAATCTCATCTGCCATCATGTTGCCATGTTCACCTAGCTTTTCTTAAGTCCCTTTGAAGCTTGATGGAATTAATCTTCCCCCAAAATGTGACTACACCAGAAAATAAGAAGGGACAGGGAGTTGTGAGAGAGTGGTAAGAAGTCATGGGCTTTAGAAAAGCAGACAGGTTTAGAAAAGGGAGAAAACAATTCTGCAAGACCAAAAATGGCTTTATAAAGTGACCTTCAAAAGGGATGATTAAGAAAGATTTACTAAGGATAGGAAACCAGCTTTGTAACTGTGGAATCAATGAAGCCTGAGGAGCTTCTACATGCTCTGCTACTGCGGGAGTAAAGACCACGGCCCAGTCTACACTGGCTGCGGATTTTGGCGGCAGTTGACAGGAGATACGCAAGCTATGTACAGTAACTTGCGTATCTCCCATCAACTTCCTAACACCTACCTACCATGGCGTCTCTACTGCCCTGATGGGAAATGCCCTCCCGTTGACGCAGCACTACACTACTTGCTCGGGTGGATTTACGGAGTCGACTTCTGGGTTCAACCGGGAAAGTCTTTACTGCCATTCAATTGAACCCAGAAAATCGATCCTGCACTGCTGGCGGTGGCGCCGGCAGTGTAGACATAGCCCCCGAGAGCTGAGCCAACCCCAGCATTTCACCACCACAGTGATGGGCGCTATAAGAAAGAGCTAACAAAACTAACCTATCAATCAAAAGATGTTAAAAAGGAACACACAAGATTTTAGAAAATGAGAAGTGAAGGTGCACATCTGATCAGCATATTCTGTTGCAAAGTGGTTTTTATTTCTTTCTGTGTGGTACTACAGCATCAACCATTCAGCTTAATTCTGCAGTTGTTCTGATGTCAATGGGAGATCCATGCAAGGAGCAACTACAAAAAAATAAATAAATCAGGCCCTGGAAACAAGCAGTCATCAAAATGCAACTGGTTACAAGTTTTTGCAACAACGTACAAGTCTCACAACATGTGGCATGTAAGGTAGCTGTTGCCATGGTAAATATGCATGTTTAGTAAAAAGTGTTAAATCTTGTATCAGAAGTTAAAGCAGCTGCCAAGACATATTTTCACAAGTAGGACAATTTTTGTCTTTTTAGAATGGAAGGTTTTTCAGTTGACACTGTTTTTCCCCTAAAATAAGTTCCCCAGAAGGGAAGCCAATCACACTAGAGGGAGTCCAAAAATTGAACTACTCTACTCCTTTTTTGAATCATCAACAAGTTGAGTGTATAAATGCTTTACAGCTCTTTAATAAAAATCAGATATTTCTATACAAATGATATTTCAATGACAAACAAATTAATGACCCCAACAGGTGAACTCAAGGTATTTCAGATTCTAACTACTGCAACTTCAAGGAGTAACTTTTCAAAATACTATGTGGGAGACAGGACAATCTTAAAAAGAATTCTAAGTTTGACTTCCTTTGCCAAGTTTTGACAAACGGAACATTCAATCCTGACCTTGAATATATGACCATATATATGTCTGAGGCTAGGGCAGATAGGCAATGTCTTTTGCATGCTTTTTGTTCACTGCTTTAAGGACAATCTAGTGTTTTTACCAAAATTCCAGGTAAAAAGTAGAGTTGGTTACTCTAGAAGTGGCAAAAAATCCTTTGTTGCTCTGGTTCGTTTAAAACCTGTTTCATTGATAATGTTCTGAATTTCTTGCAAGACCTACAGCTACTTGAAGCTACCGACCTTTCTAGTGAATTTCAGTTCAGTTTCCTTTAGGTACATTTCCCCATACTCAGAAAGCAAAATACCTGCTTTTCAGTGGGAGAGGAATTATTTCAGAATAAGGAAACATTTTATAGAATTCAGCTCTCATTTAGACCAGTGTAAATCCACAGTAACAAAATTGATACTGATGTACCACAGCAGAACCGGTCCCAAAACCTGAGCTGAACAGACAGAGAATACAACTTGCAGCTGCCATTTTGTGTTTAATTTCAGACGCAGAACATCAGAGCCTCATTGCTTACCCTGCAACTGGCAGCCTCCTATCCATTTAACAGGTCTGTACAGCATACAAAACAGAATGCCTTCCACTTACATAGCACCATGGAGACCTTGGGGGAAAAAAGGGTCAGATCCTCAACTGGCGTAAATCAATGTAGCTCCTTTGAAGTCAATGAACCATCAGCAATTTACATTAGCTGAGGATCTGGCCCTTTGTCTGTAGCTTTGACTTCTTTACATTTTCTGTCTTAAATAACTGAACAGTAGCTTTCGCCTGGGTCATCACTCCTGTGGCACACCCACACACATCACACCCAATAGTGGTCTATCAGTGACATTTGTGGTGTCCCACCTCGGGGAAACTTGTTTTAGCTCTTTACCTCCACATCACTAATTCCTGGGCTCTAGATTTCCCCAGAAACTGCGGATGACATAAACAAGCCAGACTAGAAAGCAGCAAGGTAAGTCATCACACTCACCTGTCAGGTATAACATTTTTGGTCTTCCTAAAAGCTCATTCTTTTTTAATTTAGTTTTTTAGGCGGTTAGCCATAGTATGGTTTAAACTATTGATATTTTTACAAAGAGAACATATTGAAAACTAAAAACATTTTTTACACATGCACCTTTTTCTCTTTCAAAAATATGTGTATCTGTACTACCATCATAATAACGGCTGAAGATTTACATGATATGATTGAGTATAATGGCTCTAAGGAGCCATTATGGTCGATCAGTAAATACTATACTTTTTTACTCTACATATTTACACTTGTCAACTTTCATACACTTCAGTGACAGAACTGAAAAGAAATACTGTAAAAAATCATAAGAACATTAAACCACAAAAATATTACACAGACGTAATATTAAGGTTTGACTTAAAGCCACAAAAACATGGAAATTCCAGGGTTAGGCCAAATCTCTCCAAATGATATTGTCTTTAACTTACTGAGTGGTGCCTGAGTATTTGAGGAAGTCTCAGAAAAGTGAGTGATTAAGTAATAAGATACAAACGCCCATGTATTCTGATGACTGAAGACACACTTCAGGTGTGCATTGAGACAGTGTGGAGGAGTGTTTCCAGTGCATTAAAGATCAACAATCACACTGTCTGACAACAATTATTCAACAGGGCACATTTGCTTGAGATTTTTTTAAGCCAAAACCTGGGGCTTATTTTGCATTTATTCAGGCTCAGTTCCTGATTAATTCAATGGGAATTAGTCTTTACTCATTCCTTACTCAGGAAACTTTCCTATTGATTTCATTGGGAGTTTTGCCTGCATAAAATACGGAGTAAACACCTCAGGATTTGATCTTACATAGTACCGCTGTAAAACATTTAAAGTAAACCTGGAAGAAAAGCATCCCTAGCCCAAAGTATAAACAAATAGCAGGAAAAATATTTTTAAGGGAAAATAATGAGCTTGGAGTTTCTTTCATTGATAAAATTTGTTGTCTCTTCAGATTTCTCCCCCCCAAAAAACAGCGTTATTGGTTTTGTCATAGCTCCAATGATAACAATAAAAAGCAAGAACATCAGCCACCATTTCTGACTTTAAGAAGGTCAGAGCCTCTTGCCTCTCAAGTCAATTGGATATTGACATTCAGATAATTCAGTTATGGGGCCCTACAGGCACCTGTCTAGAGAAAAAAAGATCTGCCACTGACTTCAACATGAAGAGAATCATACTCAAAGTACATCATTTATACCAAAGGGACTCAAAATGGTTGAAGAACTGCTCTGTGTCCCTGAAGCATGTTATTAAAAACAAAACAAAACAAAACCTCAGGGGGTAATTCAGTCATAGTCTCCGCTAAGGGTCTTCCTCTCACAAATAAGTGTAGGCGAGGATATATCTATCTATCTTGATGTGAGAGCTCAATCCATGAAAACATAGAGTAACAGGTCTTGGAAGCAATACTGAAGGGACACATCCAAAGTGACTGGCAGAGGGCCCATGTCTGTTGGAAGTTACCACTTTGTTTTACATTTAAACTCCCCTCAGCTGGTTGATGACTGCTCAACCATGCCTAACAGACAGTGTCCATGACTATTTACAAAGGGAATTTTCATGGCAAACAGTCCTCATGTTTGTTCATGCAATGAAATTGGAGGGAGGGGAACTCTTACAACACCATGTTGCTCAACATTGCCTTGCCGCTCAAAAACAGCCTCCAGCAGGCAAGTCATTCCTAGCTATGGGAGTGTGTATGCTGCAGCCAGCCAGCCACACCTATGGTTTGACCAGCCTTAAAAATGACCAGTGACCCCAACATACTCCCAGTCTGAGACTGTCCTATATCCTGCACTGCCCTGCCCCCGCCTGTAAAGTATGAATATATTAAAGTTTTTAGTCCTTTAAGGGAATAATATGCACACCACTTGTTACCCCAAATGGAGTTACCCAGACACTTCAATTTGAACTCATTGGATTAAATAAAACAAGTTTATCAACTACAGAAAGAGAGATTTTAAGTGAGTACAAGTAATGAGTCATAAAAATCAGAAATTGTTACAAGCAAAATAAAAGGTAAAATACTTTCTAGTGCCTAATTTAACAAACTATATTAGATTCAAAGCAAAGTTTTCTCACCACATGCTTTCAGCAGTGTTACTGACCAAACTCTTTAGGTCAGGATCTCTCCCCCAAAGTCCAACAGCTGCTTCTTTTGTCTTTTCAGATGGTGTGAATGCAATGGGCTTGGAGAGACAGAGGGGTGCCTTGGGGTGTATGCCCCTCCCTCTTATAGTTTCACTCTCCCTCATGAAAAACATTTCCAGCTGAGAACCAGGAGATAAAGTCTAGGTAGAAGGATATTCCCTGCTGTTTTTTTCACTTGTTTATACTTCCTTTGTCTTCCCTTCCTGCTTGATGACTCTGTTTACTGCTTAAATGCAAATTAAGCAGAGCACGCTTTCCTTTGTTTAGCACAGACCTATTTGTCAACTTCTTTTTGGGCAAGGTTATGGGGTTTGGAACATGTGTTAATAACATCATACAGAAGAATCTTATAACTCCACACATAATGTTGTCACCCATTCCACCAGAACAATACCAACCAGCAAATTATAAGTTTTCAAACAATACCTTACAAGGCATATGTTGTACAAAAATTATTAAAATAGGGTGTAGGGTGTGAATGCAGGGATGTATTCAGTCACAGTGATCTCTGTCTTTTCTCATCTGACCTGGTGGTTCTTGATCATGTGAATGTCCTGGTGGGAGCAGTTATCCATCTCTTAAAGACACCTGAATTAATATAGGCTACAGACTCTAAAGTCGGCATATTTGTAAGACTAATATTGCTGGTTGCAAGCTTGGATTTTCCTGATAAATAAAGCCTAATGATCAAGGTGGTGGTGGGGAGGTTTATTTTGATGCCCTCTCACAGTTTAGGTTTCCTGGGATTCACTGCATCTACCATGACTTATACTAAAACCGTCACTGGTCAAAATAATTTGTAACAAATTCTCATTCCTCCATCAACCAAAGATATTTAATAAGACTGCTAAAGGTCTCTGCTTCTTGATCTTCCTAATACAGAATAACCAAAAGGCTTGCTAGATAGAAGTGTTCCCAACTGAAAATCAAGAACATTTTTGTCTCAAATGCTTACTTGTCTGATGTAGAGAGGAAAAATCCCTGGTAGAATTCCTGAAGATAATATAATTTACAGTTTCTGGCAATGTGTAAAGCTCAAAGACTACAGATCCCTCAGGGCACCCACATGCAAGTACTGTTAGACAAGTGCCACAAGAAATTCACCCTGAAGGCACAAGCACATTCTCAGGACTGAAAAGAACAGACTAGGTCCAGAGGCAAAAAGCCCCTGGGAAGATGGATCCTTACGAACAGCCAGCTTCAGGGCCCATCTTCCATGTCAACCAATGGCTGATAGGCAGCCAATAACTATGAACTTCCACTCCCATCTAGCTGCTGGAAGAGAAATAGCTTTCCATTTTCTCTCCCATTCACAGCTTCCTGGCTGCTGTTGAAGGACTAGGAGTCTGCACCACTGTAACTTTCTTCCATCCCCTGACTGCTGGAAGAGAGTGGGGAGAAGATGTTTCTGCTACTCTATTCTTTCTAGTCTCCATTTCCTTGGGTCCTCCTATCCCCATGAAAAACACCAGTGTCCATCTCTTTTGCCATTTATAGCTTTATCAGGGAGTAGCGAGAAGTGTGATCGATTTGCAGTTGTCAATGCCGCCCACAGACACTTCTAAGTAGCAAGAATGAAACAAAGTCTTGTCAGTTTCATTCTGCCACCACTTAGCAAAGCTTGAGCAGCAGCAGAGCTATGGAGCTGCTTGTCTGCAGGCTCAGGAACACAGCATTACTTTATATTTTGTAACTTTTCTTCATGGTCATAGGAGCTAGAATTACATTTTTTAAAAAGATATTTAAATCCTGCTGAAATTGGTGCCTCAGGTCCCCACATCAGCAAGGTAAAGCATTTCATTTGCTACTGTAGGGTGGAATTTTCCAGCTCTGGTTTGAAACAATCAGAATACTTGTCTTTATTATGTCCTCTTCCCTACATGCCATTTCAGACATGACAATGGCAAAAACTAATAAAAGCTGATGGAAATAAATTAGATGATTTAGAAGTCAGTTTAAATATACTTTCTCTGGTATCCTAAGCTACTTCCTGATATTTAACATTATGAGGACAAAGAATAAATATTAACTCTCAACTGTGTTCTTCTATACCTTGATGATTTGTATGCCTGGATGGTGACTACTTTCTACCAGTCAGAATGAAGACCTCTCTGAACCTACTGGATTGTAAAGGCCTTAAATATCTTTGTTTTTTAACCCAAGATTCCAATAACTTTACGTATTACATCCTTTAGCAGACAGTTTTTCTATGTTCAATAAAACATCTTGTTACTTCCTGTACATAATTTCAGTTACAAAATGAACACAAGAAGCACATAAACAACAACATTCTGGTTCTACTGTGTTATTATTTTATTAAAAGTTTGTCATATATAATATACGTAAATACAAAAGTTTATAATGGTACATTAATTTTACTGTACCAGTTCTATTTTGGCCCTGATTCTATAAAGTACTTCGGCACATGACTACCTTTAAACATTTGCAATCCCACTGATTTTTGGGATTACTCATGTGCTTAAATTTTAAGCACATGCTTAAGTAACTTGCTGAATTGGGGTCTTTGCTAAGGGGCAAACAGGTAAAAGCCTGCTCGTGATTTACAACCTGCTACCACCACAGGCAGTTATGTGCATAAAATAATTCTGGTAGCAGGCTCATAGGAAGAATGGAAAACATCTACATCAAAGCAGATTGAACTGGGAAACAGCTTTAAAAAATAAATACATTCACAACAAAGTTAGGTCTTGTTCTACTTCAGAACCAAAATCTGTATTCACTTTTATAAATATAAAACACTGACAAATACCATGAATTCAGCTAGTAAGAAGGTCTATGACAGATCTCTCATTTTAAGTGTGAAAAGATTTCTGTACTTAAAAGGCTCAAAAGTCCCCTTTCTTCTCAGGATGAGAAATGCCCCTTGACGCCCCATCTCCTCCAGGACACAGCCACAGTGGATATAATTTTCACAACTAATCTGTATAGGAAGTAACATGGTTAACATTACCCAATGAATTTAGATCCACCTACATGGTATAAATATATCTAGATAAACTGTCACCTTCAGCAGAATTCATTAAAATAATGTTGTATCTCCTTTGTTAAATGTAATTTTTTTAATTGAAATTTAATCTTACTATATTATTTGGTAGATTTTTAATTGACATTTGTAGTAATTAATTGGTAAGCATTACAGCTTTGTCTGAAGAATTTAAAACTAAATTTGACATAGAGATTGGCTAGCCACTGCTGTGAGGTGCCTGCTGGGAGCATTTCATCATCTTCCCAGCCCCTCCTGCTGATGTTAGGTGGGGGGAGGATGGTCTCTTTCTTATAGTCATGAATTACATTACTAATGTATTCCATTACCACCACGCAAATGTCATGTTAATTTCTGATCATCATCAAGTCAGACAATGGTTTCCACGCTGGCAACTATCCAATTAGCTCTGTGGAAAAATATTCAGCCAATTATATAACTTGAATTAGGTTAAGGACTCAAGAGAAAGCAAAATAAATGCTTTGAAAATACTTCGGAGATAAAATGTAAGTTGACACTGTCTTCGTGTGCTATAGCCGATGTTATACAATCTGATAGGCAGCTGCCAACATTCATAACTGTTTATTAAATCTAGCTTCTCTTTATGGTGGCAGCTAAGATCTGTATTTTTACCAATATTAGGTTCATTGTGTTATGAAAAAGACCAAAATACTTAGGATCATTCACACTAGCTTATAAAACATATTATGTAGTATATTAAATTGTTAAAATTACTTTTTCCCAAGTTGAAAAGTTTCATGGATAGAAAGTTTGAGCAAAAACAAAGTGTTTCATGAGCCACTGATGATGCTTTATAGTGTAGTACGGAAGACAGATAGCACTTTTGTCCTAGAAGTATGTGCTTTTAAGACCTAGCCCAATAGCTGACTGGTTGTCCCCCATACTCTGATGCAAGGGAACCAAGTTCAACCTCTGGCCTTGGGGATGAATCCCAAGCTCAGTTCCATGACTGTATGCTAATATAAATCCACTGACTTCAGCAGATTTACTCCTGATATACACTAGTATGAATAAGACCAGAAACAGAGCTACAGTGTCTTGGTTCCCAGCCATCAAAGTAGCACTGTGAACAACAAGAACCCATACAGATAATTACGAACCAGTTTGACAGACCCAAGTGATGTCCCATCTAGACTTACTCTTTTGGAATAATGGCAACTGTAATGTAAACTAGGAGGGCACGCCTTCCCACACGGGGGAAAATGTCTGCTCTGAATTTTATAACATACACTAATTCTCTAAGGATGCTAAGCAACAGAAAAGTATCAGTTTTATAATTATCCCATTAGCTTGGGGTACAGAACACTGAACTGCATTGGCAAAGCTATGTGAGATCTTTACTGCAAATCCAGATTTTAAGCATCAAACCATTATTTTGATTTGTTCTGTTCTCAAGTCAATTTATTGTGCAAGCATGGTTATCTCCAATTTAAAAATGTATACAGCACCAATTTCTTGACTTTAAAAATTCATAATGATGAGGCACTTGTTTAAATCTTTTACCGTATCTTTCTGTCTCATTTTCTCACGTGTTGCAATGAGGCAATTCACTGTTCTGGCTGCTTGCCCCAGATGACCTTTGCATGCCATAAAATAGTATACAATTAGATGCTATGCTTTAAAATAGAATTCTTCTCTTCCAAAGGCCTTAAGTATTCAGTCAACACAATTAGCGGGAACCACATTTTGTTACTCAATAAGCTGGAAAGTTCTAAAACCTACAGGCTGTGAATGAATTCCTGACATCATGAAGGCTCAACTGGGGAAAGCAGCAATAATATTTAAAGGTGGATCTTACTGCAACAGGGGAAAGGATTGCTCCTTAGAGCTGTCCTCTGGCAGCTGAGGAACAGGAAAATGGAAAAAGCAGGTCACCCTTACACCAGCTCCACCACAGTACACTGACAAGCAACTTTCCACCCTTAGGTTGAATTCTGCGGAAGAGTTAATAATGCATTGATATAATGATGCAACTAGAAGCTAGACAAAGGATAAGGCTTAAAATAAGTGAGTCAGCACCATTTCTGGCAAATTGTTCCTTTCCAGTGGCTGCTCAGAAATGCCTTGTTCTTTTTATGTTATTATTTTGCAGATTTTTTTTTTAAGTGTTGAGGGAGCTGAATCTGTTTCGTGTGACACAAAATTTTAATGAAAGACTAAAAGCAACCAGATTTATGAGAAAGATGAGTGTCTCTCTCTTCGTTCAGTCCGTGTTTGGAGAGAGTTAATCATCCTGAATTTTTTAATACTGAAGCTATTGAGAGAACTGGTCTCTAGAACACTTCATCTTAACTCAGGATACTAGTCAACCACAGATTTTCACTTTCAAAATTCATCCTATTCTGTCAAGGATACATTTTGAAATTTCTCAGTTGTTCTGGGTGTTATTGCTAAGAACAGACACTGAGTCCCATTACAGGCAATGCCACAGAGTTTTCATAATGGCATATGCTGTTGCACTTAGCCTATGCCATGCTCAGTGAGGCCTAGATCTTTATTAAAGTCTTGCACAGCAGGACTCAGACTCCACATATTCTTTATTTATGGTTATTATAGCAGATTTAAGTAAAGAGGGAAGGACAGCTTTACTAAAGGAAAAAATATCTTCCTCATGTCTATAAAGGCTTCTATGCTTGCTTTATTGGAAACAAATTTAATTAGCTAGCTCCATCACTAAAGCTAATAGACCAGTTTGCTATGGAGCACTGAGGATTTTCTTGTCCAGCCTGGCATCACTGGAGAAGTCTGGAATTGTTCCCCATTTTAGGATCTCACTCACACTAGCAAGGCTGACAATTCAGATATGAAGGAATTGGTAGAAATCTCCTCTCCCCTCCCCGCCCACCACACACACACACACACTTTGATCTGCCATATGGGTTTATTCAACTGTTTACTACACCAGTCGGTAAAAATTGAGCAGTTATTATAATCTTTGTTAAATGACATGGTAATTATGCTACCTCTGGAAAAAAAAAAAGGCACAGAACCTTTAAAAAAATCACAATTCACTGATGTGTGAATTTCTGTGTTTTTATAATCTTTGAATGGAAATGGGTTTCCTAATACACAGAGGGATATTATTAAACATGTGCCAGAAACCCAAATTTATTTTCAAGAAACAATTTACGTGCCCATCTCCAATGCAATTTAATTACTCATATTCCCTAATTTTAAAAGCCTCCTTATTCATATCCCCCTTTTTTTTGTGCAAGAAAATTAGAGTCCTGTTTTCCTGTTCTTTTTTTAGTTCCTCCCTCCCCCTACCATTCATAAGTAAAAGGCAGAGCATGGGAATAAGGAGGAGGACCTGCCATATGAGTGATCAGAGTTTGTCGGTGACTTTGGACTCCTCTACAGGCTGATGGAGCTGTGGTGAGGAAATCAGAGTACTAGCTCCAACACTCTTTCTGCACCAACTGCTCGTCAATTCACAGAGTGGAACTGACTGCTCAGTCCCAAAAGGGGGCTAACTGGATTACTCCTCAGCCACAGGTAAGGGGTCACAATGGTGACTGCATTTGGATAATAACAGGGGCAAATGGCAACCTTAAATTAATAGACACACACACACACACCAGTTGTCTAAGCTGGATCGTGCACTTCAATGGAAAAGCCAAGCTTGGATGTCAAGGTTTTTCACTGTGAACAATGGAAAACCAAGCTAACAGGGCAGGAGTATGTAATGAGACAGCTCTCTTGTGTACCAGTGACACCATTTTGTCACTGAGATATAAGTGAGGCAAAACAGTGATAGCTAATTGCTTTCTGGTTATGACTCCTTTGGGAACAAAGCAATAATGTAAGAAAGGCCTCTACGTAGCCATATTTAACATGCAGTGCTTGCAAAGCCATTCTTGGACCCTGACACTGCCTATGAGCAAGGCTTCAGTTTTTCACGTTACCTGTGTATGCCATAAAACTCCAACTCCACCACCAAATATCGGCAACAATATTTTGCATTTTCATGTAAGCTTCTGGGGGCAGGGGTTCTAATATTAAATCAGATTCTTTATTATATTATACAGCAGAATACTAGTGACATTCTTTTAAGCACAAACAATACTAAAAATAAAAGCATACTAAGTAACAAGGGGGGGAAATTTACTACAGACTTTGGTTTGTTGACTCACCAGTTTTACTTGGGGGCATTACACATATTCACTCATGGCTCAGAGCAAATCTGGCAAGGGATCGAAACCCCTATCATTGCAAACGTGTTCACAAGCTGGAATCACTCAGAAAAGGTTCTCAGGAGACTGACTGAAAGACAAAAACAGGTTTTAAAACTTCACTTAGCTAGAACTATGCCCAAGCCCACCACTTCCCTGAACTTGAAAACAAAGAGGAAAGTATAAATCCTGGAGGTGGGGAAAGCCCCATACTGAAATATTCTTGCAATAAACCAAATGTTATTGTATCATATAAAGATCTTTTTTCGCTATAAATAAAATTGAAACTAAAGGCAGGAAGGCAGCATTTTCAAAAGGTGCTATTATTTCAGGTATGTAATTTGCTCTGCTGATTTATAAGTTTACATTCATTTTCTATACCAAAATTTGTCAACACTCAAGTAGCTACTCTGCTAGAAAACACAGCACTGTTTCAGGACTTTGAGAGACTTTAACCTACTTCTGCATTATCAAAATGAAACAGGGTCACAGTTTATCAGATGTTTATCTTCCCTTTGCTCATCTCATTCTGACAAAGCCTTAACAAAACAAAATCCTTAGAGGAAAGATTATTGTTAAAGAGAGAAAGACACACTGAAAATGGTTGATGCTTGCATAGGGGGGGAGGGTGAGAGGGGAAAAATTTGCACACAGGATACTTCAGCAGTTAAGAAAATACAAAAATAGTTTTCCCCGTTATTAGTAACATACTTGAGTTTAAGGTTGGCTCTAAGGATGCTCGTTTTGTACACAGTAAGCCAATGGTTCTCAAATAGGGGGGTCACAACATGGTTATTATGTGGTGGTCGTGAGCTATGAGCCCCAAGCCCAGCTGTAAACCTCCTTGCTTCCTCCTGGCAGAGGAATATGGGGAGGGGGTGAGTGGTGACACACATATACTGCTCACCCCCTCAATGTTCCTCTGCATCCCCCTAGAGGACTGGGGGGGGGTGAGGAGCAATGCCAGGGTTCCCTGCATCCAGGTCTCTCTCTCCACCTGGGCTTTGCTTTGAGGCAAGCATCAGGAGTTGCTGCTCTCTGCTCTCCCCTTATGCAACCCAGATGTGGAAACCTGGATCGGGGAGCCCTGATGTTGCTCCTTCCCGCCCACCCCCCAACTCCTCCTAAGCATGTGCGGCGGAGCAGCATTGCACAGGGAGGCAAGTAGCAATACCAGCCACACAGTGCTTGCAGGTCAGTTTCCCCAGGTGGGCAGGTGCTGGGTTTAGGAGCG
The DNA here is from genome assembly GCA_007922155.1 of Mesoclemmys tuberculata. Lineage (NCBI taxonomy): Eukaryota > Metazoa > Chordata > Testudines > Chelidae > Mesoclemmys > Mesoclemmys tuberculata. The sequence continues at coordinate 9,232,911 of ML677031.1, forward strand.
AAGGGGAAGTGAGGAGTCCAGAGGGGCTGGAGCAATGGGGGGACCACCTACGGGGTCAGGGGGTCGCACTCAAAGGCTTGCTGTGTGAAAGGGGTCACCAACTGAGAACCACTGCACTGAACATTCACTTTTTAATAAAGTTACTTTGAAACCGTTTTTATTGTCTTTGCTGACAAAGCATCTTATCCAGGCTGGGTTACTGCCCTGGAGCATGGTCAGCATTATCTGGGTCCGCTATTCAAGAGAGCTCTTCGTCACATGCTTAAATCCTACCGGCTTCCAGAGAACTTTTACTCCTCTCATATACTATGTAGAAATAAGGTGCGAATTGCTAACTGTGAGGGTACTTAATCATTGGAACAAATTGACGGATTCTCCATCCCTGGCAATTTTTAAATCAAGATTGGATTGGTTTTTGTTCCTAAAAAAGATCTGCTCAAGGCATTATATGGGGGGAAATTCTATGGCCTGTGTTAAACAGGAGGTCAGACCAGATGACCACAACGGTTCCTTCTGGCCTAGGAACATATGAATCTATGCTTTTTTCCTGAATCAGGGCCTGAGTTAGTAAGAGTATCAGCCTTATGACACAACAGATAAGACTAGGTGAGTGACTTCAGACAGAGCAGAACTGAACTGCCAGCCAGAGGAAAGTGGTCTGACGGACGGGGGGGGAGGGAGGAGAAGGGATGGATAATGCCCAGAGAATCCTGCCCTGTGCATGGAATGCCTCAAAGAGGGAAGCCCAGACTGACATGGCTATTGCCATCCATTTCCACCCGTGACCCCTCCCAAGCATTCCCTGTGCAGAATCTGATGTTACTTGGGCAGCAGCATGACCCCAGCTTTCAAAGGTTCACATGTTTAATTATTTTGGCAGGCTGCCAATGTTTTCCTTTCTCAGACTTGCAGAACAGCTCTGTATAAGCTCACAAGCTTGTCTCTTTCACCAGCAGAAGTTGGTTCAAAAAAGAATATTACCTCAACCTCTTTGTTGCTCTAATATTGGGGGACCAACAAGGCTACAACTACACTGCAAACCAAGTTTTCCTGAGGCACACCTGGGAATTCTGATATCAGCAACACCTGAATGGAATTTCATGGGACAAAGAAATGGTACTTCTCTAAGTCAAGGGTTTCTCCTTTCCCTGCTGCAAAAAGAATAATTAGAGCTTCCATTTCTCATCTAAAATGCACAGAAGCAGAAAATGTGTCACCCGGTCCAGAAAGGCTCCTATTACTAGATTGATCTGGAGAACACGAATAGACCCAAAAGTTTGTTTACCACCACTTACACTAAACGTGACCTCTGTTCAGAGACTCAGAAATACTCTGCAATATCTGGAGGCCAAAAGTGACCTTATTGTTAGACCAAGCTATATTTTAAAAAACGTAGTTACTTACCAGTAACTGTTGTTCTTCGAGATGTGTTGCTCAGATCCATTCCACTTAGGTGTGTGCGCGCCCTCGTGCACGGCTCTCCGGAGAACTTTTCCCTAGCAGCCCCCTGTAGGGGCCGGCTCCAGCGCCCCCTGGAGTCCCGCCCTCATGCGGCGGTACATAGGGCGCTGCCGGCCCCTCCCCTCCTCAGTCCCTTCTTTCTGCCGACTCCGACAGTGGGGACGGAGGGTGGGTGTGGAATGGATCTGAGCAACACATCTCGAAGAACAACAGTTACTGGTAAGTAACTACGTTTTCTCCTTCGAGTGGTTGCTCAGATGCATTCCACTTAGGTGATTCCCGAGCCATACCTTGGAGGTGGGTAGGAGTCAACGGCGAGCTGCCCTCAGCACAGCCCTGCCGAAACTCGCGCCCTCCCTCGTCCGCCAGCGCAGTGCGACATGAAAGTGCACTGGCGACCCGGCGGTGGCTTTGCAGACGTTGTGCAAAGGTGCCCACCACGGGTGTGGCCCGGCACTGGTTGAGGGCACTGTGATGACCTCTGAAAGTGGTGCTTCTCAGGAGCACCGAGCAGTACTTGATGCGTGTGGTAGTCCGCGGGGAGACACGCTGGTGACCTTTCTACCTGGATTACTGCTGTAACCAGAGATTCGCTTCCTGGCGCAGCCATGTAAGCCCCACACAAAGGGATGGGGCTCATTACGTTTCAGTGAATATGATCTCCTCACCTCCTTCCCGCCACATGGTTTGGAAAACATGGGGAGGAAATTTATCTTGATTACCATGAAAGATAGGAACCCATTCCGGGTAGAGAAGCCAGATGTTGGCGAAGTTGGACCTTGTCCTTATAGACTACTGTCTAGGGAAGCTCCAAGGTCCCGGCCTTAGCGCCGGAGGAGCTTCTTGCCGAAATAGTAGCCCCCCGGGGGGGGGGGGGGGCTACCTTCTGCGAAAGCATGAGCTGGGGCATAGAGACGTGAGGACCAAAAGGAGCCCCCGAGCATGTCGAGAAGGCCAGGTCGGGATCCCGACGAGGCACCGGGTCGCGTGCCTGCAGATAAAACTCACTGCCCTGGTGAGGCAAGTAGCTGATCTGGGGGAGCAAGAACAGGTGCATCCCTTCGAGTAGCTGAAGGGAGGCCAAAACGCGCGACCCGTAAATCTTCAATGAGGACCAGGACTAGGCCTTGGGCTTTAGCTAGAGCAGATACTCCAGGATTGCCTGTGCCAGCAAGATTCTTGGCAGGCTACCCCAGAACTCTGTCCACAAGGTGGACCATGTTTACTTAACCCGATACGCAACGTGTGCGGAGGGTTCCTGCTGCCTAGCAGGGCTCGCTGGGCCTGCACCAAGCAGGCCCTCCCTCCTCCTGTCAGCAGGTCCAGGTGCAGCAGGTACCCCAGGTCCTGGGGGAACTATATGTTGGGGCGACCGGACGGTCCAGCAACATGCTGAACCAGTCCCGTGTTGATTAGGCTGGAGCAATCAGTAAGACGTCCGCCCCGACTTACCTTACCTGCACAGTCGGACACCGGGTCCGGACAGAGTGGGAGGAGACGCGCACTTGAGAGAGTCACATTTAGTCGATGAGGGGTGACTTGGAATCGACCCAGCCTCGCTACCCTGGGGCGAGCAGAGCCTTGGACACCCTGTGTCCCAGACCAATGCGACAAGGCCCAGTTGGAGAATACCCCACTTGGGGAGAAACACAGGCATGATCTACGGATGTCACAGCGGGAAAAGAGAACCTGCTGAGGCAATTCCCCTTGTCGCTCCTGTCCCCCGGGAGGTGAGAGGCAGTTAAGCGGAGAACATGCCTCACCGCGAAACCCAACGGACGGGGGGCTTTCTGCAGAGGATCGGGGAGTGTGCTCCTCCCCTCCTTTGCGCTGATGTGCCGGCGGCTATACCTTGACCGACGGAACCAGTCCCTGAACGGGACGCCACGCAAGACTTTCACCAGTGCGGGGAGGCTCGCACGGGTAGGGAATCCATCGGGTGGCTGTTCGGTGCCTGTAACAAGGCCACCCACCCTTGAAGCAATCTGCGTCCCAGGCGGCCCAGTGTTGCCACGCATGTGCAAGCCGCCAAGTGACCTAATAACTGCAGGCAGTGTCCTAGATGCTGTCGTGTACATTGTTGCAGCTGGAAACCGGCATGGACCATGACCCCGAAACTCGTGCGGGGGCAGGAAGGCTCTAGCCTGGGAAGCGCTCGCTAATGAGTAATGCAGCCTGCTGCACGTGGAGCAGGGGGAAGAGCAGGCCCCACGGTCTCCCACGCTTAGGACCGGGATCTGTCCCAGGTCATCAAAACAATGCAGCAAGGGAATATCCACATACGCTATGACCCAGGTGGGCGGCCCCCACGACTCTGCGTCTGCTGGTCACAGGTAGACATGAACTAAGAGCAGCCAGAAGCCCCCATTCCTGTCCCTACATACAAAGGATTAAAAGGCCTTGGCATGTGGAGGCTCAGAGAGCTGAGTGCGGTCCCAGAGTCCATCAGACCATGGAGCTTAACAGTGGTCTGATCAGAAGGAAGACCAACCCATCGTAGGGGAAGCCCTGAACGATCACTGCCTCTCCTGGGACCGGCCCAAGGATAGCAGCCAGGAACGCCTCGTCGTGGCAATGGCGGAGGTTATGATCTCAGCTGCTGACCCAGCAGTATTTCTGAGCATCTAGGGTGCTGCTCCAGCACCACGCAACTCCCATTCAGGACAGCGGTAAAGCCTGTGCCCTGCAATTCGTAACCATCCCAGAGGACTGAAGGTTGGTAAACCTGACCTACAAGGCTGTCACGGAAAATGAGCCGGGACACCGCACCCTGAATCCAGGGGCCGGGTCTTGAGTAATCCATATCCTGGCCTTTCGGTCGGGAGATAACACCTCCCCCTGCCATCTTTGACGTAGAGGCGACGGATGGGGAAGGAGGGGGTGTTCGATAGGGCTTTGTCGCCTCAAGGGTCCAATCGTGGACCCGTAGGGCCACCCACATCAGAGCTGCCACCATGAGCCCACTGAAGAAGGCAACCCTGGCCTCCAGTGAGAGGACGCCTTCCTGAGTAGTTCCCAGTGCGCCTGAAAACCTTCCGGCGGCGCCACGGAACCCCAGAAGACTGCCCTCCTGGGCAGGATGAGGGAAACTGCTATGGCACATCCCACGGGTGGTCCCACCAAAGGAGTGCGCCGCAGTGGGTCTCTCCATCGGATCTGATTCCCTATCCAAGGAGCAGAGACCTTGCCCCGACCTGTAACAGGAGTGCAGACCGCACCCCACTGCACGAGACAGGCAGCTCCAGTCCCAACTGGATAGCCATGGGGGCGCACAAGGCTGCCATTGCCCCCGGGGCCAATGCAGGCCGACTGTGCCCCCGCTGTGGGAACCCGAGGCACCCCACCTGTGGGCCCTGGCTGTCCCGCATCGCAGGTGCCGTACCTTGCCCGGGGTGTTCCCCCACCTCCCACGGCGTGGAGGACAGCGAGATCCGCCTCCCCCGCCCCAAGCGGTGCGGATGGAAAACGTGTTTTGGGGAGCTCCTGGCACTGACGTGCTGCCCTGCACCGAGGGCCCCGCAGTGTCGCTCACCCCTTGGTGATCGGGTCCAGCGCCGCCCGATCCCCGCAGTGCTGAGCCTGCCACGAGCATCCTTGGCCGTGGTTTCTGCTTAGCAACCGGGGTCCGCACCCCCTCTGTGTGGGTGGACCCCACTTTGCTTTAAAACACATTTTTGCAAGGTTTCTTAAGGAAGTATCTCAGAAATGCAAAGGAAAGCTAGGGATATGTCTACAGTGACAGTGGCAAAGTCGCCACCATCAGATTGACTTATCTGGATCGATTGGAGCGGTCAGTGAAGACCCGCTCAGTCGATCCAGAAGTCGAAGCAATAAAACCACCCCCTCAAGTGGTATAGCTCTGCATCGATGGGAACGCATTTCCCGTCGGCCAGCGCAGCGAAGATGCTGCGCAGAAGGGAAGCACAGCAGACAGGAGTTACACAAGCTACTCTGTGTACACAAGCTACCAGGGCACAGTTTATTACGGAGCCTGTTGGATATGCTGACAAATCTATAGTTGATTTGAGCTGACAAATCTATAGTTACACGGTGTTTGTGCAGCCTCTCTCTCTTTCTCAGGTACTTTCATGGCTCCTATTACTGTAATAGTTGAGCATCTCACAATCTTCAGTATTTTTTATCTTCCCAACACCTCTGAGGCAGGAAAGTGCTATTATTGCCATTAAACAGATGGAGAACCAAGGCACAAAGAAGCGAAGTAACCTGCCCAAGGTCACACAGGAAGTTGGGGGTGTATCAGGGATTTCAACGCATGTCCTCTAAATTCTAGACCAGCGCTCTAACCACCAGACCATCTCTGTACTGCATATCCAATCTCGAGAGACATCTTAGATTGTTTGCCAGCACAGACTTGAAATCTGGGACAGTTGCTGGTTTCATAAGGGAAATAAAAAACAGCCTTAGGAGCTTGAGGATCTAGATAGAAGAGAACACTTCACAACTGCTTGGCCTGAATTTAGTTGGTGCAGCAGTGAAAATGGACTGTTCAAATGGCATGCAGGCCAGGATCCTCAGGTTATTGTGAACTACATCAGCCACAACCTTGAGCTCGCTACTCTGCATTTCAACAAAAATTAACTTCAGGAGCTTACAATTTATTTATTTATTAAAAAAAAAAATTCCTAAATGTTACTATTCAAGTTTCAAAAGATGTCAAGGTCTTGCTGCTGCTTTTGAAGCAAATTTCAGAAGTCTCCTCCACATACACTAAGTTGCTCGTCAAGCCAGAACACTGAAGGTAATCATGCTCATTAACTGTTTACATTGTGGTAACTCCTACAGACTCAAACAGGGTGGGACCATACTGCACTAGGCATTGCACAAACATATGAAGCAGACTTTTGAAAACACCACCTGTCGTAAAATGACAGTCTGTGCCTCAAAGAGCTTACCTTCTGAAAAGGACAAGAAATAATAGGTGGGTGGAATGAATACACAGGTTGTGAGAGGATGTAACAGTAATCCTGGCCCCCACTGAAGTCAGTGGGAGTTTTGCCATGGACTTTGAGGCCAGGATTTCACAAAGAATATTTTGGAATGGAGTAACTGTGCGCACCACTTGTAGATGTTATCAGTCAACTAGCAGCAGCAGCCACAATAAGTCGCAAAAAACTACTTGCCCAGCTGTTATCAGAAGTCACTATTGTGTGAGCATCACAGCAAAGCTGAGTTTTAATGAAGAATATGAAGTAGGGAAAGGCTGATAGCAGGGTGTTTCCCGTCCTTATCTCTATGCTTGTGGAGCAGCCTGGGACAAAGCAGGGAGAAACAGACAACTGGGCAACCATGGCTGGCATGGTAGGATGATTACCTCTAGATGCCTGACTCCTGTTTGGAACATGTGGCAAAGCTACCAGATCACCTGCTTTTCAGGATATTGCTCTTGATGGAAAGACTCTTCTCAATATGTTGCAGTGGCAGCTGCCAGCGCACAAGCGATCATTTCTCCCAACCCCAGGCGGAGTTTCACTAAAATCGGGTTTTGACCAAAAAACCTGAAACTATATTTGATGTAGTTTCCATATCCTGATTAAATGTGGAACTTAAATCCTTTTTATGCTCCATTACTCTTTAAAGTATATCAACTGCAATAGACTATTTTATCAAATGATTTTTCCTCGCAGCCACATTATGTACACATGCTCCCCACACAAAAAATCCTGCATATCAATCTTTACCATAGCCCTCCAAATAAAGGAAACTGTGGGTATGTGTGTACACACAAAATTGTTTTAAAAAAACCCTCACTATGTTAAATTACAATAAATCTGCTTTCCACTAATATATCCCAACATCATTCTCAATATTAAGCAAGAAATGTAATAAATTAAAACATTAAAATATTCCAGGGAAGATATTGGAAGTGTTGAAACATTAATTGTGCCATATACAATCTGTTTTCACAGGGATTTAAAAAACATTACCATCACCCTGGGTACCATAGGAAAAAAGATGAAACCATCACCCTTTCCTATTTACATATTAAAATACACATGCATTCCTGATAGATAATACCCAGCTTGCTACCTTCTGAATCTGTTTAAAACAATACAGTCCGTCTATAAAATGCTTGGTCTAAAACTGGGATCTGTCCTTAAAAATAACTAGTGTATTCAAACAGGTTACAAGCAGAGATAAAATATACACCGTTTTCTTGTTTATCTTCCCTTTTCAGCAATCCCCATTTTGTACAAGTGTCTAGAGGGAACCAGGATGGAGCAGCTGTGAGCTCCCCAAGGCCAAAGCCTAACAATCAGGTTGTTTACCAAACACCACCACCCAACATAAAAATAAAGAGAATATAATATGCATTTTTTAAAAATGCTTGTTTCTCAACAACCTATTTGGCAGCAAGAGGTTAATAAATGTATAAATTAAAGAAGAACCCTGTTAACTGTGATTTATGTCCCTGACACCGGTTTGATATTCCCAGGGTACAATCCAGTCCAGTGGGGGGCTGTGTCAACCCAGCCCTGTAACCTGGGGTGCCTTGCAATGCTGCCTCTACTGTGGACGGTTCAAAACCAGCCACCAGCATGTAACTTGTGTAACTGCAGCCTCTCAGTCACACCCTGGCTCTCACCACCTTGTTATAATGCAGAGTGCTTCCAACACTCTCCCAGTCCTGGACTTTCCCCAGAAATGTACATTTTGTACTGCCCAGCCCCCTCCTGCACAGCTCAAATACATTAAGTCCATTATCCTTTAAGATAATAATACATACTAGCTTGTTATTCTAAACAGAGTTACCCAGGCACTTTAACAAACACACTGAATTAGATAAAATCATAAAACAAGTTTATTAATACAAAGAGATTTTAAGTGAGTTCAAGTAAGGTGGCAAATAAATGAGAAATGGTTACAAGAAAAATAAAGACATGAAATTTACTAATACTTAACTTAAACTATACTAGATTTAAGCTAAATTTCTCACCACATGCTTCCAGCAAGATTAATGACCAAACTCTTCAGGTCAGGATTCCTTCCACCCACCCCCTCAAAAGTACAATGGCTATTTTCTTTGTCTGTGCAGTTGCAGAAAATGTGATCAGAAAGGAAAGAGGGGGACCCTTGAGATGTTTGCCCCTCCTTTTTATAGTCCTAGTTCCCCTCTTGAAAAACATTTCCAGCTAAGAACCAGGAGGACAAAGAGTCTATATGGAAGGATGTTCCCTACTGGGTTTTTTTCATGTTTGAGATTCCTTTGTTTTCCCTTCCACCCTGATGACTCTATTTACTGCTTAAATGCAAATTAAGGCAAGCACACATTTCTTTGTTTAGGTCAGACCTGTTTGCTAACTTCTGCATGGACAAGGCTGTGGGGGGTTAGAAAAATACGTTAACAACATCATACAAAGGAATCTTATCACTTTACAAACAATGTTGTCACACATTTTACGAGGACAATACTGACCAGCAAATTATGAGTTTTCAAATGATACCTTACAAGGTATATCTTGTACAAAGATTACTACAATAGTTTGTAGGGTGTGAATATAAGTGTGTATTCTGTCACAACTGGATTGCAGTGTTTCAGTTTTCTGATAAATCATTAGATTCTTTAAAGCAGAGATAAGATATGAATGCACTAATATAATGCTAATTAGCTTTCTGTTTACAAGTTGCTGATCTAGGTAACAATGCTCAAAAACAGCTTTTCAAATCTTATTTGGACTGGTTACAGAGGGAACTTTACAACAGGAGGTAAAATTTGTCATCTACTGCAACTTTTTGATGCCGATTCAAGAATAATACATCTACCTCTGATCTGCAATTAGAATAGAGTTCCTCACAACCCAGGCTATCACCAGAAGCATGCCATGTGGCTTGCACAGATGTTTCTATTATTTCTGGGTCCCATAAGGCAGTGTCTATGTGTTAAAGCAGGTTATGGCATGTAACAGAAAGTAGCATGCTTAATTTTACCCCCGGCCTCCTTTCCCTTTACACACTTCCTTAATTTACTCAACTGATTTTTCTTTTTTGGTTTTGTTTTATTTTTTGGTTTGTTTGGCAAATGCTATAGAAGGAACAAAAACGAGACAGAGGTAGGAAAGAATAGCTTCTCCACCATCACTGGGATTTTCAGAAGCACTCAGCACCAGCAACACTGACCAGATTTTCAAGCACACTTAGTTCTCATTCAGGCACTTAAAGAAGTGGCACGTTGGATGCTAGACTCTTTTGAAAACCTCTTGATTATCACAAAGGGCAACACTTACCCTTATTTAGGTTGCCAAAAATGCTGCAGAAGACGCCTGTGCTCTGGTGGAGTGAGCTGTGACATTGCCCGGAAGCGGAACCTTTGCCTGCTCGTAGCAGAATCGTACGCAGACCATTATCCAGGAGTAGATTTGTTGTGACGAGACAAGTAAGCCACTGCGATGAACAACTGCATGGACTTACAAAACGGCTTCGTCCTTTGCAAGTAGAAAGCCAGGGTTCTGCGTACATCCAGCGCATGCCATCTCTTTTCCTCTTCAGAAGCGTGCGGCTTCGGGAAAAACACCAGCAGGAAAACATCCTGATCATTGTGGAATTTTGATACCACCTTGGGCAGGAAGGCCGGGTGAGGCCTCAGCTGTACCTTATCCTTATAAAAAAATTATATAGGGCGGCTCCAAGGTGCGTGCCCTGATTTCAGGCACTTTCCTAGCCAATGTGATAGCTACTAAGAAGGCTACCTTCCATGACAGTAGCAGAAGTGGGCAAGTTCCATGGGCATAGAGAGGACCAAATTCAGGTCCCACGGTGGTACAGGATCCCTGGCCTGCGGGAAAAGCTTTTCTATGGCCTTCAGAAATCTTGCCACCATGGCATGAGAAAAAACTGATCTCCCGTGAATCGGGGGATGGAAGGCTGAGATGGCACCCAGATGCACCTTTAGCGAGGCAGTAGCTAGACCCTGAAGCTTGAGGTGCAACAGGCAGCCTAGGATCACCTGGATCGGTGTCTGGTGGGGCGTAACTTGCTGTGCTGACGCTCAGCAAGTGAACCTCTTCCACTTGGCCAAATACGATGCCCTAGTGAAGGACTTCCTGCTACTCATCAGCACAGTCAGCACCTGAGACAAGCAAGCTTGTTCCTCCAAGCTCAGCCATTCAGCCTCCACACTGTCAGGTGGAGGGACTCCAGGTCTGGGTGCAGAAGGCACCCCTGGTCCTGGGAAAGTAGTCGTGCCACCGTGGTAGCTCCAGGGGAGGGGTGACCGACAGCTCCCGGAGCTTTGTGAACCAGTGCTGCCTGGGTCACGCAGGTGCAATTAAGATGACCCTCGCTTTGTCTTTCTTAATCTTTAATAGGACCTTGTGTATTAACGACATGGGAGGGAAGGCATACAGCAGCCCACCCAATCAGGGAATGAGGAAGGCATCTGACACTGTCCCCTCATCCCGCCCCTGAAAGAAGCAAAACTGGCTGCACTTCTTGTTGACCTGGGAGGCAAAGAGATCCACTTGGGGAAACCCTCACCTCTGGAAGATCGTGTCAGCGACTGATGGGTGGAGAGCCCACTCATGAGAAGGCACAAGGGACCTGCTGAGCCGGTCCGCTATGGCATTCTTAATCCCATGGAGGTGAGAAGCCATCAGGTGAAAATCGAGGCCTATCGCCAGATTTCAGAGACCCACCGCCTCCAGACAGAGGGCTGAGGAATGAGCCCTGCCCTGTCTGTTGATATAATACATTGCAGCGGTGTTGTCTGTTATGACCGGAATCACCTTGCCGTTCAAGAAGGGAAGGAACACTGTGTATGCTAGGTGGATTGCTCCGAGCTCCCTGACTTTTATTTGGAGCCCTGGTACTCTTCCGACCAGGTCCCCAAATCCCCTGAGAGGAGCTGATGTGTGCCTCCCATCTCAAATCCGAAGCATCTGACACTACAGTCATTGTGGGGCCCCTGTCTACAAAGGGCATTCCCTCCATCACCATTCAGGGATCCAACCACCACTTTAGGAGGCCACGACCCATGGGGGCACCTTGACAACCCTGTCCATGGGGTGTCTGCTTGTGGCATAAGCCGAGGCCAGCCATAGCTGAAGCGGTCTGAGCTTTAGGCGGGCATGGTGGGGCACATAGGTGAATGCTGCTATATGGCCGAGTAGCTGCAGGCAGACTCATGCAGTTTTAAGGGGGCAGGCACAGAGGTTCCTGATCAGGCTGGACACAGCCTTGAACCGGACCTGTGGCAGGAATGCTCTGGCCTGTATTGAGTTGAGAACCGCTCTGATAAATTCTATTGTTTTCACAGGCACTAGAGTAGACTTCTGCTCGTTTACCAGCAGGCCTAGTCTGTGACAGGTGGCTCGCACGAGGTCTAGACTGGCTTGGGCCGGAGCCTTTGACCTGGCTCTGGATTAACCAGTTGTCCAAATATGGGTAGATCTATACCCCTCAACGCCTGAGATAAGCAGCCACTGCTGCCATGCACTTTGTGAACACCCTCTGGGCTGATGATAGGTCAAATGGGAGGGCTGTAAACTGGTAGTGGGAACCCCCCACCACGAACCTGAGAAACCTTCTGTGTCCTGGAAAGAGCGATACGTGACAACATGCATCCTTCAGATCAAAGGCAGCATACCAGTCTCCTAGATCCAAGGAGAAGATAATAGAGGCCAGGGAAACAATGCAGAATTTTTGCCTTCTGATGTACCTATTTAGGCCCTTTGGCCCTTGAGACCGCCTTTGGCCTTCAGGATGAGGAAATATCAAGAATAGAAACCTCATCCCCTCATATCCAGTGGGACCTCCTCTATGGCTCCCAGTATGAGAAGATTGCAGACCTCTTGTAGGAATTGCTTGTGCGAGGAGTCCCTGAAGAGGGACAGGGATGGAAAGGTGTGGGGAGGAGGAGGAGAGGAAAAATGAAGGGTATAGCCCGTTCCTACAGTGCCTAGGACCCAGCAGTCCGATGTTATGAGAGTCCAGGCCAGGAGGAAAGGAGAGAAACAGTTTAGGAAAGGTGGGGATGCAGGATCCAGGTGCAAGACTGGAATGCTGTCCTCTTGTGCACCATCAAAATGAGTGTCACTTACTGCCTGAGCGCCGGGAGGTAGGCGGCTGCACAGTCGAGGAAGAAGGCGAGCCCTGCCTACACTACCTAATGTTCCTCTCTCTCTGTCTCTCTCCTCCTGTAGGTCCCAAAGCGCTGCGCTGGGAACCTAGGCTGCTGTGGCACTGCTGGGGACAAAACTGCCTCCTGGAAGCTTGCGGCATGTACAGACCCAACAAGCACAGAGTTGCCTGAGAGCTTCACATCTATCTGTTCCGAGAAGAGCACAGCCCCGTCGAATGGTAGGTCCTCTATGGACTGCTGCACCTCCTGGGAGAGACCAGACGACTGGGGCCACAAGCAACAGCGCATAGAGATCCCCGAGGCCATTGCCCTTGATGCCAAGTCTGTTGCGTTAGAGGCAGCCTGCAAAGCTACTCTGGCCACTGTCCTACCATCCTCTAAGACCGTGGAGAAGTCCTGGGCCTGATCCGGATGCATGGCCTCCCCAAAACGCTTGAGAGAGTCCCACAAGTTATAATTATATCTCCCTAACAACACCTGTTGGTTGGCAATGTGAAACTGGAGGCTGGCAGTAGAATCAATTTTTCTCCCAAACAAGTCTAGTTCCTTGCTGTCCATGTTTTTGGGAGTTGAGCCAGACGACCCTGCCAGTCTCTCTCATTTCTCGCCTCCACCACTAGGGAGCTTGGCGCAGGGTGAGTGAACAATTATTCGAACCCTTTCATGAGAATGTAATACTTTTTCTCCACCCTCTCTGAGGTTGGGGCAAGGAGGATGGAGTTTGCCAGGCACCCTTTGCCAGCTTTAGGACACCTTCATGCACTGGCAGGGCAAATCAGGATAGTGCTGATGCTGCAACTACATTAAACAGGTCGTCCATCTGCTCCTGCAGCTCTTCTGCCTCTTTTTAGGAGCTCCTGATGTGCTTGGAAGTCGTCCAGAGGAGCCAATGGGCCTGCCACTAGTGCCTTGTCTGGGGAGGAAAAGGATGACTGACCTGGTGTTGCGGGGGCTGGCACTTCTGCTGAGTGTGTGGGAGGCCTGAAGATGTACCTTCCATAGGGTCCGACTCCTCTCCTGATGCCACTGGTGGTGCTGGGGGCCCTGACGAGACCAGGGAGTAGGGTCCCAAGACCACCTGCAACACCCAGGGGTTCCAATATTGCCTATTGGAGTGACCATTGGCTCTGAGGCCACCCTGGAGGAGGTGGGTAGGGACCTTCCCTTGTCCTTCAGGTCAGGAAGGCTGGGTGGGGGGAGCCACTGGGTCCTTTCCCTTCCTGGAATTGCCAGACCCTCCTGCCGGAAACCAGCATCTCCTAGAGCTCAACCATCTCCCCGTACCACGATACCAAGGGGAGAGGGAACGGTATCTGCACCTCTTATCCCGGCGCTCCCTTGACCAATGTTTAGGTGACAGGGAGTACGATTCCGGTGACTGGTCGCGTCACTGCCTGGACCAATTCGGTGAGGAGGACTGCCCACAGTAAGAGGAGCAGCAGCAGCATCTTGGCACCTGGGAGCCTCTCGGTACCGAAGCCCACTGTCAGTGTGGGTCTTCTGTAGGTGAGTGCCATGATGCTGGTGACTAGGTTCTGTGCCACCCACATGCGGGCAAACTCATCGGTGCTGGTGACCTAGAACAATGCCTGGCTCCAGACAGGGAGAGTGTGCTTGATACCGGGCGGGATCTGCATCGACTCTTCGATGCCACTGCCCTCGGTGCCGGTGATCATGACTTTGGGACTGTCTGGGCTCCTGTGGTACTGGTGATCCACCCCCACAGACCGCCTCAGTGCTGGGAAACACACTCCAAGGGATCGGCCTCTCGGTGGGATTGATCTCCTCCGTGGTGACCCATTTCGCGGAGAAGTACCTTGGGGGTCTGGTGAGATGTGCAGCCACCGAGGAGGCCACACTGGGGGTTTTCCTCCCTCAATGCGGGCACTCTACCTTTCGTCCTTTCCATCCAGGCCAACGGGGTGCATGGGATAGGTAGGGTCAACAAGTGGGCCGTCACCTGAAGTGCCTCCAGTGTCGATGGCACCACAAGGTGTAGCAGTCCACTTCTGGGGGATGCGCTGCAGAAGGCCTCACAGTCCCAGGTGAAACCTGCCCCTGCATGGGTTGCTCAATGCGCTGGCTCTGAGCTGCTCCACATGTCTTTAAATATTTGCCAGCTGGTTGTCCCACTTCTTCATATCACTTCTACTACTTTTTCTTTCATCAAGGAAGATCCCTGATTAAGGACATGCACACACAGCCCCAATATACATCGAGCAGTCTAGTCACTGGGTCAGATCCTTAGTCAATTTAAATTCTCTGAAGTCAACACAGCTAAACATAGTTGCATCAGCTGAAGAACTGGCCCATGTTTTCCTCTAATTTTTCTTGATGCTTGCTTAACTGAAAAAGAGATCGACCTGAAACAGTGCTTCAAAAACATCCCTACGCACTGGGACAGGAGGTGGTGGGAAAGGGCTGTTCAAAATCCAAAGCAGATATCTAAATTTGCAAATGCTCCTTATTTTTATATTGATCCAACTTCCACACCACCACCTGGGGTATCTGAAAGCTAGACCCAAATCTAAGTTTTCTGGCCTAAGCTCATCCCTGAATCAAACACAAGATTTTATTTTTCAATTTTTTGGGAAGTCATACTGGCTTCACCTCTGAGAATTTGTACCAAATGTTCTGAGCAGTGTTTATGATGTGCTATAGAAAAAAATTTACATAATCCCACAGTTTCCTGCAGAATTCGACCAGCTGCATCATGGGAATGCAATCCTTTCCAGCCTAACATTCAAGGACAGCAGCAAGTGTTTTGATTTCGATAACAACAGAAAGAATAATCATTAGCATACCTCACTAGTTGCACAGTCAAAACTCACAGACTTAGTGACACAAATCCGACTGCGCTTGTCTGCTACGAGGCACAAAAACACTGTCTAGTGGCTAAAATCAGAGCCTCCACATTCACAAATGTATCAGTTTTTAACAACAAACTTGAACACATCCTTAAATCCCACTGACTTCAATGGACTGATTTGGAACTCTGGGTTCTATTCCTCACTCTGCAACACAGCCTTGGGCCAAAATTTTTGGACGTATCCACTAACTCTGGATGCTTCAAGTTTTGGAAGACATACTTTTTACACACTATGATATAGTTTTCAGAGGTGCTGACTACCTGCCACTCCCACTGACTTCACTGGAAAGGTGAGTGAGCAGTACCTTGGGACGAGGAGAGTAGGGAATGAGGACCAAGATATAATGTCTCAGGTGACCTAAAAGTGACAACTATTTTACTGGGTGTTGACAGACTTACAAAATTTTTTCTATCCTCAGCCAGACGGTTCTAGAGGAGTGCAACAGTATTGTAAATTAGGAGCATATTATAAAGCATTGTTTGGAAGACATTCAGTAAAAGGTCATTGCCTTTGGTTCACAAATGCACTTGGCACCATGAAAACGGGCCTCTAGATACACATCTTAGCAAGCCAAACTATCATCGGAAACAAGTAAAATGACATTTAAAAAAAAACTAATAAACAGGTTACCTTTATGACTAAAACATTTCACTTATCCAGTCAGCTCCCTTTTTATTGTTACAGTAAGATCTTTTGTGGCAGGTTTTCAATATCTTATTCTTTTAATCTATATTGTGCCCCAATCTTAGTCACTTGTCACTGGTTCTAAAGAGACTATGACAACAGTCATGACACCAAAGGCTAACCTCCAGAACTGCCAGTATTCCAGTGCAAGATGCAAACAATCCACGTCCCTCTGGTTTTCCTTATCTCCCAAGAAAGCCATCCAAACAGCACCTCTGTCTCCCAAGTGATTTTCAGTCTTGCCAGTACAAACAAGAAATAAACTGAACCTTTTAACAACAGAGAAGTCTACAGGTCAGCAAGTGAACAGATGTTAGCGGCCACTGAGTTACACTTTATATTTGCAATATAGCACAAGGGTAATGAAGAGCCAGGCACAGACTGTTTTCATGTCCTGTTCCAGCAACTCTACTGAATAATCTATTAATTTAGTACCAGGATGGAATCTGTTGCATCTGGATTCCACAATCTTTACCAGGTTGAAATTTATTCTTTATATTTAGTAAATCAAAAACGAAAAAATAAAACAACCCCAATGAGTGACTGTTTTTGACTAATTACACATATAAAGCAACGCTGTGCAAAATCCATTTTAACACTCTGAAAACACTAAATTCATGTTTAGTGAATGGAAGTAACATGATTACAGATTTATTCAGTACTTTTAACTAACCTGCCTTGAAGGAACTGGGGGAGAGAGAAGGAGGTAGAAGAAGATACAATGTATAGCACTTTCTTCTGACTATGGAAGTGTTTCTCTTTATTTATCTAAATTAAATCAAATGGCATATACCAAATAAGCCCACAAGATATACTGCATGATGCAACAGTCTTAAAATGCTTATCTATTGAGCACTTTAGCTTAAAGGCTGATGTTTTACGTTCCCCTGCAGTGCACGGGGATCCTGCTGGTTTGGCCAGACTATGAAAATAAGCTTCAAATGACCAAATACAACTGCAACTTTAAAAGTAGGAACCAAACCAGACACAACAAACCACAGAACAGTCAGCCTAACTTGTCATAATTCATGTGCGTGGAATTCAACTGTAACAGCATTTACTGAGTGCTAAATTTCCACCACTGGCACATTCCATGCAGAATGTCAATTTTTGAAAAGCTGCTGATAAGACACTCTTGATTACAAGTCTACAAGTTGTGTCATTAATCAAAAATATTTACCCCAACATGCAAACAGCTTTGTCTGTGCCATATAAGTCTAGATAAGTAATGCAAGATGTAGTGTTTAAAGTGACAAACTCAAAGTGTGTATGTGCTACTCATGGGAGTAGAGCTAGATATATGAAGTTCTGTAAAGTTACTAAACCCCAAAGTTGTAAATTCTTTAAGTGTACCTGATTTTTAAAATACTGGGGAGAACTTAGTAAGCCAACATACATAGCTATGTCTGGCTTCCTTAAATACTGGTCTTAAAATATGGTGAGTATCCGTGTGTGTTGGTTAAAAAAGGAGGCAAAATAACTAAGCCTCCCTTACAGCCCACTCTGTATTCTGTACAATAGTATTTCTGCCACAAGGAGATGTATTGGTTCTGCGCTCCGGTGTGTGAGGGGAGGAGAAGAGGGATTTTAAGTTAATGTCAAAATATTTTAAGGAGGCAAAGTAGTCCAGTGGATAGATCACTGGAAAGTGAGTCAAGATACCTGGATTCTACTTCCAGCTCTGCCACTGACTCTGCATGACCTTAGGAAAGAAATCTACCAACCTCTCTGTGCCTATGTTTACCCACTTATGATAATGGACACAGCAATACCTAGCATCAAACATTTGAGATCTGCAGATGGAAAGCACTATATAAATGATAAGTATTTTATTAGACTTCAGATCACATTAATTCTTACACAAGTACGCAAATAAAAACCTGAGTTTTTATTCACAAAATTCACTGGAAGGCAAAATACACTTCACAGCTTCCGTATTTCTATTCAGTGAGATTTTTTTTCCTTCTGACTTTATACAATATATTTATCATATACTATTTATCTGTGTTTTGAGCACCATTTTATAAGTCCCATTAAAAAAAACAGTTATCGTCAAGAATACTTCTGCAACAGAGGCCATGTCAGTGAAAGGAGTGCTAGCACAGGTACACTTGTGTACTATACCAGCAAAGCACTTCAGTGCACACTCGGCTTATGCTGGCAAAAACTACGTTTTTACTGGTATAGTTCATTCCCCTGCCCCCTGAGCAAAATAAGCAATACCAGCAAAAGCAGGGTTTTGCCAGTGAACTGCATTTACACTAGGGGCTTCTGTCAGCAGCTATGTCAATCAGGGATTTTACTTCTTCATGCCTAAGTGACGTAACTATGCTGGCAGAAGTTTGTAGTAGAGGCATGGCCTTAAACACTAAAATGTGCTGTACAATAACATTGTCAATAATGAAATAGAGTGAGTATCTGTAGTTAACCAAATTAAATGGGAGTGGTAGCGTCCACAGACTTGTATCTAAATACCTGTAATGGGGCTCTTGTGGAATTGCCTCTTGTCAATTGAATTTTATCATTTACTCGCTATTTAGCTTTACTAGAACAGGCTTTTTCATTTTTGTTGTTCAATTCACCTGCCGTATATGTAGTATATACTGCCCAGAGAGACAAACCGCATAATATCCCAATCTCCTCAGAGGAAAAGGTCTGTAATCATCATCTTCTTATTGTATCTGGAGGTCAAATTTAAAATTCCATTTTATTTTGCTTGTTATTTTTTCCAACTCCTACATGCAATAAAAGCATTTCCTAAAGAAAAACAATAACCCTTTATACTGACAATACGAAATTCACATTTCTTTTCAACCAGTTTTCACGTGGAAAAGAAAAGAGAAAAAGAAAAGAAAAGAAGAGAGACAGAGAGGCACTGTCATTAAATACTGCAGAGCTGGTCTGGGACTGGAACTGGATGAAAGCATCAGAACTTCTTCGGAGGTATCATGCATTTGATACAGGTGTATGAAAAAGAATCATCATAACACTTCCATCACATCCAATCAAAGTTAACTGTAACACTGTGGACGAAATACAATTATCCTTAAGGAAGAAAACAGAAGGAGAAATTTATATTGAAACAGTGAACATGTAGGCTGGGATTTTGTAAATCATTAGGAGCTGAGTGAGAATTCCAGCCATATGGACTAGACTACATGGTATAAGACTGTAAATTAGGCCTAATCCAGGACCCATTGGCACCATTTGAAGTTTCCTCCCTTCCTCTTCATTGGGGAAAAAAGATCAGACCACATTATGAAAAGAAGTGCTCCCCAGCAGTAATGGTAAAAAATATAATTGAAATGTGTTTAGAATAAGAGATAAAAAAGGTGATAGCTCACAAGAACATTATAAGGAAAATGATTTTAAAAACCAGGCAATTATTTTTAAGTTAAAAGTGATTTTAAAAAAACAAAAACAAAACAAAAAAAACTTCACAACACTACAGACCACCCAATATCAGGCTTTTTTCCCTAGTTATTTTAATCAAACAAAATGTGGACTAACCAAATTAAGAAATCTGGAGTGCAATTTGAATGCCAAATTTCACCCCATGTGAATTCAGTTGTAAACCCATGGAAAAATGGGTTTCATATGACAGCTGTAGCATTAGAAGATACTCCAATAATAATAACTGGAATGCTTATTGCAAAGGAGGCAGAAGCACAGATTGATGGTGCCATACCCAAAAAGAGGTAAGCAGGTGCTAAAGAAAGCAAGAAAAATTAACCTACACAATAGACCAATTTCTGTTCCCAGTTACACAAATGTAGCTCTAGACCAGTGGTCCCCAACCTTTTTTGCACCAGGGACCGGCTTAAAGCAAAACTATTTTTCCAGGGACCGGCATGGCGGGGCGGGGGTGGGGCAGGCACCCCAGCAGGCAGCACTTCACACCACTCTCCGCCGTGAAATTGACTCGCCCGTGTCAATTTCGGCGGCAGACGCAGGGTACAGTCTCCGCCCTGAAATGACTCACCCTTGTCAATTTCGGCGGCAGAGCTGGAGGGTGCGGCCCACAGCGCAGAAATTTACCATTTTAAGAGCCGGTTCGCTCTTAAAGTCATAAACCACTGCGAAACAGACTGCCTAGCAGCTAAATGAAGAGCCGCATAGCCGCGGCCCGGCAAAGAACCCCCAACGGCCCGGTACCAGTCCGTGGACCGGTGGTTGGGGACCCCTGCTCTAGACCACCTACTGTCCGGAGCTGCTGTGCACAACTGGCTTCCATTGACTTTAGGGTTTTTGGTGCTCAGCACCTCTTAAGATCCAGAGTAAATAAGTGAAATCAGAATTGGGCCCAACATGCCTGCAAGTCTCAATTTCATACAGACTCATAGCTTCACAGATAGTGCACTAACATGATGTCTTAAAATGATGGAAATGCTGTCTAGTCATCTGAGACACCAGTAAAGTAAGTAA
Organism: Mesoclemmys tuberculata; assembly: GCA_007922155.1. Classification (NCBI taxonomy): domain Eukaryota; kingdom Metazoa; phylum Chordata; order Testudines; family Chelidae; genus Mesoclemmys; species Mesoclemmys tuberculata. Next base: position 9,253,446 of record ML677031.1, read on the forward strand.
CAATGCAAAATGTATTTGTCTACAATTGCCTGAGGGTCTCAAGGGTTTAGCAACCAAAGTGGTACGGATTATATTATCAAATTGTATCCCATACCACTTTATTAACTGTCAGTGAAACATCTATTGTACTGTCAGGGAAATATCTTTTTAAAACTACAAATGGAGATACTTGACCAATCCAGTCTCACTGACAGACCAGTTACTCCCCGATAGTAAATTGTTCTACAAATAATTAACTTAAATAGAGACATTACGGTATGGAAACATCATCAAGAGACCCACTTGTTCTCTCTTCTAAATATAAATCTCACAGAAATATCAGAAGAGGAGGTAAATCCATCCAGATTCTTGAACCTAATACGAGCAGAGAAGTTATCTTCAAAATGTGCATTATACCATCCAAGCACTTTTCACACCTCCCTATTCCTGTTCTTACTCCAATACGTCTTTCATTCTCTATTCCAACACTTCTTTTGCTACCAACACACTGAAATAATACTGTAAACATTCATTTTCTTAAAACTTATGGCACTAAGAGTGGGCCACTTTGTGCTTTTCAAGGCAAGCCTCTCCAGAGGGCACCAACCGCTGCTGGAGGAAAAAAATTACTTGGCCCTTAATCTTATCTTTTATCCACTCAGGAACCAGATTATTACCTAATAAAACTTCACTGCAAAGCTATTAAAAATTGAAGGGACATTTCCCTTCCTACACAATGATTTGTCACATGGCAGATCTACCAATCCCAGACTGGTGAGATTTATAGCACCTGCCCCTTTTTGTGACAATCAGGCAGAAGTTTAGACTTTGAACACAACTACCACTCCTTTCCCCTCATGAGATTGTGCCTTCAGGTCCCCAGCTCTTACTTCTTCAGCGAGATGCAAATAAAGAGCGGAAAGCAGCTGAGCAAGCGAAGCCTTCCTACTGTCCTTCAGGAAACACAGGGAAGATTCCAAGTTAGCTGGTATGATTCAGAACTAGTGGTGGAAAAAGGACAAACTAGAGTACAGCAACACTGAGAACGCCATCCAAAATCTGCATCCAAAGAGACTTCTGCTAACATATGGTGGAAGTAGGACTTTCTACAAATATCCTCTGCAGAAGCCAATTTCTCTCCTCCACCCAAGATGTGTCCAATATCTCTAGTGGAATGAGCTTTTAAAAGTATTACTCAGGGTAGGCATCAGCCATGATACATATTCTAATCCATCTAGTCGATGATGAATCTGTCATCCAGTTACATGGTTCAGGCCTTCCAAAGAAATAAAATCCACCTATATGGACTGCTAATATAGGCGCAGTTTTTCTCGCTCATCAACAACTCCTGCATTCCCTCTGCTGGAAAGACTGTACACTGCAGCATCAATAGAAAGAGATGTATCCAAGGCAAAATTACACTGGAAAACGTAATTTGGAAAGAATGTGTTAGCAATGTGAATTCAAATACAAAATACATTTAAAGGTCGTAATTTGCATAACTACATCTCATGGTAAAAATACAGCTCAATTCTGCAAGGCACCAAGCGTTTCTGAGAGTTGCTGAGTGCCCTCAATTCTCATTTTCTTTAATGAGAGTTTCAGCAACTCTCCAAAGCACTCAATACCTTGCAGGCCTAGGTCTTCAAGGCCCTCGGATACCGCTGTGACACCACAATATAAGGAGATTATGGATAAATCCTCCTTGCCATAAAGATGGACACACCCCATTAAGAATGGATGGTAGGTACTATTATGAGAAATTAAAATTACTGGTATGAAATGAGGAGTTCCCTTTCTTCTGATCCATCCACCGTCTTGGATTCCTTCATTGCTGAAAAGCAGCAAGCAACTGCCCCGTAATAAGAGAGAGAACTCAATACAGAAAAATAATAAAGGCAATAGGCTTAAATGCCCTAATTATAAACAATTTTTTCTTCTATGGTTAAGTCAGATCAAGAGTAGACTGAAGGACCCTGTGGTGAAAAGTTGCATCATCTGAGGACTCTACATCAATTTCCTAAAGCTTAGAAGATCAGGACATGCTTTAAGGGGAGTTCTGGAGTTATTCCTCCTGCCAGGACATGGTATCATACATAGGCCTGTGCCATTGAAGCATGTCATATCATTCTTGAGGAGAAATCTTGTTGGAAGACATGGAAAATTACTTTTATAACTGCTCTAAAAAGGCTGGATAGCCAGACTGACATCCAGACTATGTAATGACTCTTCCAGAGGATTTCTGGGATGGAAGCAAAAGGATAGAAGAGAGCTACTCTAGATCAGATGGAATTTTAGATTTTTCTTAGGACTGAAGCCTGGACGTGGATGAAGATGGACTTCAAAGAAAAACTGTAGATGCAAGTCTTCATTTAACAGTGCCCCTGCTTGTTTACTGTTATTTGCAGAGGCAATGATTTTAAGAGAGGTTAATCATCAGAAAATATGTAGATGTCTTAGCTAAATGCTAAGAGTGGCTTTAATTAAAGCCTGAATTTTGACCCTCTCTCTCTCAGCCTTGGGGGAATTAGGAACAGCTGACCTGGTTAGCTAGATCTAAGGTTCTTTATGGAATCTCTCTTTCAGAGTCAGAGTCATTCTTTGAACCAGTCATTTTTGGGAGGGAGTACCAAGCAGACTTAGAGGAGGGCTGGGGATGCTGCATCTGCAAAGCCCTGACCTCAAAACCAATTTTACAAAATCCTTCAGAGCTCCCACACCATCGACTAAGATTGGGTCTTTATGGGATACATCCCTATCCTGATTAATTGCCAGAAAAGGAGGGTGTACATTAAAGACTGATGACAGCTTGTCTGATTTGTCCCACTGCACTTGAGTTAGTTTGGATGAAGATCCACTAATAGACCTTTTGCATTCCAGATGCCTCCACCCTAAGTCCAGAATAGTCTTCTTGCAACTCAACATGAGAAGGGTGAAGCTTCTTTCTTCTGCTTCATTTTAAGAGATCCCTTTGGACCTCTGGGTAACACATTCCTCAGTCCACAAAGTGGAACAATCCAGGTTGATCAGATCTTTACAGCCATTGCAGGGCATGGAGGGGAGAAAAGCCTTCCACCTGCTCACTCACCCTTCTTGTCTGAATCTAAGATTTCCATAGAGGAAGGAGAGACCTATGATCAGGAGAGGATGAACAGTTGTTAATCACTGTCTTGTCACTGACCCAACCATCTGTCCACTAGGCTTTGATCTGCCAAGGCACCTGTGGTCATCTCTGAACTGATTTCAAACAGGACAGGGCAACTGTGCGGCCACTCTCTTAAAATGGGTTTTTTCTAATGACCCACAATGCAGTCACAGTCAACTTCAGGCTATGTCACATATCACTGTCCAGCGCCCACTGACTTACTTTGACAGCAGGCTACTGGCTCTCCACTTGGCTGACAATGACGCCATTAAATGACTGGGCACATTGCGCATATGGCAATGAGGAGAGGTTATAGTCTTGTCACATGGTGCACAGGAAGATGTGGAATTCCTGAAAGAGAGGCTTCCTGGGGTTTTGTCGGCTGGGAGGGTCTTTTGTACAAAGGTTCCTAAAAGGGGCATAGGTCTGCCAGTATGCATGTGGTGTTGCAATGACAGTACACCATCAATCCACCAAGATTGAGAAAGCATCTAGGGAGGAGTCTTGGATGATCTATCACCATCGCCACCTTCAAAGAGGTGTTTCTCTGTAAAGTAATGAGGTCCAAGTTTTTAAGAAAGAAAATTTGAGAGGGAGTCCACCACAGAGGAAGGAATCAGAGTCCTCGTATGACTTTATAGGGCTACTTAAGTCAAAAATTACCACTGGGTTTTCCCCTGGATAGCCCATGTGAGGGCCTCTTTACTTGTCAGTACTAACATTCGGTACCCCACACCATCTTTAGAGCCCTGTGCAGATACAAAAATTTGGATTCACAAAGATGGTAAACGATACAACCGCATCCACATCCACGGATGCAGATATCCACAGACATAAAAAGTGGATATCCATGGATTTGCAGGGCTCTCACAATCTTTCTTGGGGAATGGATGTGGGGCAAGGGTTCCTGAACTTGGCATGAGGGTGACAGGCACTTGGGGCAAAAATACTCCACCACTGATGCAGATTATACTGATCTGCAGCATGGGCATCTTCTGCCCTGGGTAGCGGAAGTCACTGCTGAGGACCACCACAGTAGCAGAACTGGACAGCTGGAGCAGATAAGACATGGAGGGCGAGCCTCAGGAGCGGGAGAACAGTGAGTCTCGGACACTGCTAGCAGGGGGAAGGAGGAGAGACTCCTTTGGACTCTTTGGAAAAGAAAGAGAACCGCACACATGGAGGGCCTCTACACCCTCATCTCCAGGAGAAGATCCAGGCCAAAGGAGTGACAAGTATGCACACCTGTATCTGAGCCTACAACACCCATCTCCAATACCAGAGCACAGCCCACGGGTGACCACTGTTTAGCAGTTACCAACTTCAGATCTATAAAAGAAAGTTTTCACGGCTTTTCATGCTAAAAATCATAGGGTCAGCTGTTTAAAACACACTTTAAAAAAAAACACAACAAAACATTCTGGTAGTGAGTGGAAAGAGTCACTTTGTTTTTTCCATGTGTGCTATATAATTTTTCCTGCATCACTCATCTCTTGCTTACTCAGTTTACTATAGTTGGCCTCTCCCAGAGTACATTAGCTTTGTTTGCTTAAAAATATATTGTAGTCCAAATGCATTATGCATCACCACTGCTGGCCTGCTTTAAGAACTGAAACCAAAACATTTCCAATATGATGCGATGCAGAGAGATGTCAGCATTTTCTTTAATTTCTTTCTATTTTTTTTTAAAGTAAAGATGACCTACAAGGGTAGAACATGCATAAAAGTGTTTTGACTAGTGAGTTTAGTAAACACAACATGAAAAGGAGTAGTACATACAAACAATATCAAGGCTTCATTTTTACAATCTGACTATTTCGCCAAACATTGTTAGAAAAATGCTGTGCGCCTACAAATACGATACAATACCACCACCACCGTCGTGAACCTGCTAAATATTATGAATAAATACAGGACACACAGACAGTCTGAAGGTTAAAAGACTATCAGCAAGTAGGTTAATCTAATAAAAAATGGGATAGATATGTAGAGCTCCCTAAAACAAAAATCAAAGACAATTAAAAGTTCCCCACTTTAAAATGACCTAGTAACACTGACCTATGTTCAAGTTTTCAAGAGAATATGGGCAATGGATATTCTTGGTCTGTGTTTTACCATCTATCCATGCAAGTTAATTTTAATTTCCCTGACAATGCAAATACATTAAAAAAATACCCATGCCAATTAAGACAAGTGTTTAAAGTCATGAGTAGTAATTACAAATGTATTATTCATACCTAATTTACAGGATGAACTTCTTTCAGTAAAATATTAAACTGTTTACATGCAGTCAGGAAGACAAATTTTCAAACTGTTCCTGTTCCACTATAAAGCAATGACTATTGCTATGCAACAGCTTCTAGTAGGCTTACAATATACACTATGCAGTAATCAGAAAATGTTTGACCTCAGATATCTACTTGACCTCACAGAAATGCAGACTTGCTTGCTATAAAATCCTAAACAATAGGCCAGACAAGGTCACAGGGTCAAAACAAGTATTAACAGGTCATTGTGCAACCCACTTGGGAGCAATTACTTCTGGTCACAGCTAAGTGGACACTTGATTGAATACCACTAAGACAGCTCACATCCCACAGATAACAATCCTCACAGCGATTAAGAATTAAAGCCCCCATGATTCAGCCTTTATTACTCAAATGAACCTAACTATTCCATAAAAAACTCTTGGTATATGCATGATGCAAGGTCTAAATTGAAATGCCACCTCATTAAACAATAATATCTAATTTTATCTAAATGAATTTTCATGAAAGTACGCCACACAGCTGAGGAATTTTTTAAATGAATCATCACAAGTAATACATAATTTCACCAAAACTGCTGCAGGAAAAAAAATTAGCTCTAGGGATGAAAGGGAAGCATCAATGTTGAATGAAAACTGTATTTCTCTCTGGATGCAGATAGGGTTAAAAAGGGGAGTATGGGTTTCTACTAGACAATAGAGACAGATTTTTATCAAATCAATGTTTTTAATGTTATGTCAGGTACATCTGCCCTAAACTCTCGGATGGTAAACATATAAAATGTTTGCCATATATCACTGTGCACACAGGACATAAGTACAGCAAAGGTTATGGCCCATTTAAGAAACCCCTATTTTTAGGGGTTTATAGCTAGGCTGTTAAAAAAAAAAAAAAAAAAACCACCCAGCACTCTGGATTTTAACTTGCCATCCATTGTCTCAACTGAGACAATATCTCTCTCTCTGTCACACACACTTTTTAATAAAGTCATTATTTATTTTATCAAGAATAAAAAGGTATGAAACGTATGGGGGAGATAGCTGATTACAAGTGGGAGTTTCTGGTAAGAAACTGGAGGAGGAGAACTGTCAAAAACCTATCAAAGTACAGTCAATTTTGATATCTTAGTTTATGAACTTTGGAATCCGGGAACAGGAATTCACTTGGCACTATGATAAAAAATGATGGCCAGTTTTCAAAGATGGTCTTAACTTCATTTTTAACCTTTACATATCCAAGTAATTCATACATATGTAATTTTTCACAGCCAGTTTGCCCTCCCTCTCTGCCCACACCCTTGAAATTCGCGTTTATTAATATCTATTTACCTCTACCATAGCAAGCTAATATTTGGTATTTAGAAAATTTACACAAACATAAGCTGTGTCTTCAGTGAAAAAAAGTGTGTACTTAACATGGAGTTAACACTATCAAAGTCAAATCACAGTGAAGAGAAGGCAATTTGTACTTTTCAGATGAAGTAGCAAGGTCAAGTCAAAGGATTTGGCTTCCCCATAGCAAGTAGAGTTCAAAACCATGGGGAGCCTACTATTTGTCTTAAATACACCTTTCTTACCTACTGAAAACAGTGCTTCAGAAATGATTACAGAACCTCATTTGAACAAAGCTGGATGTGCAGAATTATGCATGAGTGTGTAGAGGCTATTTTAAAAGTTTGCTCCGTAACAAAGATAAAACGCAGGGGGAAAGCAGTTTAAAAACATGGTTACTTACCAGTTAACTGTTGTTTTTTGAGATGTGTTGCACGCCACCATGCACGGGTTCCTGGAACTTTTTTCCTGAGCAGACCCCGTAGGGTCGGCTCAGGCACCCCCTGAAGTACCACGCTCATGCCGCAGCACATAAGGCACCGTCGACCCTACGGCCCCTCAGTCCCTTCTTTCTGCCAACTCCAACAGCAGGGACAGATCATGGCCATGGAATGGATATGAGAAATGCATCTCAAAGAAAAAGTTACTGGTAAGTAACCATGTTTTCTCCCTCGAGTGATTGCTCATATCCATTCTGGTATAAGTGATTAAAAAGCAATACCTTGGAGGTGGATAGGAGTTACCAGTGAGCTGCCCTCAGCATGGCTCTGTCGAATCCTCTCTCACCTGCTGAACGATGGCATAGTGGGACGTAAAGGTGTGCACCAACGACCAGGTTGCCCCCAAGACTCCGCCCAGCAGATACACCTTCTCCACTTGGCCCGGTACACGACCTGTGTTGAAGGTTTTCTGCTGCTCAGCAGGATTTGTTGGACCTGTGCCGAGCAGACTCTCTCTCCCTCTGTCAGCCACAAAGTCTCCAGGCCATCAGGTAGAGGGAGTCCAGGTCCGGTTACAGCAGCCAGCCGTGGTCCTGGGAGAGCAAGTCGTGCCACGTCAGGAGCTCCACGGGGTCGGCTATTGAGTGGTCCAGGAGCATGCTGAACCAGTGTTGTCTTGGCCATGCCGGGGCAATCAGTATCATGTCCTCTCTGTCCCTCTTGATTTTCAAGAGGATTTTGGGCAGGAGTGGAATAGGGGGAAATGCGTACATGAGGGTCCCCGTCCATTCGATGAGGAACGCATCAGAAATGGAGCCTGGCTCGCGACCCTGGACTGAGCAAAACCTCAGGCACTTCTTGTTCCAGGATGACGCGAACAGGTCCCGTTGGGGAACACCCGACTTGTGGAAGATGGAAGCCACTACCTCCGGACATAGCAACCAGTCATGGCAGGGTAGAAACGACCTGCTGAGGCAGTCCGCCTCGTCGTTCCTGACCCCCAGGAGGTGAGAGGCAGATAAATGAAAGTTGTGCCTCACTGCAAAATCCCAGAGTCGAACTGCCTCCTGGCACAGGCCCGAAGACCGTGTCCTCCCTTGTCTGTTGATATAGAACATGGCTGCAATATTCTGTCAGCACCTGTACCACTCTGTCCATCAGGAACCTGAGAAACACTCTGCAAGCCAGTCTGACTGCCCTGAGTTCCCTTACATTGATATGGAGGATCTTCTCCTCCTGCGACCACAGACCTTGGGTACTCAGGGTTGATGCTGATGTGGGCTCCCCACCCCACATCCGAGGCGCTGGTGATCACGGTGACCGACGGGACCAGATCCCTGAAGGGGACTCCCTTCAACACCACCCGGGGGTTCCACCACCAAACCAGAGAGTCCAGAACTGCAGGGAGTCCTCCTCTTCAGACAGCTCTTTAACCTCCATGTTGAGGTTTGAGGCCACCCTCTTCAGTAGTTCCTAGTGTGCCTTAAAATCCTTTAAGGGTGCCCTCTGGTCCTGGAAGGCTACCTCATCTGGGGAGGAGGACGACGACTGCGGTTGCCTGCCCTTTTTACAGGGTCCTGTCGAGGGTTCCTCTCCCGGGTCTGATTCCTCCTCCGAGGAACAGACCTCGTGCCCCTTTTCAGTCGCAGGGGGCACTGAATGGGCGGCGGATGACGGAACCAACACCGTGCCCGGGACCATGTGAGCTCCCCATGGTCCCCAATAAGGCCACTGCGATGGTCCTTGGGGCCACCCCAGTGCTGGCATCGGTACCGGCTGCCGGGCATCCTGTGCAGGCTTTTGGGGTTACTCAGTACCCTTGGCCTTCAGGGGACTCAAATCCTCAGAGAGACGACCTTTACTCTGCCTCCGTCTGCTGCTCCGCACCGGGGAGCTGCCCCTCTATGATCTCGAGGACAACCTGGAGTGCCAGTGCCGACAGGAGCAGTGCCGTGACGAAGTACACCCCGATGAAGGCAAGCGTCGTCTCGCCAACAAATCTTTTGGCAAACTGGATCGGTGCTGATGGGACCCGCAAGGTGCCAAGCTAGACTCCAGCAACTGGGATTTCTGCTGCAGTGCCGGGGAGCGTACTGGTGCCAAACTTCTTGTCAGAGATCTGGACCAGCGCCACGACGAATGGCTCACTACCGGGGACCTCGAGCCCGAGGATGACGAACAGCGCCAAGTTATTCTCGAGCGGTGTCCAGAGCCAGAGGACTCTGGTGCCAGGGACCATTCCCGGTGTGGAGAAGATGAGTTCAACGAGGTTGACTCGGAGCTGGACAGGGAGCTTCCACGCTCTACCCGTGGTAGCCATCTGACGGGAGACTCTTCCCTTACCGGGGATCTTGACCAGCCTCCTGGGTTTACCCCTAGACACCGGCCCCTTCCTCCAGACACTTCAGACAAGGATCATGGGGGTCACTAACTGGGAAAGCCTTGCCAAAGCCGGTGCAAAGCTTAAAACCAGGGGATCCGGGCATGGCCGGGTCCCTGCTGAGACCTAAGGGCTTCTGTCTAATCAACTAACTAACTATTAACTGTTTTAAGAACTACTAACCACCAAACTGCTAAGAATGAACAAAGGGGAAGATACTTGCGTTAGCAAGGTTATTCCAGTAACCGTCAAGGGCAGAAAGAAAGAACTGAGGGGCCATAGGGCTGGTGGTGCCTTATGTGCCGCGGCATGAGTGTGGTACTCCAGGGGGCACATGAGCCAACCACACGGGGTCTGCTAAGGGGAAAAAAGTTCTGGGAACCCGTGCACGGTGGCGTGCACTCACCTATACTGGAATGGATATGAGCAATCACTCGGAGGAGAAGATGCATTTTTGGTGCTCTTAGTACCCCAGAACACTTGTAGTGGTGGTAGGGCGTTAATATTTAAATTCTTTAGGCTTTGAATCCACATCCATCAAGAAATGTTTGCTTAAAAACGGTAGTTATTCCTGTTACTATTAGTACCAAGGTATCTGACTAGTACCATAATTATATAAGTAAAATTAAATCAGAAGGATTTGTGTTCTCCACGTCTCTTTCATCAGTTCCAAAGGGATAGCCATGTTAGTCTGTATGCAGGAAAAACAACAAGAGTCCTGTAGCACTTTAAAGACTAACAAATTTCTGTGGACATAAGCTTTCGTGAGATGCAGCTGATGAAGTGGGCTGCAGCCCACGAAAGTTTATGTGCAGAGAAATTTGTTAGTATTTAAGGTGCTACAGGACTCTTTTTTTTTCCCCCTTTCATCAATGTATGAGAAAAGGAAGTTTTCAGTTTTATTTTTATTGTTGTTATTGCCCAGTGGATAGAAGCTGCCACCGGTGAGTTATTGTGAGATGTGCACATGGAAGGGCTTTCCTCTGAAGAAAGTGAAATTTGGGCCAACTCCACTTTTTGTTAGAATCATGTTGTCTCATTGGAGTACCTCTGCAGAAAGGTCCCTCAGTTCACAAGAACCTCAACTTGACGCAGCTTATGATACTGTAGGTCAGGGGTCGGCAACCTTCAGCAAGGATCATGCCAAACCTTCCTCCCATCCCTTTCCCAGTGCCAAAGTGGTGGCAGGGGGCTGGGGAGGAGAATCTGCAGGCTCGTTCCTGGTGGCGGTGGCACGGGCGGGATATGTCTGCCGCCCCATTCCTGGCAGCAGTGGATCTGCGGGCCCATTGCTACAGGGGCTGCGCTGCTCCCAGCCGGGGCGCCAGTTGGCCCATAAGAAGTAGGGGTGTGGCCGCGTCGGCGGGAGGGGGGGGTGCATGGCGCTGCTTGGGGCCGGGAGTGGCACCATTCCGGCCAGGGCAATGTGCGCTGCTCAAAGTCGGCGCACATGCCACCTTTGACACGCGTGCCGCAGGTTGCCAACCCCTGCTTTAGTGGTATTAAATATTAACATCATGGCAGCACCTAGAGGCCAATCAGGTTTGGAATCCACTGGAGGTGAATTATGGTCCAGTGGTCAGGGTGCTGATCTGGGGCTTAGCAGGCCCAGTTAATTCCCTGCTCCATGACTGAATTCCTGCACGACTCTGGGCAAGTCATTTGGTTTCTCTGTGCCTCAGTTCCCCATCTGTAAAATGGAGATAGTAGGTCTTCTCTACCATGCAAGAGTGTTGCGACAGTAAGTACATTAGAGATCATGAGGAGCTCAGATACCATAGTGCATGTAAATATGAGGAAGAGACTATGCTAGGTATTTTAAAAACTTGGCAAGTTACAGTCCCTGCCCCAAAGAGCTTACAATGTAAAAAAATAAGATGTAAGAGATGGGATGAGAAACCAAAATAAAGGGATGTATGCAATTCTCAGACTGTCAGAAGCAGTAACCACAACTTGCCTAGCTGTTATCAGGTTGTAGTTTTCCGTATTCATTATCACAAAGGTGAGTTCTGAGGAGGATAAAGAGGGTGGCTTTAAAGATCTTGACAGAGAGTTTTCCCCCCACAAGTGTAAAGGGAAGAGCATGAAAGTGCTTGTCAGAGATGCAGACAATCAAGGCTGGCAGCAAAAGTGGGCACTGAATCTAGAGATAAGATAATAAGACGGATAAGTCCTTCTCAATTTAGTCTGAGCTGAGCGAAGGACAATAAGTTGGTGTATGATTCAGTGAAGGCGCCAATGGAGGGACTTAGAAGTGGGGCCAAGACTGGATGACAATATCAGCAGCAACATTTTAAATGGCCTTGGTAAGGGGGTGGGGAAGGGAGCGGAGGCTGAAGGCATATGATTAAGGTCAGAGAGGAGATTGCCATACTCAAGGTGTATGACAATTGGGGTTTAAAGAACTTTTGGAAGGGAGGAAAGGTCAGATCCTGGAGATGTTGTACAGGAAGCATGTGCTATGTACTATGCATCATATTCTGCAATTCTTAGTCAGTCCTTACCCAAGTAAAACTCAGTGGAATTGATGAAGGCTTTGCCTACAAGATTTAGCCTTCCATTTCTTTTTAAATCACTTTCATAAGATTCTTTAACCTTTGGATATACTGCGTATATTAAAATATGGTCAAAGTCAGAATCATTACAGTCTACCAGGCCAAAAAACTACTAGATGGCTAAATGCCCATTTTGGCTTGCTTCTGATTTTGAGTGGGAATTTATCTGATATGTAGGAAGTTATATGTTATAATATTGGGTAAATAATGCACAGTCCAACTTAACAGTAATACATGTTTACAACAAGACTGTCAGCCAGTAGCATAAAATAAGCTTGAACACACAACACAGTTTCAGAGAAAAAATAATGAAACTCTGCACATTTATTCAACCACACAGTTCACATTAGTGGTACTATGTTTACCCATTTAGCAGGAAATAGATCCAATGGACAGTAGATAGATGGAAAAGGAGAGATTTACATTGAACGGAAGTACTTAACATGGTTGCAACAAAAGGTGCCAAAAGATATTAAAGATGCCTTGGACTATATGAAGTAGCATCTAGAGGCATGTAGATAAGAACTTGTGCAACAGAAAGAAGAGAGGGGAATAGTTCTGGGTAACTTGGGTATAATGTGGAGTTTTACTTGCTCACTCACACAGGCCAATTTTTTTGTTTTGTTTTGACGGGGACGTTATTTGACACTAATGAAAACATCAATTATACCCATCTCAGTAATGGGTTGGAAAGTACAGGAATTGCCCTTGGACTAGTAACTTTTCATGACAATTATGCAAGGCTTCAATATAAATACACACTTTTCTTACTTTTCCATGAACAATTTTTCACACTTTTTGGAGACCAAAAAAATGAAGTTCCAAAACTAATCCAATCAAAATAAGGCATTGAACGTCAAAGATTAATGTTCCACCTTAGACAACATGAGAGTCATAACGGCATGTGCTAAGGAGGACATGGTGGCTATGACTATGGATTTACTGACTTTTGTTAGTTTGTGTCACATCCTTTGAGTGCGTGAGACAAGTAAGAATGCTCAACTTCACCATTTCTTTTTGTGTTAACCTTCAAGGTGTAACACTCTCAACTCTGGTTTGTTCTACTAAAATTGTTTGCTTCAGCTCCATCCCTGACATACTTGTTGTCTGACCCTTCTACTGTGGACATTTCCATGTGTGTTTGTTTGTTCATTCCAGAGAGTTACACTCCCAGTGTCCTAGATAGTTCTATATTCTCAGAGACCCACACAAAAGTGTATATAAATAGAGAGGGATCCATGCAATGGAATAGAGACTTCTCCAAAATTCAGGATTTTGGAGTTTGGTTGTGGCAAGGGCCCATCTTTATTTGTAAATAAATATTGGTTAACTAATCTACCTGAAAACCATCTTGATACCTAGTTTTCCCTGTACCCAGCTCTTTAATTTGTAATTCTGCTCTTCTATAGTGCCTTTCAGCCAAGGCTCTTTTATAGGCATTAAGCAAACAGCAGAACATCCTTGAGTAAAGCATTGCTTCACTCACTACTAAAATACAGCCACCTCTGGAGTGGAACAAGGAATATTATTTTAAAGCAGTATACAGCAACACAGTAGTTTATGGCAGGAAGTTAAACAAGAATACACAGACAACCAACTGAAACCTTTGGAAATCTACACAGAAAATACACTGGGCTAAATATTCAAATGAGTGCACCCCATCTTAATGTGTGCACGAGGTAGCTATCTGCATGCATAAAACCTATGAGCTTGTACCAACTCCAATCTACATAAACCTCAAAGTGAATGTACCATTAAGGGCTTATCTACACACAGTTTTGCACAGCTTTAACTGTATCTGTTAAACAATTTGGCTTTAAAAACAAACAAACGACATCAGTGTAACCCCTAAGTGTGGATGCAGAATGTTTGTCACATTATAGTTTGTTCTGGTAACTGCTTTGATACTAGGAGTGCTTTGATTTTAACTAGATGTGTTTCAAAACTGTGTACAGACCAGCCCTAAGTCAGGTGTGCATTCACTTTGGTGTGCATGTGTCCATTTGAAAATCTGGTCCATTGTTGCTTTCAAGTTGAATTCGCAGTCTCATATTTCCTAACAGACTCTCTGTGTTCTACCTATTATCTAATGTTCAGGTTGGTTAATTGGGCCTTTCTCCCCGACCCTTTTTACCCTCCCCAAGAGAGCACACATTGCACAGCTGAAGTGTGAAAGTTATAATCACTTAGGCCTTGTCTTCATTGCTAAAAAGCCATGTTTTTTTAACTCATGGTATAACGCACAAGCTATCCTGAGGTTAAACAAAAGTGGAGACAAGTCACTTCAGTTTTACCAGGACATGAACTCATCACAATCAGCCCTATATCTCTGCCTGAGGTTGGATCTCATCTAGTTTTCCCAGTTAACCTCAGCGTGTGTGTACATCAAGATAGCTGATGTGCATTAGTTACTCTAAGGTACCACTAAACGCATACACAAACCCCCTTTTTTAGGGGAGATGACAAGGCTTTAGCCTGTGGTACTGATACTAAAGCAGCACAGCACTTTGCAAAGCAAGAGTCTCAACTTCAGGTCTGAACTTTGGCTGCTAGTATAGACAGGGCTTTGCAAAGCCAAGGTAAACCATAGGTTTGCCAGGGACAGGCAAGGACAAGTCACAGTTGCCCTTACCTTTATGGTGATTTGTTTAACAGCTTGTAGAAGCATTTAAAAAGGGAGCCACCCACCCGCCCTCTTAGCTAGTGATAAGGAATCACATTGGGATTGCTACAAGGAAGAGGAAATTGGGATATTAAAAGGAAATGGCTGGGTTAGATAAAATCCCCAATCTCATCTAGTTAAGCAGGACAGTTCAATTTCAGGAACAGATGGGAAGAAAACACTCTTCATGGTTAAATTAGAAGAAGTGTGCGATGAGACAAAAGGACAAGATTTATGTTAAAATAAAGTTCTTTTGACTTTGGCTCATTGTGTTTCTTTAACAGCCTGAGTCGACAGTGGACAAAGCTACCACTCACTGGCTCTTCCAACAAATAAATATCATACAAGATTTTCGGGTAAGGATGTCCCTTCTTAACAGTGGTTTAATGTGGAACTTCAGAGACAAGTTGGAGTGAAGTGGACACAAGTGGAGTTGGGGTAAAAGTGAACACTCCGCTGATGAGAGATGAAGAGGGCTCAGATTAGTTTGTATTAGACTCTGTTTCTGAGTGCAGATAACCCATCCTTGTAGAATTTAAGGGAAAGGTGCAACTTCACAATGGAAAGATAGAGATGTATTTTTAACTGAAAAATTGGCTTCTGTTTTATAATAAAACAAAGCGATCCAAGAGAAGCTAGTTCCACATTTAGGGAAAGTTTCCACTGATCTAGTGTAATGAGGTACTGGGCATTCAAAAAATAAAAATCCAGAAACTAGAGTGACCCAAAATAAAGCCACAACCTAAATACTTATCTTACTTGATTTACTTTAAAACCCCTATTAGTAGCTAGAACGCCTTGGAAGTCAATCATTTTTCAGACACTGGAAAGATATTTCACACGTCGACTTACCAAAGACAAAGAAAGGTTTGAAGATTTTATTTTTAAAGTCTCTCATAAATTGGAGCCAATTTCCTGGATAGGAAGTCTGAGATCAGGTCTACAAAATCTCTGCTTCTTACTTACTCCTGAACCACGTTCCACCTTCTTTGTGCCTCAGTCTCAGATGCATTGGGTAGGGAATATGGGGTGCCTTTTTATTAATATTATTATTTAACTTGGAGATGGCAGAATGAGGAAATGGAGTTTTCTGCTGCGCAGCTTCCAATCACCTCCCTGCAGAACCCGCCATCCACTTTGGTACAGGGAAGTACACAAGCTGCCTGGGGCAACTTTAGAGTTTACACTGGACACTCATGACAGAAGTCATTATTATTTTTATATGCAACTAGCTAAAAAAGCAGCTCCTGAGTTATACGAAAACACTTAAAGCAGAAATTATCTGATCAAAGCTGCATTATGCCCAAAAATGAAACATTCTACAATTAGCTTGTATTTGATAGCTTTTATGGATTGCTTTTACAACTGTTTCCAGGTCTTTTAAAAATAGATTTAAAGGATAGCATGAAGCCAAGAAATATTTTGTGCACACATGTATCTACATGCATGAATGTAACAGTCATTTTGGTTTCAAATAACTGATTGGTACTATAGCTGTTTGCTTATGTAATAATTTATTTAATGTGTTTAAGGGGTGAGAGAAGACAACGAGGTGGGTGGTGGGATTTTGAGCCTGCCTCATGGTAAACCAACTGCAGAAGGGATTTCTACTTCTTAGGCCAGCAGGAGGAAGTCTCTAGGGACTGAGAAACTGAGAGCTGCACAATTCTCTATTAATACTCTACTTGTCATCTGACCATCAGAATCCAGGACTCTAAAAGGGGAAGGCTTAAATATTAACTCACTAGACCATCTTGCAAACAAGCCAGCAGACCATGCACACACTCAGTTAGGATACAAAACTCAACCGTGTGTTCTTCTTTATTTTTTAATTTTAAGAAGATAAACATAAAATTTAGCCTAAGCCCATTGGCAAGCAGGCCACTGCTATGAGTTTTGCCTGCAAGAACTCTTGCTTCACGTCCTTCTGGTTCTGGCATGCACAAAACCTCCTCTACCTTTGGATCAATTAATAATTATCATCTGACTTCCAGCTTGAATCAGCAGAATAGCTAGCTCTGCAACTCCAGAGGACCTGCCACAGGTATCTAGCCACTGTGCCCTCAAGTATAACCTATCCTGGATGAGAAGTGTAAGAGACAGCTACACAAAAGGAAACATGTGAATGGCTTACTTTGAAGGCTAAGCAAACAGCCAGCAGTGCGGAAAAAACAAAAACAAACAAATGATCAGAGATTTCAAGAAGACCTTTAGTCCTACATTCAGATTCGAATGACAGGAAAATTTTACCCTGGGCCAAATCAAGATATCAGCTTCAATGACAGGAGACAACGACATCATCTTTAGTGTGCGTTTTTGATAGACTACAGAACACAAAACAATGGAACTGTTCCCAGCACACAAACATTTTTATCAATTAACCCCATAGGGAGGATGCAAAATACTGTGGCAGCTATTCAAACGGGAAACGGAAGCTGCACAATGGGTTTTCAATTCAGGATGGGCTGGTGCATTCCCCAATTATTTGCCCAAACAGGAAAATAAAATAAATATAAAAAGGGTGTGTGGGTGTGTGTTGAAGGGCGAGAGAAGGGGAAAGGGAAGACTTTTTGGAAAGGGATATGGTCCTCTGCCAATCCAATGAGGGGAAAAGTAGGGCTTTCCTTCAATCTCAGATCCTAGCCAGAAAGGTAAGGGCTCCTTTCACCCCCTATAGATTCAAAGGACTAAACTTTTTTCAGCTGGGAACTGCAGTGGCACTGACAATGGGAGAATGCTCTTTCAGTCTGCAAATCCATCTCCTGTAAATGTTCCCTGCTGTTGATTTTGCTTTTCACCTCTAGGTGTGTGCTGCCGACTGGGCACATGGCTGTTCCCGTCACCTGGTCCAATATGCTCCTGCTGTCCAACTGACTACCAGATCACTTTCAACTGGAGTGTCAGCAGTATCCACAACTGCAATCCCGAAAGTAATTGCTGGGGCACCTTGCTGATTGGGTAAACTGCCGGAAGCCATGCTCAATTCATCACTAAATCTATTGCTCAGTGACAATACACATGCTCCAGTTTTTAATAGATTGATGGATTATATGCACGGTCCTGCATACTCTAAGACAAATGCTTATGTATAGTTCTTGGATTCTGCAACAATCTGGTACAGCTGGCTGGAAATCCAACAGGAGGTTTGCTTAAATTGTTAAAAGGAAGGTCTATTTAAATGAAGTTAAAGGTGAATATGAATCAGTCCTGTAGCCCGTTTGATATGGTTATATCTATTTTATGCTGCCCACACATTTTATTTTTTCAAAGTGGCAATGCTTTGAGAAAGCATGGCCGCATCACAGAAGAGGACAGGGTGAAGTTGGAGGCTTTTGCAACTGGAGAGAGGATGATGTGGTTCTGTGAAGGTATGACTGTCCTGCAATCTTAAACTATCCCCTAAACTAAATATTCCTAATAGACTTGGGTTTTGGGGGCTGTTTCTGGAATAACCTAGCTTTAATCTGTGCAGAGATGAAGATTAAAAACAGTGCAATTGATCCACACTTCATTCCTTCCCACAGCTGCTTTCAGTATTTTGACTGTGCTGATTCTAAAAAGCAGGACAAGACTAAAATCGTCAAATGAGAAAGGTTTGAGGGCTGGGATGACACCACAATTACTCAGAATGAATGGGTAACGCTTCAGATTGTTTAGTTAAATGGAGTATTAGTCATCAAGTGAGTTCCCTGATCTTGCACATACCTAGCAAGCCCTAGACTTTGCATTTGTCTACACAGTAAATTAGTGTACAGCAAGCCAGGTTGCGAGTCTACCGTGCACCAGCTTGTTGTGCGCTGACTTGGCATGTGGACACTACTACAGCACAGAGAAAGTCCCAGAGTGCAGCAACAGTCCCTTAAGTCACCCTGCAGGACTTTCACTGAATGTAGTAATAGCCACATGGCGTGTTAGGGCCCAGCAAGCAGGTATACTGTAGATTCACAACCTGGCTTGCTGCGCACCAACGTGCTGTGTAGACAAGTCCCTTGTCTCAATTATGAGCAGTCTCTAGACTTCCTATGACTCTCTCTGCCTGTGCCATGAGACCCTCTACCAGGGCAATAAAGCAAGTACACCCCCTTCTCCTCCCTCCGACCAGGCACCCGCCTCAGGATCTACAGTGACAAACACTTATAAGAGATCGTTCCTTTCAGGTAAGGACTCAGAAAAACAAAGGGTGAAAAGGGGAAACAGAGGCACAGAAATATGAAGGGACTTGCCTAAGGCCACACAGCAGGTCAATAGCAAAGCTAGGACTAGAGCTCATGTCTCCTGACTCCCAGCACAGTGCCTAAAGCCACTCAACCACAGTCTTATCTACAATTTTGAGATGCTACTCCTTCTAGTTCTTCTCAACATGGCCCATAAAGCAAAAGCTATAGAAGCATGGTAAAAACCTTATCTATCCTCGTAAACAGGAGTCTACAGACGAACAGTCGCAAAGCCTACTGAAGTATTTTGTAACTTTCTTTTTCTTGCTGAAGACTCAGTTTCTCAAAGACAGTCACCAAAGAGGAGGCTACAAAATTATGAATGCAGTGTTGTAAAACTGCTGTACTCTAGCCACTAACAGAAGATGCTCTCTCACAAAGAATTTTTAAGATATCATTTACTGCATAGAAACCTGGCAGACCAGCCAGCATGTCAACACAATTTGCTATGTTTGGATCTTGCAAAAAAATAGGATGAGGATAAAGAAATTCTTAAATTCTATTCCCAATTCTGACACTGATTCCCCTTCTGTAGCCTTTGGTAAGTCACTTAATATCTGTATACCTCAGCTTCATGATTTTTAAGATAGGAATACTATTTATAGTATATCTCAGGAGGATGACAGATGGATTAATCATTTTGAAGGTCAAATGTTCTATCAGTGTGAAGAATACAGGCCAAGGTATTCAGATATAACTAGTAATTTTGAGTGGCTTGCTATTTGGATGCTCAGCTTGTGACACTGTTGAAATTCCTGATTTTTTACTTTTTGAAAATCAGGCCCCTCTTACAATAACTTTGGATGTTCATATTAAGCTACTAGTTATCTTTGAAAATCTTGGCCATGATAGATAGGGGATGAGAAATCCTCCTCTCCCCACCCGATTTAAGCTCACAAAATTCATTTTCTCCTTAACCGTCAGGCTTCTTCCTGTTTGATCTCTTACCAGAGAGGCTCGCTAAATATCTCTCGGATTAGGAAAGGATCTTACTCTGAGTACCCCCTAGCACTGCAGGTTCCCGTTGTGAAGGGACAAGCATCATCATAAAGAGATGAGAAGCTAAAAGGATCTTTTAGTACTTTCCTCTTTTCTGGGACACTGATATGCAATTTATTTTCTGGAACCACTAACCTCATTTGATGAGCAAGTCCTGCTCTCCATGCCACATAAAGATTTACATCTGTTATGAGTTCTATACCCAATACAGAGATGTTATGATAGATTCTCTGCGATATATGCATTTGTACTGGTCCATCATCAGAGAGACTCTATATGTTTTTGGGTTGGTGTGGGGTTTTTTGTTTTGTTTTTTTTGGGGGGGGAAGGGGGACTTTAGACTAAAAAGAGTTACTCATGTAGTTTAAGCACAAGATTTGTCCTACATAAAAAAATTTATGATCTGATGCTGAACACTCTCCCAACTTTACACAAGTATTTTCTTTTTAAATCTGCCATTGGTGGTGATTGTAGAGCAGGGGAGGAGGGGTGAAGGAGGACAGAGAATTTTTCAATAGACATACAAACACTATGCCTTCACTGCAGCAACATCCAATCAAGGATAAAGCGCAAGTTACGAAACTACCACATCTCCAAAGCTGCACTAATATCACCAAAGATGTTTAAGTTTGAGGGAAGGGGAAAGAGGTAGAGGTGACCAAAAAAAATCTGTTTGCTGAACAGTAAACAAGGGCAGTAGTCAATAAAAATACAAATACTTTATTCTTCTACAGAATTTTAGTCAAAGTGCTTGGGAAACACTATTTAAGCCCTCTAACGCACTGTTAGTGAGGTATAATGCAGGAATATTTTAGTTCTGTATTTGTACAGCACTTAGTGCAATGGAGCCCGGGGCCACGACTAAGGCTCCTAGGTGCTATGGTAACAAATAATTATCTTTGTTTTACAGACAAAGGCACACAGATTGTAAGGAACTAGCATGAAGTTAGTTATAAATCAGAGAATAGATCCCAAAACTACTGACTTCCAGTCTGTACTTCTATTCACTAGATAAGGATCCCCCTTTAAAAAAAAAAATTGAGTACTTGAGTAATTTAAGAAAAATTAAGAACAGTTTTTTCCATGATTTCCAGGAAAAGGGGGTTAAAGCAAGCCTAGTTTTTTAAGATACACTAACTGGAGACACCTGCCTTAAGGTAGAAAAGACAGTGTATCAAAAAATAATTGTGACTGCTTAGACAATCTGTTGCAGTTTGTTCATAATGTTGTTTCTGAATTAACACATAGCATAACAGCTATGCTCTGCAGCATTCAAAAAATGTAAGTTAATGAAATATTAACTGGATTACTCACAAACGTGCACACTTTGTTCTTCCATAGCAGATTCATGTCTGCTAATTTTTCTCTGAGTACTTCACAGCAAACAAATTGTGTCATGTTGGTTTTCTTCTAAGGACTTAAATCAACTTCCAAACATTCTAAGCAAGTTTCCTCACATAACATATCATGGAGCAGAAGAGGATTGCACTGTCACTAAATGGATATTATTAAAGCTTTCACTAAAAACAGTCACCTTAAAGTTTGCGTTCAACTGAGGCACAAGCTTAGCAAGCCATAATGTCATCACCAAAAGAGTTTGTTTTTTTTAATTGACATTAAAATTAGAAATACTTAATATAACTCCAGTTAATTTAGAGACTTATTTGGATCTAGCCCTGTAAACAGTGGGTTTGTAAATCTCTGCTAATACAATATTCTGCTTGCTCAATTAAGTTTTTGGTAGGGCACATCTATTGTAACCAATATAATACAGTGAGTTACTGTATATAAACGGATGTATGGCTTACTTTAACTTCAGAATTTTAGCAATTTGTTACAGATTTTTCAAATCTGCTAAGAAATTTTAGTTCAAAGTAGATTGCAATGCTCAACAAATTACTATCAAAGCCTAAATGATGATATGGCTGCTGGGATTCCTATAGTTTATAAACCTTTTGTAAGAGTTCCTAGTGTGCTTTTGGGTCCTTTATTAAAAAAGGAAACACTTTCCTTTCTTGCTGGTTCATATTTTGAATGCTGAATTTATTTCCACTTTGTAAATTTTGGGTAAATGTCTAGATATAGGAGATCAGGTTACAGAGCAAAGGATAAGAGATAAAGAACAATCTGCAGAGTTCCATCTGGTCCCAGAGAACAAAGCCTATTGACTTGAAATGTGAGTAGCCCATCACATACCTAATCTGCACAACCCATACCAGCAAATGTCACTGAAACATTGTAGCTAGAGAATATTAAATGAAGGAATATTTTTATTACCCAAAAAATTTACTTTCAGGGGAATTAAAAAAAAAGCACACATGCCCTATAAAGCATCACCATGATAAATAATTAGAAAACTAAAAAAGAATGATGCTCGCACTTTACATTTATATTTTAAAATCAGCTGACTTTTCCTCTTAGTTTTGTTCCATTTACGATAATTAATATAGTCACGCACAAGTCTGTACCTTAAAAACCCACACTAGTCATAGAGCAGTGTCCTAAAAGTGATCTACTTCTGAACACAAAGTTGTTGCAGTCCAATATATTAGATGCCAACTCACAACACAGTAAGGGAACGATGATAAATCATGCTCACAAAGAATGCTCTAAAACAATTTATATAACAGGAGAGCTGGCCCTTTAAGATTTCCCTCCCCTCTCATGTGAGCAAATCCAATGAGACCTACTCATGTGAGTAAGCATTTGTGGGAACACACCCAAAACATTTTGCGCAGCATTACATTATTATTATATAGTTTACAAAATGGTTAAAATCAGAATGTTTTTCTTTCATAAAAAAACACATATGCACACACTTAATGCTTTTCATCTGGCACATAAAATTTACAATACCTCCAGGAAGATTTTCTTTAGGTAAACCAACACTATAGGTACTTTTTAGCTTTAAGCATATTACAGCCCTTGCCTCTTTATAAGTATTTTTGGTTCTTGTTTTCACCCATTGTATTAAGCTTTTTAGAACAAGAAATGATCAGCAATAAAAAGCATTCCCATGTTAAACATTTTTAACTGCAACTTTTAAAATAATAAGAGAATCAAATTTGAAACCAGCTCTTTTATTTGTTATCTTGATGCAATTGATATAAAGTAATTGTCTGTAGGGGCCAAACTAAAGACAATGTTAAAGCACTTTAGCACTTTCCCTAAATTGTTTCCATGCCATTTTCATTAGGCCACTGCGGCAGATGTTGGCTGTTAAACTGTGCAGACGACACAGTTCATGACTTTTCTGAGACGGCTGTGTGCCACATCTGTAGTTGATGAAATAGAGTGCAGAAGTGTGGCAGACAGAGAAAGAAAGTATGAGAGAAACAGACACAGGCTGGGCCAAATGAATTGCCTTCAACACCGGGACTAAAAATAGACTCACACTCACACTTATACAATCTCTTTGTCCAACCTTATAAAACCGTGTCTGTCTATCTTATTATGGAGTCAGCCTATCAGAGGAACTTCCTGAATAGAACTTCAGCTGTGGAGAAAATGAGAGCATCCAGGAAGCAATGAGTTCACATTGAGGAAGCAAACTGCAGCAGCATTCTCAAACTGAAGCGTCTCTCTTAGATCCTCATTAACTGGGCTGTAATCCAAGTTCATCTGGGCCCCAGAGAAAGGCAATGCTTGTGTTTAGACCGCACAATACTGACATAACATTAACAGATTTACATATGCAAAACTGTGAAGCAACAGGCATTCCCCCTCAATTGACCCACAGCTTGTAGTGGCTGCCGAGTTATTCCCTGCTTAGGTTCTGTAACCAAGTGGGCGTCATGCGACTACCATCTGGGTACCACTTATTTAAAGCTGGCAGTCTCTCTGTAATAGGCAAGCTGGCAATAAGCGGGAAGGGAATAAATTGCATCATTTAGTTAACATCCACTTGCTTTGTGGCTGTTAAAAACCCATGACTGAATAATAATTTGGTTATTTCTTTTGCCAGACAATGCTGTCAGCCAAATTGTACTACGCATGCTGCAAAAACATCAGCTTGCAAAATTTCCATTTTAAAAATAAATTAAATAAATTTGGAGGGTAATGGGAGCTAAAGTTTCTCTAAATGTTGATCATTCAAATGCATCAAGTTTTAAAAATTAAAAACTTGTATTAACAAATAACAGCTAGATTAAAAACAAAACAAAAAACCCCACCTCAGTTAGCCACCCAGCCTACTCCATTAAACGGATCAAGCAAACAATGACAACCTGTAATGAGGTGAGCAACTATGGTGGATTTATGGGAATACTTGTTAGAGTTGAACATCTTTCAGTTTCATGCTACTCGCTGCCCATCTCATCCTGTGCTTGAATTCTTAGATTTTATCATTTCCTTCTGTCTAACACAACTGCTTTCACACAGATGTATCAAAGAGAGTGGCTGAAACCATCGACCACTGCAATATAGTTAGAACATATCCTTTGTAAAAACCAAAGCTTTTGAAGTGGGTTTCTTTTTGGCACACCTTAGTTTGCAGTAAATTGATTACTATTAGTAACTTAATTCCCTCCTCTCCCCCCCATTTTCTTAGAAATATAAGCAGTCTGCACCCACATCTTGACACTAATCTTCCAAGACTATGAGGAAAAGTATGTTACACTTTTGTATTACAAAGATAACAAGGTATGCATTATAAACTCAGAAGTAACATTTTCTGCTAGATTAATGGCAAAGAAGAGCGAAGAAAACAGTCTGAGGGTCAGAGTTCACGGAACACAGGCTACAGCTTCTTAGACATCTACAGAGTCAGATTTAGCCTTCCTTATTACATTTTTAAAGGATGTCAGAAATGGGACTCCGAAGCGCAGAAATAATTTAAGACAACAGATAATACATGGGAAACTTGAGTTCATTAGTAAACTGCTCCAAGTATTGACAACGCATGACAGCATCAGAGAGCCTCAGGGAGTGGGACATAAGTGCACTGCAATCTGATTCTTCTCCTAACACATCTCTCCAACACCTCTAACATGCAGCTCAGGTGCAGCCCAGCACTGGACGGGAATGGGGCACAAGGTGTGGAAATCAGAACTGGTGATCCAGAATGATAGGGCAATTAGAAAAAGCACAAGTCTCCTTGTGACACCAGGGTACAATTCAGACAAGTGGGAGGCTGTGTCCTCCCTGCCCCGTAACATGGGATGCCTTGAAACGTCTTGCTGTTGTAGCCTCTGACCTGGACTGCTCACAATCAGCCACCAGCATGCCAGTTGTGTTTGTGTAACTGCAGCTTGCCAGTCATACCTTGGCTCTCATTATCCTTGGTTATACTGCATTGTGACCCCAACACACTCCCAGTCCCAGATTTTCCCCAGAAATGTATGGCTTGCACTGCCCAACCTTCTCCTGGACAGTCCTAATATATTAAGTCTGTTACTCCTTTAAAGGAATAATACACACTAGCTTATTACCCAAATGGAGTTACCCAGACATTTTAACTTAAACATACTGGATTAGATAAAACAATAAAATAGGTTTATTAACTACAAAAATAGATTTTAAGTGAATACAAGTAACAAGGCATAAAAGTCAGAAATGGGTACAAGATAAAACATTCATGAATGCCTAATAAACTATATTAGATTCAAGCAAAATTTCTCACCACGTTTCCAGCAGGATTACTGACCAAACTCTTCAAGGTCATTCCTCCACAATGTTATAGACGGGGAAACAAAGGAGGACCCTTAGAGTGCTTGCCTCTCCTTTTTATAGTTTCAGTCCCTCTCTTGAAGAACTTTTCCAGCTGTGAACCAAGAGTCAAAGACAGTCTATGTAGAAGGAAGTTCCCTGATTACTTTTTCCCCATCTGTGAGTTTCCTTTGTTTTCCCTTCCTCCTTGATGACTCTGTTTACTGCTTAAATGCAAATTTAGAAAGTCGCACATTCCTTTGGTTAGGACAGACATGTTTGCTGACTTCTGTCTGGACAGGACTGTGTGGGTTGGATCATGTGTTAACATCACCACACAGGAGAATCTTATCACTTCACTTACTATGTTGCCACACACATTTTACCAGGACAATATTGACCAGCAAATTACGAGTTTTCAAATATCTTACAAGGCCAAACTGGTACAAAGGCTATTACAATAGTGTGTAGGGTATGAATACAGGGTATTTCATCACACTCCCACCCAGACCCTACTTTTGCAATTATCCCTGGCAGAGCCTACACTGCATGGACAATCAGACAGAAAGTCTAAGGTGCATAACATCCAGGCAGAAAGCAATGGAGGATCCTTCATGTGATGTGATGCAAGCAAGAACAGAGGATTATGTGGTTACAACATAGGCAAGTGCTTCAATAACCTGGAAGTGACACAGGACAGTCAGCATTACTTGCAGGAGACTTGCAGGATTAATTTTTTAATCCTGTCTAGCACAATACATGCTGATTTTTCACTTTAAAGATAAACGGTGCATTGTGCAATAACCTTTTTGCAAGCTTCTCCATCAGCATTATGCAGTTCTTGATATCATACCTAGGAGGCGTTAGACTAGCCCAGTGATTCCCAACCTTTTTGGCTCTAGAGCCATAGATGTCATTTTTACAACCTTGAAGGGCCGCCAGTCTCCACCAGCAGCGCTCCTTCCTGCCTGTGCAACCAGACAGAAGGAGTTTAGTGAGGAGGCTGCCTCCCTCCTCATTGTTCTCCTGTCACCCTGGCTGCAGCAGGGAAACCACACATGCCCTGTAGCCCTGTGTGCTCCACCTGGCTCCCTTCTGCAGCCAGGAGGATGGGAGATCATTGCCCTCTGCCTCCAGCAGCAGTGACCTTAGCAGCTATGGACCCAGGTGGAGCGCTTTCCTGTGCTCACTGCTGCAGCCAGAGGGAGGGAAGTGCTGATCTCCTGTCCCCTTGGCTGCAACAAGGAGCTTTCCCCGGTCTCGTCGCCCTGCAGCAACACACTCCACTGGAGTCCTTAGGCAATGGCAGGAAGGGAACAGCAGGCCACTTTGAAAGACCCCATGGGCCACAGGTTGGGAACCACTGGACTAGCCCAGTGGGAGCACAGAGAACTTTGCATTACCCTTAATCCATCCCACACCTTACTTCAAGTAAAACTGTAGACGGCGCTGGGCTCCCACAGGAGCAGCTCACGAGCACAGGGCTGCAGGTCAAGCCACAACCCACTGTCCCAAGGTTCTCTTCTCTATGACCATAGCTTTCACCAAAATATCACAGGCCGATAGACAGACAGACACCCCTCATCACAGCAACCTGTAGCCTAAATCACAAAACAGCAGCAAAAAAGTTTAGCACCAGTGCGCTCAGCACCATATAATACATAGCGATAAAGACAGTCCCATTCCAAAGGTATACGTGGGAGAGGAGAAGGCAGGGCAGGTGAAAAAGGAAGATAAAATGGAAACAAAGAACAGAAACAAGGGACAGGGAGAAAGGGAAAAAAAAACTGTCAGAGGAAAGGAAAGATGCCAGCAACTGTTCCAGGGCATAGTGGCCAGGTGCCAATGCAGTGCAAAGAAAATGAAACTCAGAAGTCACTGCAAAATCCTTGGTAACAAATCCCATCTTGCACAGCATTTTAGGATGTACCTGTATTTGTTCTGATAATTACAGTGCATTCTCAACCACTCTAATTGCAAGTGTGAGCCTAATATTCTTGATGGTTTCTACGGGGAGGAGACCTGAGACCTTCCATAACTTGACCAAATTATTTTTGGGAAAATATAGATTGCCTAAAGCATTTGTACTCAGAAATGGTTTAAAATGCAAAACACCAAAGTATCTAAGCATTTATAATTGTATGTACTGTATGCAAGACCACCATGCAAGTACCACTGTCACAGAAGTACTACATACTGTATAGTCATCTCCACAATTACCTCCAATTATTCCTTTTCTCCACTAGCTAGAAGATTGTCAAAATAAGCCCTGCCATTCCCCCCAAAAATTACCATCAGCAACCTAAGCACAACAGGTACAGGTTTGGTCCTGACAAATAAGATGATTAAGAAAGTATGTTCCTTCCTAGGATTATTTATCATATAAGTTCTGAGTGTATTTTTTTCCTTGCACAGCACCCTGACATCTAGACGTTTAACCAGCACACACTGAGTACAGTACTATACTCATCATAAAGAAAGCACATTTTAAATGCATTAATTATGACAGATGCTTCCAGGTTGCCAATGGAAAACATTTCAAATCCCAGTGTATAATTTTTAAATGTTCAATTTCAAGAGGATTTTTTCCTCTTTTTAAAACCAATGTTATATGTATTTAAAACCAAGTAGGGTATCTACTGCTGCCTCAAATTTTACATGCATTTAACAGAGACTAGAAATGTTAACTATTTTGTGAACATCATACATTCTGGACTCTTTGGTTCAGGTTTCTCCAATTTTTTCTCTGTGATGCAAGGGTTCCGGTTATTTGGTAAGTGAACATAAGGTTTCCCCTTAGATGCATGCATTTCTCCCCCACAGTACACCTCAAACCCCTCTATATGCACAATACATCACATTCAGAGCATAAAATGCACAGCTGAGCTCATGACACTGTCCATGTGGCAGTAAGGACAGGTCACGCAATCGCTTTGGAGAGCACTTCATGTATTGACTAGTCACCAAAGAGCACTTGAGAGCATCATGAAACCCCTCTTGCTAAGATCACTACAACATGCTTGGCCTCAGTCGCCCCAGGAGCACAAGTCCTACAGTCACTACTGAATAGATCCCTAGTGTAGCAGCTTTCTAAGCTGCCCACCAAGAAATCACTACCCTAAAACACTACAAGGGTTTTATGGAAGTAAGATATACTACAGGGAACTATAAAATCAAAGATATTCACTATCGGTTTGTTTTCAATATGGAATACAATAATCCCTTCCACTTTCAGTTTTGACAATAAAAAAGTGCCTTATTCCACTGACCTCTATAATGGCAAGTATGATATCCAGAAATAAACAGCAAATGCAGACTCAATATTATTGTACCGTTAGATGTGGGAAATTACAAATCTACATCCAAACTCAACTATGATATAAGCAAGTGCATCTTCATGAGCTGAAACTAGGATTAAATTTACGCCCTTCTGTTTATCTCAACTAGGATTTAAAGGTGTGCTGATAGACGGTGTTGGCTAGTATGTTCCAAAACACTAGCATAGACAAGGCAGCACAGACTTTAAACATGTTAAACTAGGCCAAAGTTGAAGCTTCACTCAGGTTCCTCTGAAAAACCCATCTTAAGTGATTTAAAGGGGAGGTCTGATTCTAGTTCCCTCTGTGCACTTCACAGAACCACTATGTTTTAGTGCAAGAATATTGTGGGGCTTCATATCTTCTGCACTAAATTTGCAGTGGGTTGGGGGGGTGGGTTGGGTTATTTGGTTGGACATTCATTCCAGATGCAGCTTTGGGTAATGGAAAGGTCTCCATGGTTTTATGGTTTTGTTGGCGCTCTTGAATGAACTCTCACGAAAGTGT
Source organism: Mesoclemmys tuberculata (assembly GCA_007922155.1). NCBI lineage: Eukaryota > Metazoa > Chordata > Testudines > Chelidae > Mesoclemmys > Mesoclemmys tuberculata. The sequence goes on from ML677031.1 coordinate 9,282,888, forward strand.
AGGAAAAAAATCTGAACAAATGTAACAAAGGGGGCTCTGTTCTAATGCATTTGTACAACAGCACAAGACAAAAAAAGGAGGTTTGTTATTTTAAAAAAAAAGTAAAATGGCATGTGAGGACCAAGCTACAACCTTTAGTAGGTAAAGAAATAAACTGTAATGGATCCTCAGGCTTTATTAGTCAACGATTTCAGTTCTGCCTGGGAAAGGACTGCCTTATCGGTTCCTTTATTTGTAATATACATAGTTACCAAACTTCACCAATACTCCACTCGGACATGAAGTAAAGAGAGAATGGGACTGGACAAAAAGTTATTTTCTTTCCTAATGGGCAAGTTATTCCTATTCAGCAAAGGGAAGTGGAAAAATAACCTGCTTTCTAAAAGTTAAGGTATTCAAACAAAGGGTTAACACCTTGACTCCCTGCTTCCTGGGCTCTGGATTCAGATTCTCCAAAGAGACAGTATAAAGAAGGGGAATAAAAGGATTGTAAATCAACTGAAGGAGAAAGATAGCTCTAGAGTGGGAGCGGTGAAGCCTTGAGATTATAAAAGGGATTTTCAACCCCACATATTACTTAAAACTAAACAAATGTGTTTCAGTACCATATTGCTTTGGTGTCACCTAATCACAAAAGGATTGCTTTAAAAATGCAGAGCAATTTATATTGAACATGGTGACCATCCATGATTGCATTTGCTAGTTAAGTTAGGACTTGTTTAAACAGACACTTCCTCGTGTATGTGACCAACGCACCAACAACAAACACTTTCACTGTTTCAGTTTTGTGCCTCTACCGCTCCAGTCATTCTCAAGCGCCCAATAGTTCAGCAATGCAAGCAGATGTTACCTGTGACGTTGGCAGAACAGGTGCCAGCACATGCCAAGGACATCTGAAAACTCACAAATACATAACTGGAAGCCAGTCTTGTTTACCTATGTGTTAGCACTATCAAAATCAGTATTAGATGCAGGGCTGTACACAGGAATAAAAATTTGACCTTTCTTGGAGGAGCATATTCTATGCAGCCATCACAGCTGGGGGCTGGAGGAGCTCACTCCCCTCTCTCTCCCCACCAGTGACCCTGTGCTACCCCTGCAACTGACCACTTCCTTGCCTGCCCCACCCCCCAAGGCTTTGCTCACTGCCCTGCTACTATTGGTTAGGAAGACTGTCATTCATATAGCCTCAGCTGATTGGTGGAGGCAGAGAAAGGCTCCTGGAGGAGAGGATCTGGCTGCCTAGTGGTGCAGCTAAGAGCTCTATCAGCTCCAGAGCCAGAGGAGTTCTGTGCTCCTGCCAATTGGGAGAGGGGAGCTTGCCCCTGTTGCCCACCCTTGTGTACACCCCTCATTAGGTGTTAAGTTCATAAAAATGTATTTGGTGTTTAAACTTCATGAAAACTAATGGGAGGCTGCATCCATTGTTTTCAACTTATCTGTATCCTGTTAGAACGTAATGGCAAACAATTGCAGTGTATATATATATACCCCTGTAACTAAATAACCCATTAAACGAGAAAGCTGCCTCATATAATGCCCTAGTTCAGGGGTGGGCAAACTACAGCATGCAGCCCACATACTGCCCATCTAAGCTTTTCATCAGGCCCTCCAGCTCAACCAGTGATCTGTGAGCTCCATTCAGGTGGTCTGTGGAAAGTTTGCGGAACAAGCTATATGGCGCGGTGGCAGCCGCTCTTCCGCCCAGCCCTGCACCTTCGCCGCCCCCCCGTCCCTCTCCCACCACATGTGCCCAGCAGTGCCCTGGGCAGAATGTGGCGGCCGCTCCCCCCTCCCACCACGTGAGCCGCTACTGGGGCTTTAATGGCCCACCATACAATTTCTTTACCCAGATGTGGCCCTCAGGCCAAAAGGTTTGCCTATCTCTGCCCTAGTTAACTTGCAATATTGTGGAAATTGCAGACTCCGCATGATTAAGCTTCCACCGCAATTTTGACAGTGGGAACCTCAGCTGCTCCAGGACTGAAAGCGGACCTCCACTCTCAGCCCCAAACCTCCATTCCAGCCTTGGGCAGCAAACAGAAAAAACATGAAAAAGTAATAATGGACTTTATTACCACAAATAATAAAGTTCATTAATGCTTTTCCGCAATTTTCCGCAGCTTGTCCACAACTCAGCTGCCATTTTTTGACTATCATCCCGCAATTCAAGTAGGGCCTTAATTATAAGACTATTGTAGTACTTTGGGCGTTCACATTTGGTACTGAGTTGGTATATTATAGAACATATCGCCACTTCAGGGACACAGCCCTGCTTTTGACAGTCTGCCCTGAGGTAGGCACTCATGGTCATGAGCCACTCCAAATATCTAATGACTAGCTTTTCACCATCTAATTTATTCTATTTGTGAGCGACGTGAAAACAGGTCACTTAACTACAAAGGCTAAAAGAAAGTCACCAAGCCACAGAGCAACTGCATCTGCTGGTTGAGAGTATTTTAAATTGATAGTAAAACAATGCCTTTTTATTCATTTTTTGTATATATATTCTACTCATTGTTAACAGCTGACTGGTCTTCCAAGAGAAAGAGAAGCCTGAACAAATAAAACTCCTGTTCAACTTCACTTAGCACATAAAGAAAAGCAAGGAAACAACAACCCCAAGTATATAGCTTTCCTGTGCCTTCTCACAAATGGGTTAACTCTGTGCCAAAATGCAGTATGTCTTCACCACCTATAATCCCTATGACACGTGTGAATACCTATACTATGCCAGATTATCAGTAAGGTGATAACACTTGTATACTATACCTGCTTGGCACAATTTGAATGAAGCTCCCTCAGGACTGCTAGAGTTTCACTTCCTGTTAACACGTACCTGCACCCATTTCAAAAGCAATAAAAGCATAAACCATATTTAAAGCTTTACTCAAAAACCCAGTGTAAATCTGAGCAAACCTAACACTACGTTAAAGACCATCCATGCTATTCACTGAACACCTGGCATTTACAGCTAGTCCTCATACAGGGCCAAGCAGAGAGTATTGTGCACAAATATCAGAGGGCAGAGTAGGAGCAATAATTCTCCAGTTTGAGTCATGTTCTCAATCTTTCCAGCTCAACTAATATTCTACATGAAGTTTATTATACACAAACACACACTGAATAAAAGCTACAGTCAGATATTCATATGACACTAGAGTAAATCCCCTGAACACCATGGAGCTACATCCATTTACACCTATAGAGCATGTAGCTTTTTTAATTTGAAAACTAGATTAAGTAGTTAACAGGCTGCTCTACAGATACATAATTTTATTGAAGATGTGTGTGTAGCCTTATGTGCTTAAGTTTTGAAGACCGCAGCAATCAGAAACAGGAAACTACCTACAAGTCCTTGTCAAGACAGCCAGCCTTCAGACCAGCTAACCACTTGCCATTAAGAGGAAAGTAGTAGAATAAAAAAAAAAATCTGCAAGTAAAGAGAACAAATCATACATACACTGGGTTTTTGAGTCAATGCACACCAGTGACCTTAGTAACTGACAGAACTCTGTTAAGGAAACAATGAAAAGAGCCAGGTTTGCATTAGCTTTATAGCCCTGATACTATCAACAGGTATTGTGCTAAAGGCAGAAGTATACTTCAGCAGCAAGCACAAGAGAGGAACATCGGGAATACCTGGAAGGTTTAAAGGAAAGGGGCCAAGGACAACAAAAATTGGCTTGCGCACTTTACTGCCTCTTTCTGATGCACACGTAAAGCCTGGAAGTTCAGCAGGGGAATCTTTAAAAACATTGCTGCTTCTCTTTTCCTTACAACTATCAGGAAGATTACACTCAGCATTCCCAGAGGATCACCAGGAGATAAAGGCCATCCCCCTAGATGCTCATTGCTCTTCCTTTTTCACCCAGCCCACCAGTTCCTTTGGGCCCTGGAAACACAGCTCCAGGAGTCAGCCACTCTTCAAGAATTTCCTTCCTTTTCGATTACACCTGTTCCTGAAGTCCTGCTCCAAGAATGGGGAGTTAACATTTGTTCTGGTTCCCTTTGGAGATTTGGGAAAGAAATAATACAAAGGATCCTGCTGGCTCAGACCTTACCTCTCCCTCCACCACCAAGCAGTAGTTAACATACCACAAAGGTGGGACTGCTAGGCATAACCTCTCTTCCACTCATGGGCACAGAGGGGAGTACGGAGATTGTAAACTGCTGTGGATTGAGATTTTGATTCTCTACAAAACCCAGAACGAACAGACAACTTCAAAGAACCTAAAGATTCGGTAACAGTTAAGAAACTGCACAGAAACTAGAGAACTTTCTAGGTTATGAAAAACTCTTGGTTCTCTATAGGAAATGTACGGATAGCCCATCTTAGCTCACTTTCTTCTCTGACTGACTTTGGTCCTCTTCTCCAACTGAATGACAATTAGGTCCACAGTTTAGCACAGCATGAGCCAGGCAGAGAGTAGCAATAGCAAAGGCATATAACACTATCAGATGTAACAATGTTTTTAAAAACAGCAAGTTCTATAAACTGAGCATGAAACAAATTTGCTAAGGATCTAAGAACCTTCTCAAGACCCGGCAGGAGTGCTTCTCATTACTCAGTCGTGCCAATTCCACTACTGAATGGGTGGTTGGGTCACTTTTATCTTAAGGGCACAACCTTTACCTTTCAGTTCACCCATGAGAAAGATGACCTCGGGACACTGGACTGCATAACACTGGCCTGATGTCACAGATTTTTAAATCCCACACAGACAGTTTGTGGCACCTGACTGATTACTAGTATGCTAGGAGTGCAATTTGCACTCCAATTCCTGAAGCATTTTCTATCCTGAGCACTCCATTCCCCCATCCCCACTCTGTCTGTAGCACTGGGCAAAGAGCTAAACATAACTGGCACTTCAAGATAGGGCCTGCAGTCAAAATAGCAGGAAGAGTTCCCAGCACATGCAGGTCTGCATAACCAATGTAAGGTACCTGTAAAAAACAAACAATCAAACAAACAAACAAAAAAACCCTTCGTTTTATTTTTTAATTGGGGAATGGAAGTGGAAGGGCTTTGAACTTGAAGTTATGTCATGAGAGAGAGTAGGCAAGGTGTGTTGGTTGTGGACGGGGGAGGAGCGGGGAAGAAAATTCATCCCACCAGAAAATAAATATTTGTATGTGGTTAGAACAAAGCATTTTTAGAAAACTTCCAATACAAGATGACCTCAGGACAAACTGCCCTCAGGTGCATGCCTGTAACTCCTGTTGAAGTCATTTGGAGCTGCCCATATTTATGCAAAGACAGAATCTGGCCCATTATATTTAGGTACTGAGAGGGGTTGCATTTCATGAACTATGGGCTAAATCCTATAATTACTTCTTTTTTTAAAAAAACCAAAAACAATTGAACAATTACCTTGAATCAGTAGAAGATTTGACTGAGTTAAGGCTGCAGGATTTGCTGCAATACCTGGGGCAGTTAAAGATGATATAAAGACTGGCACATTAGAAGGCATGAATAAATGCATTGGCCTTTCAGTTCTGGAAACCTGAGATCTGGGTTTGGACATGAATACGGATGGTGGTGGTCTGAATTGTTCACCTCACAGAGACACCCATGTGGCACAATTGGCAATCTGTCCAAGGGAGACACAGGGCTTGAACATCCAGGTTACTTCAGATCAGAATTGAGGTGTATATAAGGAAAATTGAATAGAGGCTGCCACACTCCAATTGGCTCAAGCCAAAGCTATTCACCTTCAGAAGCACAAATTCAAGAGAGAAAAAAAGATGAAGTCTTTAAGATTATACACTACTTTAGATAATGTTGAGACAGTTACATTCGGTTTCCCTATACAATATTTGCTTTAGCAAATCAGACTCTCTCCTAGTGTAAACTGCCTTGTCTAAAGAGAGACCTGTTACTATCTTACATGAATTGCACTATGCTGCTCTTGCTTCTTCTCTCACACCAGGACTTATCTATCTTCGGCTGAGCGAATACTGTATGTTTCAGCTCATTTTTTTCCTCCCACTTATACTATGACCCATGCATTGGTTTGAGGTGTCATTGTATGGGGAATACAACCTATATCTTCTAGAATATGAAGTTTATTATAAAGAATAGAAAGTTCTGATTAGTATATACTAAGGATCTCCTATTTGGCTCCAGCTTCATATATTTAACTTTTTGTGAAGCTCAATCAAATTAGACTCTTAAATAAAACACAACCAAGACAAGAAGCTGCACATAAAAAACCTCCAAAAAACAAAAAACCAATCTAGCAATCAAAGGCTGGTCAAGACAAACATTACTGAATGGCCAGAAACAGTGGATTATGCTGAAACAAAAGCATTTTATCTTTCCTTTTAAATTACAAAAGATTATAATTTTACTCAGCAATGACCCTTATTAAATTGGAAGCTCTGTACATCAGAATTAAATATGTTCCGTCTACTCAAAATGAAGTGCATTATTTATCACTGATATTTAATGACAAAAACCTGATAACTTTGTCAGATTATACCACTGATTTCCTCTAGTCATGCATCATTGGCTCTGTTGGTCATTAGCATTATCACAGTGCATAAACTCTGGCTTATGCAGCAAGTTTGATAACAGAGCTAGAAGCCTGTATCTACTATTTTTCAGACTGTTCAGACTGACTAGTTTACGTGTATGTATGTGAGACTCTGTCTAATGGTATCTATTATAATCCCTAAAAACCTTGGTTAATAAATTCTGATTTCCAATAGCTTGCTTATGCATGGCAAGAATTTATAAGCAAATGTAAAGTAGTCACTAAAAAATTCAGTAAGCCACTTAAATTGGTCAAGCATCCTTTAAAGTGTATATTCTAGCCAATCTTTAAACTAAATAGGATATCTAGTGTTCTCCAATTTCTGATTTTTAAATAGTACAAATATGCTCAATTTACTTAATATTTTTAAGTTTAATTCACAGGTAATGTTGCATTTCAGCTTTTTTAAACAATTTTAAGCACTGCAGATACTGTTTTTACAGCCTTGAAAACAGAACAGATGAACAAGTGTGACATAACCAGGGCTCAATTCATACCATTTGGAGACTGTCACCCCTCACCTACAACCTGGGGTGCCTTACAGTGCCTTGTTCTAGTAGCTCCCATTTGGGTTGCCCACTACTAGCTTTCTAGTATGCACACCACACCCTGAGTGTCTGTGTATAACTGCAGCCTGACAGTTACATCCTGGCTTTCACCAGCTTTCGTTATGCTGCAGGCTGACCCCAACAAACCCTCAGTGCAAGATCTTCCCCCAGAAACGTGTGTCATGTACTGCCTAGCCCTCTCTTGGACAGTAGAAATACTTTAAATCGGTTATTCCTTTTAAAGAATAATATGCCATCGATACCTTAAATTGAGTTACCCAGACACTTAAACTCACTGGATTAGATAAAACAATAAAAAGTTTATTAACTACACAGAGATGGATTTTAAGTGAGTACAAGTAATGAGGCATAAAAGTCAGAAATGGTCACAAGAAAAATAAAGATAAAACACGAGTATCTACTTAAACTATCTCAGTTGCAAAGCAAACTTTCTCACCGCATGCTCCAACAGATGAGTAACCAAACCTTCAGGTCAGGTCAAAACCCCTCTGTCCCCCAAGTCCAGTGGCTGTTTTCCTTTATCTTCTTAGATGAAATGTGTCTTGGGGTGTTTGCCCCTGCTTTTTAGTTCCAGTCCCCCTCTTGTAAAACATTTCCAGCTGAGAACCAAGAGACAAAGAGTCTATGTGGAAAGATGTTCCCAGCTGGCTTTTTTCACCTCTGAGCTTTTTCTTTCTTTTCCTTCCTGCTTGATGACTCTGTTTACTGCTTAAATGCAAATTAAGCAGAGTACACATTCCTTTGGCTAGGACAGACCTGTTTGCCAACTTCTGCCTGGACAGGGCTTTGGAACATGTGTTAATAACAATATAGGGGAATCTTATAACTTACATACAATGTTGCCATTCATATTTTATCAGGACAATAATGACCAGCAACTTACGAATTTTCAAATGACACCTTACAAGGCCTACCTTGCACAAGGATTATTACAATAGTGTGTAAGGTGTGAATATAGAGGTGGATTCCGTCACAAGAAATTACAACACGTAGTGAAGTGTATGGAAGTGAGTCAATCTGAATCTCAACAAGACCCTGTAACTAAACTGAAGGATTTAAAAAACAAAAAACAAATAAAATACAGGCCTCTGAAGCAAGATGAATGCTTTTCACAACAGACCCTCAAAAATAAACACATACAACAAATTGTAAGTTATCTGTGCTAACCATAACTGGTCTGCATGTTTTTAATATATATTTTTTCAAAGCATTACCGTCTTCATTAGAAGATAAATTTTACTTTTTAAATGTATAATTTAGGAGTTTCAGAAACTTAATACACAACATTATCTGAGTGCACCTTGAATGTTAATAAACAGAAGTCTAGTCTGTAACTTACAAATGAGATTTACCATGGCCTTATTCTGCCCTCATTTAAATCAACAGGGAGTTTTGCTTCAATCAAAGCAGGACTAGGCTTTTGTCACAAGCATTTGACTTTTTAAAAAGTAATTATGTTAATATCTTACTTTTACAAATCTCACTGGGCCAAATTCATCACTGACATAACTCTGATGAAGTCAACGAAGTTCTACTAGAAGACACACAGAGCAAGCAGATCTTCATAATTTTGCACTTGCATCAAGACTGTGGGACAAATTCTGCTCTCACTTAACCGGGTGTAGTTTCAGTGATTTAAATGGAGATACTTTGGGCTCATGCCAGTATGAATGGAAACAGAATCTGGCCCTGTCTCTATATATCCTATGCACTGAAATGTACCTACTTATAAAATTCACCCAATCCCTTAAAAAATCTATTGTATACTGATGAAGAGTTTGATTGCATTGTCTAAAGGTAAATTAAAATGAGCCCTCTTTGGAAGAAGAGTGGTTATGGAAGTAGAACGTACCGATACTAACATAACTGCTGCTACTCCATTATGCCATTTGCTGGCTCAAGGTGAACTGAAGCTTGTGTCAAATTTTAGTATCACTGTCCAGGACATTAGAAATAGTTGTCATTATAAAAGAAACTACAGCAATCTGATAAACTAGTGTCACATCCTGCACTCTATCCAGAGGCAACAAAGATCTCTCAGAGGACCACATCCCAAGTAGGGGACACATACAAGGTACCAAACTTTGGCACGGATGCTCCCTAACCACTGTGCCTCCTACAAATGAGGCTTTTGATTAGAGCTGGGCCATTTTTTTTTACTGAAATTTTGATACAAAAATTTAGTAAAAAATATTTCACCATTTTCCCCACTCACCAATTCTGGTCTTGACAAGTGATTCATTCACCAGTTTAGAAATCTTACAGGCCATGCATCTGCTCCACCCCTACCTGACCCTTGCCTACATCTCTGTAGAAACAGCTATTGTTGAACCCTGCTCTGAAGTGCTCAGCGACTCGTGGTGCCCAGAGTGTCTCTGCACAGCTATCACTATCATGCACAGCATAACCACACAATGTACGCTGCTTTTCAGAGAACTTCTGCACCAGTAAAAGGCCAGGATTTAGACCACAGAGTTCAATGGAACTTCTCCCTGAGTATGGAGTGAGGAAACTGAGTTCTCAAGAACAAAATGAGTTCCTGCTACAGCTAACAAAAGTTTGTTTTGTGTTCAAAGAAGAGAGATTACTGTCAATTAATTTATCACTGTAACAAACAAGCCATTATTAAAAAAACAAGGTGAAAATTTTAAGATTTTAAACTTCTTAATCCCAAACAGAGTGCTCCAAATATAAAATCTGCAACACCAGAGGGACAAAAGCCTGAAAAGACAACCTGCAATTAAGAGATTTTCTATTAGAATATCATACTTTAAATCACAAAAAAGTTATTACGAGTCTGGCAACATAGTAACTTTGAAGGCTTTCTCACTTGCCCTCTTAGGATATGTCTACACTGCAATTAGGCAGCCACAGTGGGCCCATGCCAGCTGGCTCAGGCTCATGCTAAGGAGCTATAACTGTAGTGTAGACGTTCGGTCTCAGGCTGGCACCCGGGTTCTAGGACCTTGCAAAGGGAAAGGAGTCCCAGAGCCTGGGCTGCGGCCTGAGCCTGAACGTCTACTCATTAAATAGCCCCTTAGACTGAGCCCAACTTAGCTGGCGTGGGTAGCAGTAAAATAAGTGATAAACTTCTTAATAACGGTATTTCATTAATAAGATGCTTTTTTAAAGTCTGTCACTGATTCCTAAAGAAATATTAGTTAATTACTTAATTCTTCTTAATGAAATTACTTAATTCTTCTTAATAACATTCTTCCAGCAAACAAAGCAGTACTGATTTAACATTACACTGCAAGTTTCATTGAAGAAACAGTGACATTAACACTACTCCTCTTCTACTCTGCTGCCTCCCCTCTCTTCATCAGTTCCATTTTACTCAAACTCACAATCAGAAAGATATTCGAACATCTTGAAACAAATATCTGTATTGTTGTTTCGTTGTTGTTGTGAAATCAGGTGCTACATTCCAGACATGCAAAACCTTGAGATCTGAAACAAAGAGGTAGTCCAGCACAATAGCTTAGCTTGAACCTTGCCTCAGATCTGAGTGAGGTATTAATTGTGATGCCCTTAAAATAATATTTAAAAAGCTGAAACAGTGCTGTTATCCAGGAGCAATCATGGAAGAACATGAATAACCTTTACAGCAAGTACAGGGGTAAGGGGCTACCCTGAACTTGTGTAGAAATGAGGCATGTATTTTAAAAGGTTATGAGGGAAGGGTATTTTGGTCTAAGGATAGAATTTTCAAAAGCCTTTAAAAGGGGATGGATGTCTAATTCTCTCAGGATATGTCTACACTACAAATAAAAGCCTATGGTTGGCCCATACCAGGGACTGGGCTAAGGGGCTGTTTAACTGCAAGGTGAGAGGACCCCAGAGCTCCGGCTGCAAAAGGAGCCTGAATGTCTACACCACAATGAATTAAACAGCACTGCAGCTCGAATCAGCTGCCACAGGCCAGCTGTGGCTGTATAACTACAGTGTAGATGTACCCTCCGGTACTGTTGAATACCACACCTTTTCAACAAGATAATTTGAAAGACCCCAGTATTTACTGCATTTATTGGAAAGTAAGCCTGGTTTGGTTTTGTTGAGAGGGAAGGGGATGCTGAAAAGATTGATGTTCATAATTAGCTGAAGCTCTGATCATGTAACCAAACCTCATGATTTTATCTTCCTTTATCACAATCTTTTTAATAGAGACATGACATTCTACTTACTGCTGTGCTCTCTTTCTTTCTCGCTCTTAAAAACGCTTTGCCATCATTGGCTTTGCTATCTAAACCAGTAATAGTGCATGTCCAGTCACATAAAATTACAGAAGCTTTCCCAAGATGCCTTGCGAAGTATGACTGCTTTAGTTTACTGATGTGTTAATAGGCTTAATCAACTAATTAATGAATAAACGGCTTGCATTACAAACTTGGGGGAGGTATACTGAGAAGAAAAGTATACAGAGCCCAAGGAAAGACATTTGACCTTAATTGCTAGCGAAGTGACAAAAGTAATTGGAAGCACAGCTCAAACCATGATACAACATGAAAGGAAATCTCTGGATTCTAGGGGAGAAACTAATAAAGATGTTAGTGATTCTAAATCAACTTGCCCAGCTATGCCACCTTTTGTTTGACTTTCTATTTTAGCAGCAGAGAAGCCAATACCCCTGAGCATGGACTATCCCCTCAACCCACTGCCCAAACAAGAGGGTATGTCAAAGGAAGCATTTACTCCATTCCAATCACACACCACTTCAATGACTTAGGATATGAGCCAGACCATGTAAAGTTCAGGAGTCTTTGAACAGACTGTTCTATTCTGCTCCCCATTTCTTTCCCCTCTGTCTTCACGGATCTTAATCCTCCCTTCCGTGACTCAGCTGCCACGATCAAAGCACTTATTCTGAGTCTGGGAGAGCAAGTAGTCTGCTCCTCAGCTGCCATATCAATCCTTTGACCAGTCACCAAGGCATGAGAAAGCAAGACTCATGCTGCACCCTCCCTAGAGGGAGGAAAGCATTACCTTGGCAACGCTTACAACCCCACAAAGCCTTAAGGAGCGAAGGAGTTTCACCCAAGCCCAGCTTTCCCACATGCTGGCACAGAGCACAGTACACAGGCATGATTCTCCTTTCGGTTACACCAGTATAGCACAGACTTCAGTGGAGTTGTTCCTGATTTACAGGAATGAGAGAGGACAATCAAGCCTGGTGTATTTACGTGCACGCGCACACACTTCACAAAATGGTTTCATTTAGTTTAGAAAATGTTTATACTTTTTTACATCTGAAAATTAATTAAACCAATAATAGCAATAGATGTATTTACTTCATACTGTACTCTGGGCCATTTCAATCCTAGTCAGAGATGAAGAAAGTTGACTTAAAAATTATGCATCGGCACCATCACACTTTGAACACTATGAAATATTTATTCCATTTCATAAGATGTCTGTTTTAACAGAGTTTACATCTGAATTAACAGGCTAATTTATTGAAGAAATAGGCACTTGTAAAAAAAACATAACAATGACAAGTAATGTATTGAAAGAATGATTAACAGTAAACAACACACGAGGATCATTTGAATAAAGTTTTCTATTTATCCATATTATTTTCTGAGACGATCCTACTGAATGGAGACTGGGAAAAGGCCTACAATTCGTTTTCAAAAGAGCATTCCTGGAAATATTGTAACACATCAGACCTAAGTAAATATTTCTTTATATGGCTTTCATTTCAGTAGATCTGTCAAGATATTTACAGGTCTTGACAGTACTTCTATCTTTAATTAAATTTTCACACTCATACTTTAATGTAATTTAAATAGATTATTAGTTGTCAGAATATAGTATAAATTTTGTTTACGATTTAGTTATTTTAAGTACTTACATTGAGGAAACTCATTTAACCCCATGACTGAGTAGCATTAAGTGTTGAGATGAGACTTCTAAAGAGCTTCTATTGCCCTTTGCACTCTTGCAATAATCTTAAATTACTACAACTTAATTGCAATTTCAAGGCATTAAATCGAGATTTTTTTTTTAAACTGCATAGGGAGGGTCAGTAGTGGGGGGAAAATTACTTAGTTCTATTCAGGTACTCTGAACAGAAGCTGTTTTGCTCAGGCTTTTCTGTATTCAGTGGTTTATGGAACATGATCTTCATTTTCAGAACTGGACTGAATAAATAACTATCCACTTTACTTTGACTACTCATTTAATAAGTATTGTGACACATGTGGGAGATAGCAAGTTATATTCGTCAGAGACATTTGCAGTGTCTAGTCATAAATGGAATGAGCTGCAGTACAGAGTGCAAGCCATAAATTGTCGTTGTTTGGTTTTGTTTTGTTTTCTTGTCACTAACTTAATGGCAGAAACTAGTCATTATTTCCTTCAGGGGTTTTATAACTTTTTCTCCCCAAAAGAAAATCTTTCTTGTGGAAGTGGTTATGAGAAACAACTTGACGGACAGCAAAGAATCTTTGGGGGGGAGAGGTGAGGGATTCTGATCTTTTCTTAAATGCAAATATATATTTAAATATTGACAATGTCCAAAGTATGCATTCACTCATTAGCTCAGTTACTTCTGTAAGGGCCCAGTCCTGCTCCTACTGAAGTCTGATGTGAGTTTTGCAATTGGATTTTTACTTCACTGCAAACTTTGTCAGGCCCTTGCATGAAACTACAGTGCAATATGCATTCAGAAAAGTAAGAAGAGTCCTGAACAAATGCAGTTCCTGTTAAAAGAAAACCAACTTTCTGTGTAAATCTAGTTAGTTTTCTCCAATGCTTTCTCAGCTACATAAAACATTTCAGCTTAGTCCCTTGAAGTTGCAATTAAACTGTAGTAATTTAAGATTATCATAGAGCAAAGGGCAGTAGAAGCTCTTCACGAGACCTCTCACTACTTAATGCTACTCAGTCTTAGAGTTAAATGAGCTTCTTTGGGATAAGTACCTTAAACCAACTGAATCGTAAACAAAATTTATACTATTTTCTGACCACATATGATCTATTTAAATTTTATTAAAGCCTCCATGAGAAGATGTAGAAAGACAGAAGCACCAACACAAACTACAAATAACTGGACAGACTTGCTGAAATACCCATATTACAAATATAATTTCTATGTAAGAGCATGTTATATAATTTTACATATAAACACACACTAGAAAAATATTTCACGAAGGAATTAGATTGTTATCCAATTCAAACTATCAATATAAATGGTCACAAGCCAAAAGAATATTAAATACTGAACTGTATTCCATGAAAAAGCTTACTATTTACTACTAATCTTTCTCTTAATTTTTACCATATTGTGAAACAAAATGAATTTGAGAGGCTTACGTGTTTATGATATTCTCATAGTAATGATGTTAGTGCAAATTTAAGCTCTGTTAAACAGTGGTCTTCTCTAATAAAACAGCATTATGCCACATTTGCAATGTGACAGTGTTGAATGTAGAATTCTTCACTTAACTCTCTTTTTCCTTCTCTTACTAATATAAAAACCAGCTGGCTTATTACTACTATTGCTGGTGGAATTGACTTAAGGAGAAAATGTTTATAGCTTTTAAAAAACATTACATATTACCCAAAATGGCTTAATAGCATACATGCATAGGTTTAACATGCATAGTTTAATTAGACAATAAAAAGTATATGCTATAAAGAACTACTGGCTTTGCAGTAAGTTGTGCAGTAAGATTATGAAACCTTAGCTTATAAAACAAAGTATAAAGTGCTTATTGTGTCTGTATTGCTAATTAGAGAAATACTTAAATGACACACGTTATTCATTATACAATACATGTTTACTTGTTGTTTCCCAATTAATATACATTAACATAGCAGCTTTTTTTACTTAAGAATTTGAAAATCTCTATTTCCATTGTTTTAGGGTGTTTTATAGCAAGAAAATAGGAGGTGAATAACATTTGCAGAGTTTACACTGAAGTGTTTGAAGAGGAGTACAGAATCCTACAAAAGGTTGTAAACGATATAATAATCTAATTTGACTAATTGGTACTTCTGTTTTGTTTTACTTTGAGAAAACTGAATACACTATGCTGATATTTGGTGGTACTACTTTCTTTAAATAAAAGTATAGTAATTTAGTTAAATTAGACTCAAAGGAACGTTACAAAAACATTTTTATAAAAATCAGGACTTGACCAAAACTGGAAACTTCATCCTGACTGATGCTATATTTTGAAAATTATCTTTGATTTCTAAATTCCGAGAACTGAGTGACATTAAAACAACCCACACATGTAACAAAAGTGTTCTAGTCCACATCAGATTCTAGTCCAGATCAGAACAACATCTTCATATATAAGCACACACTTCACTTCCTGACAATTCAGAGATTCTGAAACTTTAGAGGTGAACTTTATAAAACTTAAATTTTTTGCTAACATGATGCAGGAGAACTTCATAATTCTCTGCATTTCTAGGTAGCAGAAATAAAATCAAAGTGTAGATCAATTTAAAACTGGATACAACACAGTCCAAAAGACTGATTAATTAACTAGTTCTGCAAGTCAGAATCTTGAGAGAGAGAAAACATTGAATGAAACTCTACAGATGTTTATCTCAAAGTTATCTTTTGGTTTCACAACAAAGATCAGCATTTGTAATGGTCCATTTCTGGATAAGTGAACATATAACCTTGCTGCCTGATCGAATAGTCCAGAGCTTTCAGTGAGGCAGCTCCTGACAACAGCCCAGCAGCAGATTTGTTTGATCTCTACTGCCTTCCTTAATCTGGGTTGTCAAGGTTCACTTGTTGGAGGCTGTTTACTTTACTTTTTTCAAAAAAGCGATTTTTCTCTCTCTCTTTCTCATACAATGACTAATCCAAAGACTAAGGGGAAAGAATGCTGCCAATGCAAGATGTTAAAGCTACAATACCTTTTTGCAATAGGATTTTAGCCGACACCTTTTGAATAGTGACTAGTGGAGATTCCTCTTCTACCCCCACCCCACTTCATTCTGCGGAACTGTGAGATAGTTCAAATAAAATCTGGGGCAGGGAGAGAAGAGAGAACTTGAAACCAGAAGTCCAAGTTTCCCCTCCTTCCTCTGAGCCCCTCCATCTGGTTTCAAAGATGCATAGTACCTCCTTGAGATCCACTTTGTCTTCGTAGAACTCAAAATATTTGAAACCCTCTCATACTTAACATTTAAGAAAAACACGGGATTTGCTTTCTCAATCATACAAACTGCAAAACAACATTAAGTATTTGAAACATCTATTTCTTTCCTCCAACAAAATTAAATCAAAGGCAACTGCTACCTTAAGGAGAAATACATTTCTTGGACGACATACTTAAAAGTAACTATCTGCCTAGTTAGGAAAATGTAATTAGTTATAATGACATTCTGTAAGTCAGATAACCAATGCGTAAGAACAGAAACAGTGAAATTTAAAGCGTCATTTATAAAAATTTAAAAAATTCAATGGGGATTCAGAATTATCTACTGTACAGACAGACCCACACTTTGCAAATACTGTACACATTACTCATTCAAATAACAGATACTAAAAATGGAACCCTAAACTGGAGAGGATAGGCGATCAAGCCAGAACTCTTTAAAGAAGTGCAATGCAGAAGCACTTGTAGCAGTTAAAGGAACGTTCGGTAGAAGCATCATGTCTGAAGAATACATTGACAGTCTTATTGTTTTTTTAAAAAGTGTCATTTTAGGCTTTCTGATTCACTAAAAGCAAAATTTTAAGATCCATGACTAGAATGAAGGCAGACTAAAGTCAATACGCTTTGTAATCAACCCAGCAATGGTATTTAAACACAATGAGTTGGAAATAATTAATAAAGTGGGGTGGGGGAGGGAAGGGAAGCATGTCACTGTATTTTATAGCTGCACTTACACTGTTAGCTAAACTCTGATCCCAGATTTTCTTATTTAAAAAAAAAAAAAAAAAACCCTCCACGTTAATACATCCGGCAACATGTACTTTTCTCCCTTCTGTTTCACTGACCTGAAATAAACGTTTCAGCCTGTAGTTTGTGTGTAAGCTGGTCTGTACCCTTTATGATAGATGTTCACCTGGATTCTCTTTATTTGGGAGCTTGCTTTTGGAGTGGGTAAGTGTGTGCGTGTGTGTGTGGAGGGAGGGGGGTGTCCTTTTATCCTTATATGTAAAAGCCTCCGCCGATTTTCCTATACTTACCGGGAGATAGCAGTGAGAAAGGCTCTGAGTGAATGATCACCAGTACACAGCTCCTCAGCACAGGCTGCTGCTCCGGCAGGCAAAACTTTGGGCTCTACGGTCTAGAAGAAACCAGGGGTTCTTTCAACAAGTCTCCAGAAGGCAGGTTTGGGGGGAAGGGAAGGGAAGGAGGAAGGGAGGGGGAAGAAAAATGTGCTGTGTTTAAGGGGAGGGGGGGAGACGAGGAGCCTTGAAACACTTGCAAGAAACGGGCTGAGGAAATAGATCTAAGGACCGAGTCAGGGACAGGATTTCAAATCTCCCCTCGTCCCCATTCAGACAGGGGAGCTGCGCTTGCGGAGTTGCACCGGGGTGGGGGGGAAGAGGCCGGGTTGGGTGTGGAGTTGCAAACGTTTATTCGAACACTTCATCTGCGGAGAGGGGCTGGGGCCGGCGCGCGGGGCCGGGCCGTGTGTGGTGCGCGTGTTACACCGGCCGGGGTGCAGGGGCACCCGGCGCACGCTCGGTTTGGGGGGGGAGTGATCTGGAAGCGACAGCAGGTGGCACGGGGGGGGCAGGACTTGCTCCTTCAACGGCGGGAAGGGGTCAAGGACCCCGGTCCCCCCTGCGCCGGGGGGCAGGCAGGGGCCGCAACTTCGCCGTCGCCTTCCCACACCCCTGGCCCGCCCCATCCAGCCGGTGCCCCGGGCAGCAGAGCCGCTCCGGCGGGACGCGGCGCCGCCGGGAAGGAGCCAGCCGGGAGCTGGGGGGACTCAGCGCCGCCAGCCCCCTCCTGAGGGGCTGTTCGGGGGGAACCCCCCCCCACACACACCCGGCTGGGTCCCCGGGGGAGCCCGCTCGCCTCCCGGCCGGGGGCGCGGCTGCCTGAGGGGAGCGCACGGCGCCACAGCCGCTCGCGCGGGCGGCCCTGAGGCGAGCCCAGCCCCCGCTGCGTGCGGGGAGGGGGGGCGTGAGCCCGGCCGGGGCCCGCCTGGGCGCTGAAGTTCAGCGGGGGGGGGGGGCGTAAAAGTTTCCAAAGTGAGGGAGGCTGCGGTAAGGGGGGGGAGTTGGTTCCCGCCACTGCCGCGAGCGCCAGGGGGACGAGCTCGCCCCCCCGGGGGCGCCCCTCAGCACCTTGCCCCAGCGATGGGGAGGGAGCCGCCGCCTCTCCCCCCCGCTGATGGATGCGGGGGGGGGCGGGGCGCGCCCCCCCCCGGGCGGGGGCCCCGGGGCGCGGGGGGGGAAAGTGGGGGGGGGGCGGGGGCCGGCACGCGCACACGCACAGAAGTGAAACGAACAAGCAGGCGCCTGGAAAGCGGAGGAGAAAAGCCAAACTCACCCGCTGGAGACGGCCTGTCGGTGCCAACTAAAGGGCGCCCCCTCCCGCCCCTCCCCCCCCCGCGGCCCCGCTCTCTGCCCGCCCGTCCCCTCCCCGCACTCGCGAGCCGGGCAGCGCCGTGCGCGGCGGAGCCTGTGGCTGGGCAGCGGCGGCACGAGCGGGCGGAACGCGCACAGGCGCGCGCCGGCGCGCGCGCACGGGGAGACACACACACACACACACACGGCGTGGCACGGCCGCTCAATAAACAACAATAGAGCCCTCCGCTCGGGACTAGCTTCCAGGGGAGCCTGCGTGCGGCACGCAGCCCAGCGCCGGGCAGGGCCGGCCGGCGGCGGCGGGTCCCCCCTCGCCTTTCCCCGCCGCCCGGCGCGCGCGGCCGCTCGGAGCGTTTGGCGACCCCTTCCCCCCCCCGGAGGGAGGCAACGCGTGTGTGGGGGGGAGAAAAATAACACCCCCGCGGAGGGAGATGTTGTTATTGTTTGCCGCTCTGAGTCTCTGACGTCACATCCACCTGCTGGGTAAACAACCAGGCTCGGCGCGACGAGCGGAGGGGAGACGCGCGCGCGCGCTCGCCGAGCTCGCGGGGGGCAGAGCGCGGGGCGGGCTGAGGAGAGTCCCGCTGCTGAGGGGAAGGTGGCGGTTGGGGGGGGGGGGTTCGCGAGCGGCGGGCGCGTTGCGGGGCCGGCCCGCGCTGCCCCCCCCCCCCCCCCCCGCGCCTTTCGGCGCTTGGGCCAATGACAGCGGGCCCCGGAGGCGAGTTCGGGAGGGGAAGGTTCAGCCGCGGGACAAACCCCCGCCGGGCCAGGCCGCGGCCCGCCAGCCCCTCCCGCGGCGGGGGTTAGCGGGGAGAAAGTGGCGTAAAACCGGGGGGGGGTCCCGCCGGCAGTCACCTCACCCGGGCCACGGCACAGCCTGGCCCCGATCTCGCTGCTGGCCAACGGGGGCCTTTTTAAACGCTTGTGTTTAATACTAAACCCAGGCTGGGGCCAGGCCTTTACCAAAAGAAGTTGGCCAAGTCGATTTTGCACCATCCGTCCTCAGGCGGGGACTTGCAGGAGGCTCTCAAAGCACGTCGCAAAAAAAATAATAATTAAGCCTTCCCAGTCGCCAGCAAGGTAGGGGGTATTTGGAACAAAATTCCCACTGGTCTGGGTGAGGTCTGGCCTGCAGGATCGGCTCCTCAGTGTCCATCCAACAGAGCACAGTAAAACTCATCCTTTCAGCAACCTCGTGGTAAAATGCATTGAGTGAAATAAAGAAAAAGAGAGAGATGAAACCTGCCTCACCCTGTCCTTCCAAGTGCTAAAGTAAGTATTACTAACACCTAATGGTGCTGGGCCCAAGCACCATTTCGGATGTGTGGTGAGATCATCCAGCGCTTCGTGAAGCACACCAGCATAAACGAAGAGAGTGAAATCAGAGATAAAGCAGTAATCTAGATATAGAATAAATATGGCAGAGTGACATTTCCTTTGTGGAGTTTAGCTGGACTTTTAGGACTACGGTGCTACAGTTCAGTGATAGTTACTCCTATACAACCAACTGTTGTATGTCTGACCTAGCATAGGACGCTGCAAAGAGTACAATAGATCAACAAACTCTGAAGCATGAAATGCCCGTCACGTTGAAATAAACGGCAGTTTTGCCAGTGACTTCAATGGGGCTAGAATTTCACCCCAAGCCACGGAGGGAGGGAGAGACGGTGGCATTAGCAAGCCCTCTGGTTAATATTATAAAAAGGTTTTTTTTCCTGCTAACCGCACACACAACCTGCACTTATTTTGTGTGCAGAATACCCACTGGGTTCTGATGTTCGAGAGGTCTGCATACAGAAAGCCCAGCAGAGAGCAGCTGTGTAGATTGAAGATGAACATTTTACCCTTCCATTGGAAAACGTGTAGCTCACCCAGTGAGCATATCAAGAGTAACTGATGTGCTGAAGCATCACAACCTTTGAGAAATAAAGACAATGGCCAGATTTATAAAAGCAGGTGCTTAAAGCTAAGCTCCTACATTTATATTTTGGTTTCTCAATCAATGACCTGATATTCAGAGGGGCTGAGGACCCAGAAACATCCAGTGGGATAGTATGATAGCAATTCTGCAGCATTCTGTGAAGAACAATTTAGATGGCAATTTGATTCTAGGAATTATTGAGCAACATACTCAGTTAGTGGAAACTATTTTCTTTCAACTAAGTGGGAACTGTTAATAATCTCATTTTTTCCATTCCTTTGCTTTTTGGTAATTGCATTCACCTCATTTTTGACTTTGAGCAGGTTTGAAACGAATCTTAGGAGGGGGAGTTTATTTTAAATGTTGCTCTGTATGATGTTGTATATTTCAATGTCTAGTCAACTGAAGAACTGCATGTCCATTTAGTATATGTTAGTGGGGAACATAACTGCATCTTAACATATTGTTCATTTTCAACACTGTCACGTTGCATTCATATAGAGCACATTTTAATTTCTTGATCAGTAATCAAGTGGAAGTTTCTTCTTGGCAAATTAAAGCAGGAAGGATTTTCACATAGAAGAGAGGGCATGGTAGTAGGACGCCACCTTTTGGTAGAAAAAATAAATAGAAGCATATTCCAAAGATGCTTCTGATGTGCAATTACACTTTAAATTACACTAATGGCAAAGTACTTATGCCTAATTCATTATATTTTAAATAATTAAGAGGAAAATCATTGCAAATAAATATTTGCAAAGACAAAGATGGTTTAGCTGTACTTTAAGAGTAATCTTCAAAGACAGTAAGTACATAATTTTATTATGTAGTATTACTGAATAGACTCAATTATCAAAAAGCAACAACAAAACACGAGCCTTCACAATCTACCCTACCCTCCTGATATACAGGGGGATACATTATAAATGTGTGTTTGATTGGAAGAGGCAGATTTCTAGGGTCATTTTCAACTTTGTTCTATTTTACTTCATTATTTTCCAATAGGAAACTACAGCAAGAAAAAATATACAGTGCAATTCTTAGAACACAGCTTGTATACACACAGAAGCTGTTTTCCCTCTTACTTTAGAGATATTTGTTATACATTTAAACCCAGAATAAACTTGGTTTATTGTAAACTTCTTGGCTCTTGTTTTTAACTATGCAGATTTAAATTGGTATATCAACTTTATACAACGTGATTAATTCCATAGACAATAAGAGCAGTGGGACTTCTCCCTCCCCCTCCACCAATGCAGGCTGCTAATTGCACTTGAATTGTTTACTACTATATTGTTTTACAAATGTCTGGAAAAAGAGATGCTTGATATTCCCACCACCACCACCATATCCCAGGAGCAAATGCTTGGCAGATTTTGGTAAGGGTGTACACACGCTATGACTATAGCTTGTTAATAAAAAAAGATTTTAAAAAATTATGAAGGTGATGATGCATATGTAATTATAGGTGTTACTGTTTTAAAGTCAGAATGTTTTCAAGCTGCTAGAGTGCCACACCTCCAGCATCCTATGAGCCATGCCTCTTCAAATCGTTTCCATTTTAGTCACTGGTTTATGGGGATATACAGAATTCATCAACAAGGCTATATTGTACACAATGAAAAATGAATATGAAATAAATTAAGGCTTCCTTGCTTTGTAATTAGACACAAAGCACAAATGGACAGTATTATTGACTGTCTATAGAATATGAAAAATTCAGAAATACAATATAGTATCTCAAAAAAAACCACATTGACAAATGAAAGTTTTTGGTTTTGCAGCTTGTCTTATATTTTGTTGGTTAAATCAATTATGCCACCATTCTAAGGAAGCAGAATTAGGACATAGAACATATGAATAATCATGTACATTAATTCACAATAAGCTTTCTGCTGTAAAGAAAGTTTGATGTTAGCAATCTTTCCAGTTTTAAGTATAAAATGAGAATGTGAAGAAAGTCAGATCGATATGACAATAGACACCGTTCAAAAAGAAGATGCAATCTTGCCTGTCAGACAGTGTTTATGAGAGATGGTAAATAAGGCTGGACATATCTTTGGCCCAACTAATTTCTGGGATGTGAGGGCTGTTTTGTGCTCCAAGTTTTAAAAAGTCATAAGAGACCCACAGCACGGGCCTGATCCTGCACCGGTGAAGCCATTGGCAAAATCCCCCTTGACAGGAGCTATTTTAATATGTGGAAACAGGTAGGGGTGAGGAAAGTATTGCCACTTTGCTAGGATCTTAAACTAGCTTGTCTGACAAGAAAATATAGTTGTCCCCAATGAGAGTTGTAGCCAAAGCTAGATCATTTTAAAAATAAAGTTTTGTTTTATGTCCTTCCCAAGCCACATTTTTTCAGAAGCACTTAGCATTCACCAGCTTCCCTTGTTTTCAGATTGTCTACTCTATTGTTCTCAGTGGGAGCTGAGCACTTGTCTGTCCCGTTGTCTGCACTGAACGTCTGATCCTGAAAGCCAGGGAGCATCCTCACTTCATAACAAAGTTGATGGGAGGCCCTTAGCACCTGGCAGAACCAGGATCCAATTAGCCAGCATATACTAACTTCAGCTGACTATTGGCCCCCTGCACTCTCGCCACAACATAAGGGGCTGCTCACAGAGTCATGAGGAACACAGATCCTCCCTCTTTTCTGCCAAGCTAGTGTTTACAAGAGAAACCATGCAGGAGGCCAGTTTTCATTTACAGCTTCATCATGCAAGTGCTGTTAGCAGACAGACACATGCAGGCATCTAAATTCTGCTCTCCATTATGTTAATATAACTCCATTGAAGTCAGTGTTGCATCAGTATGAGTGAGAATGGAATTTAGTCCTGGAATCCTAAAGGCATCCTATCAGATTATAAGGGCCCAATTCTCATCCCCTTACTCATGCTGATATTCTGTTACTACTTGAGTGGTCCCACTGACTTCAAGTCTAACAGAAACTGGCTTTAGATAACTTGCAGTTGTTCTGGCTCGTCACACAATAGGTATTTTCCTGGTGGGCAAAAAAGGGGGTGGAATAGCCCTTGTATTTGGGTCAGAGTATTAATCTGTCCCAGTTTGGTGGAAGTTTTTCAATGAATATTCATTGGAATTAATATCAGTCTCAATTCCTATTGCTTCCTGAATATAATTATGTGTTGTACTTTAAGTGGCAAACACCCATCTCATAGTAAGTCTATGACCAATTCATTTGAAAGACCACAAATCAGATTCTCTTGCAGTACTGAACATGTGTAAAATGCTAATATAGGTCATCTAATTTTATTGAGAACGATGATGGAGAGGAGACAAAATAGGATAGGAAATGCATACTGCAGGGAGCAAAGGATTCTTTTAGAAGTGAAAAGGAAAAGATTTCAGGGAGCAAACACTACAAGAAAGCTATTCTCAAAATATTTTTCTATAATTAGTAGGCCAAATATAAACTTCTTTGTTAAAAAAAGTTAAGGTTTTTACTCTCCCCTCAGAGGTGAACATAGACGTTTCTCAGACACATTTTTCAGGGTCTCCAACTCGTGGCTCTGTTTGAGACTAGGTATATGTTCAAAGGAGAAGGCCTGTATGTCCAAAGACCTACTGCTATATTCTACAAGCTACTGAATGCCCAGATTTATTCTTTCATGATAACCACTCACAATGTGCACATTTTTGTGCAGTTCCTCTCATAAAGCATTCATTGTCCTTGTATTAAAAATACTTGAATCTCCAGCAAAGTGAAGATTCTATCAACCATGTCATATCCTAAGCCATGTTTCTTCACCCCCATAGTTCAACATGGAATGTCATGGCCAGGCGTGTTAAAGTTCAGCACGTTGTAGGCAATGTCAGGTACCCATAATCATCATACACCTGGCTCAGAGGAATAGCACAAAAGCAAATATCTAAGTGAAAGAACATTAATTATTCATATTATGGAAGTGCACGGATGTTGAAACAGGTAAATGCAACACAAGCCTTGACAGTGATAAAATACTATGTTTATTATATCCCTACAGTTTTATTCGACATAAGACTCAGTCTCCTGGAGGGCAGCGTAGGATCCATCTCTTGCAGCTGGTTGAAGGTCATGAGAACACAGTTGTGTGACTCCACAGTGCTGCGGCTACAGGTGAAAGGGTTGAACCCCACCATCATCACCACCCTTTTCTGTTTTATAAAGGGTGAAGGATATGTATTAAATACATCTTTTGTTAAAATAAAAACTTTCAGTTTCTCATTGCAATATTATACTATTCCAAATCATAACTATTTAGTAATGTGGCCAGGTTTGCTTTGCAATGAGATTAACTTCAATTCCTGACTTTCTCATGGTTAAAGCCCCAACCCTGAGGTTACATTAATGTAGATTTTTTTTTGCAACAGTCTTCTTCTGGCATAGGTGATCTTAATGTTGGTTTAGGATGGTATCCTGGCCCCACTGGAAGCCAATGGGAGTTTTGCTATAGACTTCCATGGGCCAGGATTTCACCCTAGGAAACTATGGGCCACTGTATCTTTCTGTACCAGTTCTATAGTCATGCCATTTTTCTGGTTCTCCATTCCTGAGGTTCTACTCTTACTTATTAAATTGATGGGGTCCTTACAACCTCATGATGGGGTCCTTACAGCCTCATCAGTGAGGATAGGTTTCATGTTACCAGCATGTTAAAGACCATACAAGAGAGATTATGTAAATGTTAGTATGGGAATGACAATGGCAACACCTGTGTTAAGCCCTGAACATGCACAGTGTAAAGATCAGTGGGCCTGATCTAAAGCCCATTGAAGTCAATGGGGGTCTTGCCATTGACTACAGTTAGCTTGGTATCAGCCCTAGATGTTTTGAGGCACCTGCACAGACTGACTGAAATGAGTGCCCATCCAGAGTAGACTCTTGCAGACTTGACCCTTGAATACTTAAACATTACATCAGCCTCTCTCCTCCTCCTTGGAAATGAATATTATAACTGGCTAAAGATGAAAACAAATATCTTGCATCACTGTGGCATTTATAAGGCAGTTGAAAACGATTATCCTGGAACACACAATGAGCTACTTCTGGATACCTACTTGAGTTTCAAATTCTGATTAGATCACAGGTACAAATTAAATTTGATGGCCTCTTCACAATCCACCCAGCCATTCTCTTAATTAACTACACTGCCCATAAGCTTAATTGTGATGGCAACATGGTAATTTAAAGATGGTATCTGCCTTTTTTCCATAGAGGATACATTATTTTGTCCTTGTTGATCTTAAACTTGCACAGCGCTCTGTGATATTGTTGGGTCTAAAGTCTTGCATTATTATAGCAATTTTTTTAACCCTATGATCCTGCATCAACCATTAAAGCTTTCACTGCAGTTACATATCTGTGAAGAAAGCAACCCCTACGTCTCCCTGGAATAACACAAGCAGATATTGGTTATTGGTGAATAACTGCCAGGAATAAGAAGGGAGGGTGAGCAGGGAACAGATCTTGGAGACTGGGGAAGAGAGAAGAAAATCATGTTCCTGGCGGTTCTAACCCTATGGCAGTGAACAGGTCAAAACCCACCATGCTGCCATCCCTGCACAGACTTGGTTGTTCTAGCATCGATAGGACCCTGGACTGTGTTCTCCTTGTCCATTTTGACCTATATCTGACGTTAGCATTGAAAATGATGTCTGCTGCCATTCAGCTAGTCAAAGGGAATGGACAGAAACAAGACGAAAAGCTTAGCAAAGACGATACTAATGGAAAGGGTGGGGGAAAGTCTGATTTACATGTAATTAATTATCGTTTATGTAAAAACCATAACATTGTGGTGGCTCTCGAAATCATTTAAAGCCTCTTTTAAACAGAGCAGCCACCCCTGTTGGTGCGCTAATCTTCTTTGCTGTGATGCCAGTGTGAATTGTGATATGCAACTTCCTTATTGGCTCAGTGCCACCATTTGCAGAGCTGATATCCAACTATCCAAAAGAGCTAAGTAGAATTATCTTGTGTCCTCCTTCTAAATGGATAATTTCACATGACCACGGCCCCTGGAAATCTAATTAACATTTTGGTGGAGAACTGTCAGATTTAAGCCAGCGTTGTGCAGATGATGACAGAAGATGTGATGCAACTGCGGGGAAGTTTCAGATTAAATAAATGTAAGTAGATTTGTTTCTGAGCTTGCAAAACAATTAATTAATTAATTTGATTTCAACATACAAACATCACCTTTCCCAGCCTCAAGGCATCTTGATAGATAATTATAAACACACTCCAACAAAGACAAGCAGTAGGAGCTGTAGCAAAGCAATGGCCTTTCTCTGCACAAAACAAATTGGTCCAAGAAACCAAAAGTCACAGCTCCGCACAAACCCTCCGTATCTCAGCCGTTCGCCCCACCCCTTTCCCAATCTAACTCCCCTTAAACTTCCTTTCCATTTATTTTAATGGGAGCAGGATCAAACATCAAAGGCTTTGCAGCATAACCTACAGGCCAACCAATTTGGTCTGTTTTAGACTAAAATTCATGGGGTGAATGCCATAGTCAGGGACCCCACTGGCAATACCTTGCCAGCCCTCTCATTTTCCAAGGGAGCTGCCAGTCAGGAATCACCATTGACTTCAACCGTGCAGTGCCAGACAAAGGGAAAAGTGACCTCTCAAGTATAATGAAAGTAGGCATCATGGGATGGGATTAAGAACAGAATAATTAGGCTGAATATGAGGGGAAAACCGCTTAGCCATTGTCATTTATATAAGAGCATTGCTATCACGTTACCATGATATTGTTACTTATAGGTAGCATTGCATATAACGTGCCAGATGCTTAACAGGTACATAAGCCAAGGTCCTTGCCAGCTGTAGATCGCCAAGTGCTGTACAAATGAGGTATAATTAGCCCCATTTTATAGACAGGGAAACTGAGGCACAGAGCGGCAACATGATTTGCCCAAGGACATACACCGTTCAGAGGCAGAGCTCAGAAGCTCAGTCTAGTGCCAACTATACACTAGGCTGTATTGTCTAGTTCTTTGAGTCACAGAATGTCTGCTCTGTGGTCATGATCCTACGAAGAGATTCAGGCAGCGCCTTATGCTCTTGAAGAGTCCCACTAACACCATAAAGGTACAACCAAGGGCATCCTTCTGTGGTATCAGGCCCTATGTTCATAAATTATCATGTAACGTTAGAGTAGATGTTCAGGTTGGTCAAAAATGCTGTCAAAACTGTTCAACAGAAAATTTAACTTTCAACTAAACAAAAGGTTTTATTGCTGGGAATACCTGATTTCTGCAGAGAATTTTGACTTTTCATAAAACTCCCTAAAACTCCAAAACTGAACACCTTTGGGTTTGGACTGAAAATTTTGTGGGGTTTTTTGTTTGTTTGTTTTGTTTTGAATGAAAACAAATGTTGCCTTCATTTTCATCATAATTTGCAGCAAAAAAACATTTCTAATCAGCTCTACACTACATACATTTTCCATAGTAATGAAAAGCAGAAGTGACCAGAGAGCGAAAGATCTGTTCGATTATGGAATAGTCTCCCAAAGGAAGAGGTGGAAGCTGCATTGCTTGGAGCATTTAAAAGAAGGCCAAGAAATGCATTGTGAGGAACAATCCTTCACTGACAGGATGTATGGTGACGTACGCACCACACACAGCGCTCCCTTGTATCAGGGTGCTACATTGCAAAGGGCACTTGTCTCCAGTGCCTCCAGCAGGCCATCTGCCTCCCATTAGGGCTTTTGAGGCTCAGCCTTCCAGCCAAGTAGGATGACCAGATGGTCCAATTTTATAGGGACAGTCCCAATATTCGGGGCTTTTTTTATATAGGCGCCTATTACCTCCCCCCACTTCCTGTCCCAATTTTTCACACTTGCTATCTGGTCACTCTACAGCCAAGTCACAAACTTCAGTCCCCTTCCAAGCTAACAAAAAGGTCCAGCTTGAAAGTTCACAAAATATCCCAACCCAAAAGAAACTTCAGCCACCACCCCCTGCCCTAAGCTCAATATTCCTTCCATTGGGCTTGCACACCCGTTCCTCAGAGCGGGGAGAGGAACCCAGGCCCAGTCTCTAATCTGAGTTCCAGCCCAGAGACCCTGTATAAGCAGCTCGGTTGGCTTCTGCATACATGATGCTGTTTCCCGGGGCTATTATCTACCTCTACGGCATGCCCCATTTCATTGCTTCCCCACAGCTTGTGCCTTAACACAGCTTCCCTTTGGATCTCAGATCTCTGACTTCTCCTTTCTCGTCTGCACTAACCACCCTTCCACCACACTTGGGCTGACCTGTTCTCTGTGAGCTTCTCTCCACAGAAGCATCCTGTCATCTCTGCCATCTCCCCCTACTGAGTCCTCTCAGCTTCCTTAGAGTGCCCAGGTGCATAATGATCCTTACTCAGCTCTGCGCCCCCCTCACCCCAGTGCCTAGGGTTGCCAACCCTTCAGGATTGTTCTGGAGTCTCTAGGAATTAAAGATGAATCTTTAATTAAAGATTATGTCATGTGATGAAACCTGACGAATATGTCCAGCCAAAATTGGCAACCCTACACCTCCTGAGGCTGGGTGGCATATACAATAGGCCAGGGGAGGATAAGGCTCTCCTGGCGCAGGTGCCACTGACCCACCATCAGATGCGTGGGCCATGGTGGCTCCACCTCTTCCCATCCCTGCTCTAGCCCTTCCCGGAGGCCCCCACTGCCCAGCTTCTCCTCTCCTCTCCACTCCACCCTCCCTCTCAAGAGGTCCCCGCCACTTGCCACGTGCATCCCTCCGCCTCTTCATCTCCCCTGCCCATGCGAGACCCCCCTCCTCTGCTTTCCACATCCTTCACCTCCCTTCTTTCCTCCATGCTCCACCCTCCTCCCGCACAAGACACCCACCCCCTGCTCACTGCATCCCTCTGGCAGTGGGGGGGCGGCTGTGCAGGGGTGGAGTGTGAACAGGACTGGGGGTGGAAGAGGCGGGTCAGGGAGCCAGCTTCCCCAGGGGAAGCTTTACCAACCACCCATACAGGAGGGCTGGGTAGGAGGAGAAATAGGAAGAGGAATTCAAAATAATCCCCAGACAACTGGTTAAACTGGCACCTTGACACCATCAGGGATCATCAATGGGCTGAATATCTGGCTCCAAAAGTATTCAGAGACCAGGAGCCCAACGTCATGTGGCTACTCTCTAAGCACCAAACTAAGCATCTCTGTATATGATCAACCAAAATGCAACCTATATTAGTGTAACATTACAGCAATGGGGGAGGCATCATTTTAGATCGCACTAGATCTAATTGGAATATGATGAGAACTTTCCATCAAAATATTTTGGAAAAAAATTGAAATT
The DNA here is from genome assembly GCA_007922155.1 of Mesoclemmys tuberculata. Lineage (NCBI taxonomy): Eukaryota > Metazoa > Chordata > Testudines > Chelidae > Mesoclemmys > Mesoclemmys tuberculata. The sequence continues at coordinate 9,312,750 of ML677031.1, forward strand.
CTCTTCCCCTGCCAATACATTTTTTGTGGGAATTTCCTGTTTTTTTGTTCCATAAAAACACCACCACCCCAATCAGCCTTTCATCTAAATAAATGGCAGATTTGGAAAGAAGCAAACATTTGATATAAAATAAAAAGAGCAGTATTTCATTTAAAAATCTACTTAGAAATATTGACCAGCTTTAGATAATACATAACTCAATGAAAGAAAGAGAGAGAAAATACACTAAAATCACAAATACTACCCATTAAGAAATAGCAGCAGGTTGTGCTGCCATTGTTCGTACTCAGCAGACAATTCTAACTATAGTGCTATCTAAACAAGCAAACATAAGGTATTAAAATGATTTGGAGAGTGGCCAGACTTAGCTAGTAATTGGTGCAATGCCATATCAGCATTTCTCTCATAGTGGGAGCTGGTTGAAATTCAGAATTTTCATTCTGCAGGGAAATGCAGGAAGTCTGAACCAATTTTGTTCAGACATGCAACAAAAAAAGTAGGATTCTCAAAATTTTCTGCAGAAGGGAATACAAAAAATCATTTAGAAATAGTCTAAACGTTTTATTTCAAAAAATTCAAAGGGAAATTGACCCTGGGAGGCCAAGCTCTGCGATTTCCAGCTCAGCTGTGACTCAGAGTACTCCCTAGGGGCTGGGAGCCTAGAAGCCCTGAGAATCATGACTGAGTTGAGCCATGGCAGGAAGCCTGGAGAGTCCCCAGGGTTATGGTATAATAATGTTGATGGAATAAATGGTCCCAAAGAGTCAAAGGTGCTAACATGACCCTATCACTGTCCGACATTACATAGTATTAAACAAGGCTTGGGGTTTAGTATGCAGACACCTCAGTCTGCTTAGTACCATGGCAAACACACCATTAAACATCGTTTTAACTTTTTGTTAAAGACACAGAAAAAAGAAGGGGAAATAGTTAAAACATTTGAAATGTAAAGTATTAAATAAGCATTTCATTTTAACAATGTCCCTTGTTCCCTTTAGCTGGAGAGAGCTTTTAGAAGGAGCCCCTCTCACCTGGATTGACATTCTCTGAGATGGTAAGGGATGGTCGGGATTAGAAATGGTAAGAACTGTCTTCCTGGGGGGAAAAGGGAACCAGTTAATTGAAATGGCCTGGAGCTGCTGCTGTTTAGTAATGTCCATTCCTGTTGCCTAAAAGGCAAAACAAGACAAACACACACACACGGAGGGGGGAAAAAAGAGCAGCAAAGGAAGAAAATGCAAATTCTGTGTCTGGTGTTGACTCTCATTTGCAATCTCACTGCTGGAAAAACGCGCGCACACAGCACACGGTCTTATTAGCCACTTCGAAACCTGGCAAACTTGTACCAGCATGGGGCTGTTTAGGACATTGCTTTTATCTGCCTCTTCAGTCACAGGCTCCCAGAAGTGTTGCTAAATATAGTCTTGGCTGGCTGAGCCAGACTTTTTATGAGAGGGAAGGCCCAAGGAGAGGGATACGAAAGAGAAGAAATGAGGAGAAGGGGGCAAGGGAAGAGTTGACAGCAGGAACCAAAGTCTCACATCTCAGGGGGTGTTCAAGATTTAGCCAAAACCAGTGGAGGTGGCAGTGTCATCTGCATTTCTCTCCCTGGCTGGTCTGGGCAGGACATCTCTCTTAACATGCTCCTTGATTGACATCACTGGGTCTGTTGGATTGGATTAATTCAGCCTGTCTGTTTCCCATTTGTACCTTTTCCCATCAGCATTTCTTGTTGTAGTTTATTGTGACATTTCATGAACCTGCACTCACCTTTCACAGGTGAGCTCAGAATTACAGTCAATGTGTAGGCCCAATTATCACAACAGTTTCCAGGCTCCCTGGAAGGTCTGGGGGAGGAGTGTGTTCACATCCAAGAACTCTTTGCTGTTTATCGCCACAGAGGGTAACTCTCTGGCTAACGCACTACAAGTTCTACCATACAACTGGAAAATGCTGGGCCAAATGGGCACAGCACCACCAACCCTCAGATTTAATTCATTTCTCTTTGGAGTGGTTTCTTGGTTAGAGCTTGTAGAACATAAGTACACATCGTCCTAAACACACAAACACTTTTGCTGTCATTTCCATTTAAGTGAAACCCAATCCCTATCTCCAAAGAGCAGAGCAATCAGCGTGGAACAGTTTTGGAAAGCATCGTACTTTCATCATACCTGCAACATCACGGCCAGCCTCCAGCAGCCCCAGAAAGCCAAAACAAAGTTGTTACTTGTACAAGAGAATCAAATGTAGTGAACAAAAAGTTTTCCAAGTCTTCTCTAGGCCCCAGACACCTTCTAAAAATGGCCCGGCACGCCCACACCCCCGCAGGTTTGACTCAGGGCTTTCTTCCCAGCATTCCCAAGAGGTTAGACTTCTCATTTTGGCAATACAGCTTTACGCTTTCTCCTCTGCTTTCACTGGCTGGCCTTGTTTAATGATTTCACAATAGATTCAGCAGAGTTGTCAGTAGCTGTGCGATGTCTACACTGCATCTAGGAGTGAACCTCGCACCCTGGGTCCACAGACTGGTTTTGGTGGGGCTTGCACTAGCGGCCTAAAAATAGCTGCACAGATGGTACAGCTATTTTTAGCATGCAGCCTCACAGAACACCAGCACAGCTGTTCTTAGCATGTAAGTATGAACCCCTCCAGCCCACTTCTGTGGTCCCAGGCTGGGACTCTCACTGCCAGATGCAATGTGGACATACTCCAAGAGACCAGTCTGGTTCTCCTGAGAAACTCTTTCCCCCTCTGCTATGAAAGCAAAGTGGAATTTCAGCACAGTCACCTCTTTCAAAATCCCAGCATCCCAAAGAGAGGGAAAGAGCTGCAACAGACACACCAAAGCTTGCAGTGGACTCCCAAGATCTGCCCATACCTGACTTCAAGTAATGTTCCACAAGCCTCTCCTTTTTGGCCTCGCTGCTGGTTTTTCCTAGGGTAGTGGCAATGCCACTGAACACACAAACTTCAAAGTTAAAAATTAAAAAATTAAAAAAGACACAAACTCCCGTGCCAGAGAAATGTGCCTGCAGGTGAGACGACTAACTTCACAAATACGCAGACACAAACACTTACAGCATGCAACCTTGCCAGCAACTTTGTTGTTGATTGTACACTTTGTACCTTTCATTCATGTGATTTGTTGGGCTGGGTTGTTAAGACCAATTTAGAGAATCAGGAAAGTTGTTTTAACCTAGTCTTGCAGGCACAGGCAGGCGTTAAATTGGAGATGGTGGGAGGGTGGTGGAAGCAAAACTTCCCTTGATCTGCTAAAAGCAGAAGTGTGCCTCTCCCTGCCTTGGAAAAGCAGCGCTTCCCCACAGCTTCTCTTCCTCCCTGATGGGCACGAGAGCTCTCCCTCCTCGATCCATCTGTTTTAACTTATGGGGGCAGGGATGGGTGAAAACATGTTTTAGAGCTCCTCCTCTCATCCTAGCCAACCCAATCTGTTTGGTGGGTTTCTGCAGCCTCCAAATTTCATGCAGTTTTGAGGGCTCGCAATTTTTCCCCATAGGAACTCCTGCAAAATACAATCGCAGCCTGGAATTTTCAGTCATGGAAATTTCACCTCGAGCTGCCATGGCAGATGCTGCAACTGATGGTAGCTTGCGGAGAGAAGACAGGGAAGGATAGAGTCAGAGTCACAGAATCAGATGAGGGCATAAAAGTGGTCAGGGATTTTACGCCAGCCACTTTGGTCCTAATTCCAGAAGTCCTCCAGGCATTCTACCAGGTCTGGTATCCGTAAATGCTCCCACTCTCTGATCTAGCTGGGGTGGAGGACCAAAGAAAGACGCTGAGGCTTTAGCAGTGACAATGGGAAAGCACCTGGTCTTCCATCTGAGCTGGCCAATGAGAGAGTGGCCTTCCATCTCCTTGGGGTGGCTGTCAGCATGGCATAGCCCTGGATAGCCAGAAGCAGGCTCTGAATGAGGCAGATGTCCTGCAGCTGGCTTCTCCATCCATCTGATCACTTCCTGCTGCGTCATTATTAGTAGGGTCTTCCCCTGGCCTTGTTACTGCTTCTGCGAGCTCCTCTTCCCCATCTTCTCGCTACGGGCCATGGGGACATAAGCAGGCTCAGGTGGAGCCAGTCAAAGAGACATGATTTTAAGTTGGAGCCTTGAGCAGCCATGATAAGCTGAGCAAGTTTGAGTGCACAGTGGTGGCTGGGTGGTTATGGGAGACCACAAGCCAGCCTGCTTCCCACATTGGGCCCAAAGCATCACAGACTCTTGCGACAGCTACACTATGGCTACAAGAGGAACGAAGCAAACATGCAACCCCCAGCTTCACCACAGCAATATTAAACCTAGTGATCGGGAACCTCAAGAGGTGAAGAGTTTGACTGCTGAGCCAAACCACCAATGCCTGTGATGGACCCTACTAGGCCACACAGTCTTCTTTTCCTACACAATCCCTCCCTACCCAACAGATCCTGTGTAAGGTATTTCCAACTTCTCCATTCTCCCCCAAAACCCTTACCTGACATTGTCTTCATTCAGATAAGGACCAGCGGGGCTGCTTCCACGAACCTGTTAATGAACAGGCTTCTCTCTTCCCTGGTGTCTTTGGAGGCCAAGTGCCCCTCAAGTGCTGTGTTTGTCAGGGGTTGCGAAGCCACCCTGCCTTTCCCTGCACTGCAGCAGAGAAAATCTGCCTCGGACAGTCTTTTTCTCTAACTGGCTCAGGGAAAGAACATAAAAGACAGCCACTCCCTCTGAGAAGAAGAGTCCAAATGGCTTCTTTCAACACTCCAGGCCATATGAGGTTAGTGATGCCTGAGAACTATGACATCAAACCCAAGCATTCAAAACCGGGAGTTGAACTTCCCCCAAAAGTACAATATTGACTTAAAAACCCCAGGAGAATATTTTCAAAATATATATTTTTTTTAAATTTGGCTTCTGGTTTCCGAACCTTTAGGCTGTACTTGTGGTAGATTTACAAGCATTTCTTCACAACTACAAGGGCTAGAAATTTACTTTAAAAAAAAAAAAAAGGAAGCTGAGTGTAAGAACTCATGCAGCCCGTGCAGGGCTTGTCATTGAATTAGTATAGCTTACCCCATGTTGGTCGTTGCCCAGCAGAGCCAGCCCACATTGGCTATATAAGAACTCTGAGTGCCAGGTCAGTGTCTGCTCAATGCAGCAGCTGCCTGGCTCCTTACCCATTAGGTGATTTGTTGTGTTCTCAGAACAAATACTGCTTCAGATGAACCTGAGACTGTTGTGAGTGTTATTTTGTTCTATGATGCTGAGATGCTCATGCAATATCTTGATTCCAGCAGCTTAGGCTTTAAGAAAAAAATAAAAACAAATATTGTGAGGCTTGCAATAAAACTGTGAGAGTTGGCAACACTGGTAAAATCTCATGAATTATGAGACAAACCTCAACCGAGCAACGCAGCTCAGAACTTGGGAAAAAGATATGAAGATTTCATACAATGTTTTTGGACATCAAAATAGCAAAAACAATTTTGCAGAATTTCAGCATTAAACAAATTCTTATGTTTAATAAAATTGTTTTTCTTATAAACTCGGGAAAACATATTTTGCTACAAATATTTAACCTCCTCCCCCCAAAAACTTTCACTGAAGTCAATGGGGCTTGAACCCTTAAAAGAAAGATGATTGGAAATACCTGATTCACAATTACAGAAAGACAAAGATGATACCCAGGTTCAAACACATGCGTAGTAGATTTCACTCACTTACCAGGTTTTCATTTAAGAACACTTCCTTAATTTTGTTGCATTATTTTAAACTTGTGATTTACTCTGCAACTCTTTGAGCTAGGTCAGGTGATATTTCCATTTAAGTTGTAAGTGTTGTATTCATTAACTCTAAACTGGGAACCATTCTGGTGGGGATTTTGTAACCTCCTCTTTGGTCTAGTGGTTCATCATATGTGGTATCCTATGTGATAGTGGACATTGCCGGTGCTTCAGAAGGTGCAAGATCCAGAATTGTCTGCTCTGATGTCAGAATCTGGGTTTAGGGGAAGTTTTTTCATACAGTCCTTCAGTTAAGGGTTAGGTTAGTGTCCAAAAAAACCTCCCCCTCCTCCCATGCCAAAACTTCTTTTCTTATCTATATTTTCCCTTTTTTAAACTAAAATTTTAAGAACATAAATCTTAGTCTGAGCTTCTCCCTGAATAAGATGTCTCAAGTTCCTCTTTTCTTTTCTAGACCGTCAACTTATACTTGAACTTATGAGAATCATCTAGTCTGGCTCCCCAGGTGAGAGGGGAGCATGACTTTCTTTAACCATGCAACTTCTTGGATCTTACCATCATGTCACAAGGATATGATGCTGTAGAGCTTGAAGAATCTACTATATTTGTATGCACTCGGGCATAGGGTTATACCTCCATGTTTCAAAAGCCAGATCCTTGTCTATAGAAACCCAATCTGACAGACAAAGATTCTTCTTTTGTTTACTAGTTCAACTCTTCATGCTGTCCCTTCACTAGCTCATAAAGAATAAACATAGTGGCGTTATGCACTGTATATTGCTTGATGTGCTTCACCAGCACAGTGTACTTGATTTCAGTCTCCTTTATGCAAAGTTAACAGCTGCTAATTAATTATTCTAATTTATACTGCAGGAGCACCTGTTCTGGGCACTTTTCTAAGAGAGTGGAAGACATAGTCCCTGCTTTGAAGAGTTTAATGTCTAAAAAATGCCTCTCCACAATAATACAGTTTTCACATTCTTTGTACATTTCTACAGCTTTGGCTCCAAATGCAGATGGGGTCAGCTGATTTCTGTGTACCACTTTCTTTTCTTCCTTAGTTAAAAACCACACAGTTGTTAACTGTTCACCATAGATTTGTCCTGAAGGAACCAACCTGAAAAGTATTCTATTCCTATGATCCAGTGGCTGTTTGCCTGTATAGAGGCTTCTGGAGTGGATCCCTGCCCAAATTAAAGATGAAGTTAGCACTGGTTCCACTTCAAAGCAATCCAGACATTCTGTAAAGTGATTAGGAAGGGCTGAATATCAAACAGAAGATAGCTGCATCAGGCTAGCATTTAATTGCCATGAATGGTTTTCCAGCTTATGGCAGTGCTATGCCTGGCATAAGTAAAGTGGTTTGGCAAAACACATAGAAATTTCTGTTGTTAAGACCTAGATAGTGATCGGAATGGATTGTCATTGCCTTGGCCAGCTGCCCTGGTAGATCAAAGGAATCCAACAGGAATCTTCTATACAGATCAATGGAGCAGATTTTTAACTCAGATCTCTAAGGGAATGAGCTAGGAATATGGATCTATTTCATTCAATTTGTCAGCATTCCACTCTCGATATTCCTGACCCTTGCTTAGGCAGTGAAGGAGTATAACAAGGTACCCGCGATACCAATTATTTGCTGCTAAGAGTCCAGGATGATATTAAAAATGGGTAGTAGTGTACATGCAACTTCATTTATACATGTAGGGTTTTGCCAAAGAGGAACATGTTTTTCTCCTGATTTGCATAAAACTCCCCTGCCTTTATAATCAAAATCAACCTTGTGATTTTCAGTTTTTAATCAGACTAGTGCTTTGGAGAGTCTAGGTTGAGCATCCTCCATTGTTAACAGCAAGGTAATATACTGTGGCTTTCGATAGCATGATGCCCCCATACACTATGCAGTTTTCATTCCAGCACAATGCCCATTTAGCGGTGGAAGGGCTACATCAAGTCCTGCTAAAATGCTCCTAAATGCAGAGCTTGGTCATCCATGTTTATTTTGATTACGGTACTGAAAACATTCCATAATAAGGATGAGGTAGATGAATCCTGCACAATGCCTGGTAAGACAGAAGTTAGAGAACCTTGTCTTAGGCAGCCACAGGCTCCACAGTCACTAATTAGGCTTGTCAGCTGCCCTTCCAGGAAATTTCTGACGGCTTCCCATGGCTGATTCCCGTAAAAGGAAAGGTAGAAAGCCAGCCAGGAGAAAGAGGGTGTGAGGAGCTTGAGAACACTAAATGGGTGGTTCCCTTAACTCATTCCTCCTGCACAGATGGTTATTAGAAGGGAGACCCTTTTCTTTCCTTTGAACCCTGGCTGATACAAGCCTTGCATTTCACATTTTGGCTCTCACTGCAGATGCCTTTGTTTTGCACTATAAATGAGGAAGATTCCTTCCCATTGCAACACATGTGAATCACAACACATTAAAAGGCAAGCAGCCCAGATCCTCAGCTGGTGTAAAACACCATGGCTCTGTTGACTTCTAATGTGGCTACATTGACTAAAGAGGTGGTCTGAATTGTAGTTTATAATCACTTTTGTTAGAAAACCCAGCTAGAGAGAGTTACTTTGGTGGCAAAGGGAGCTCTGTGTGTGGTCATTAGTCCCTGGCTCTGTTCAAGAGGGACCCAGTGTTCCTGTCCACCATGCATCATGGCAGGATTTATTCCTTTTTTCCGGCTCCCCTGAGCCCAGTGCATGTTGGGTATTAGGTGCTACCCTGACTATTGCCAAGGATTATCTATTTATACAAAGACCAAACTACTTGTACATTGAATTGGAATAGTGTGGTCATACTCAAATAGAAAGACTTTGCACTTTCCAGTGCCCTTGTGTGTTGATCATGTTTGCTTGTCCACCACAAGTGATCACCCAAGTGGGTAGTTCATGACATTTTCTCCCCAATGTAACGTTCATGAATAAATTTATAAAGTGCATTCTTTGGCTTTGTCCAGGTCCTTTTCCATGCAGCCAAATTTCTTTGGGTATCTGCCATTTTCTTACAGATGAGGATCCTTAGGTATAGCCACAAATCCAAATAAGAGAATACAGCTGGGTAGTAATTTATAGTTGCACAGTCCTCTACTTGTAATCCTCCAACACAATATATCCACTTGCCTGCAAATTGAGAATTGTGTTAAACCTACAGTAGTTCTGATGTAACAATATCATCATGCTGAGAAGCTTTAAGACTGCTGAGAAATACAGCACTTATGCAGAACAAAAAGCAAGTTGCCAGCAGCACCTTCCCCCTTATTTTTACTGAGTTGTAGAAGAACAGAATTTTAAAATATATATGAGCTACAGACTGGCACAGATACATTATGCTCAGGCCCAGTCTACACTTACCTTCTGGCTTCAGTGGCAGTCGACGGGAGATACGCAAGTGACATAAATCACTTGCATATCTCCCATCAACTTCGAAGCGTCTGCTCCGCGTGGCATCCACACTGCGCTGCGTTGAACAGGTCTACACAGACTGCTCAGTCAATCAGCGACATCGAACTGATGGCGGCGAATTTGCCACCATCAGTGTAGACCCAGCCTCAGTTGATATTGAGACACAAGATCAGTCCAGAGTCCCTAGATGTTTAATGTTTTTCTAACTGATTTTGTGGAAAGACCTAGCCATTCCCTGGGTTTGGTGCTCTCTAACTTTCAGTGGTGCACAAAAGATTTAACATTTTGTGGGAGTTGATTAGATAGTCATATTAATGTTAGATGTTCCATACGTCTTGAGCGTTAGTCTTGATTGACATCTCATAAGTAACAGCAGATTTTGGCCCATTGCTCAAAGCATATATCAATTTGCATTTGGCAGTAGAGCCAACATTTAAAAAAAAATAGGGCTCTGATCCACAAAGACATAGGCACCTAAACCCCAGATTTAGGCATATATGTCCCAGGTTTAGTTGCCACAGAACTCCTCTCGAACACTGTAGGCACCTAAAGTCACTCACCACCTAAGTATTCGGAATAAAAACTCCCTCAGTCCCTATGTTTTGTCCTCTGGGCATGTGTACTGCCTATCTCCTGCCTAGGCCACAGACTGATCCATGAACACATGGGGAAACACAATTTATAAAAGTTATAAGGTGAGCAGTACCATCTCCTCCTCCAGCACCAGCAGTTTAGTGTGAAGTGAGGCAGGGACCTAACTCATTCCCACAAGAAACTACGTAGGCACGTAAGTCACCTGACTCCAGGCGTGGGGTTCCCATTTGTGGATCGCTAAGCAGAGCTAGGCACCTATGCTCCGGATGCATGGGATGTCTATGACCAGAAGGCGCTTTGCACTCACCTCTGTTGTTGCATTTTCCCATTGGCTAGCACAGGCACCTCCCACCTAGTGTGCTGGCTTTTGTGGATCTCATTCTTCCCCCCATTCATTGTATAAGGAGCCTGGACCATTAATTCAGGATTTGTTGATCCCATTGTTCCAGTGATTTTCCAGACACCTGAAAGGTTGGTGCTGCAATTCTATGCTCAACATTCTAACACCTATGTGCCTTTGTGGATCCGGGCTTAGGTGCCTAAAATCAGGCTTGTTGGTATGGCCAAAATTTTCAGAAGTACCTAAGTGACTTAGGGGCCCAAGTCCCACTGAAAGTCAAGGGGAGTTAGGCTCCTAAATCTCTGAGATGGTTTTGAAAGTTTTACCTTAAGGCTATATTTAGGCAATGAGTAACATGATTTGCAAAGATGTTACTCTCCCAGCTGCTCCCACTCAGCTAAATGTGAGTTTTTAATGATTGAATTAGGATTTTTTATTTGCTAAATCATTCCATTAAGTTAGGGAGACAGGATGCAAGACAGAACTTTTCTCTCTTTTCATTACAAAATCTTGGCAGAAGAACTACCCTGCGACATTTGCATTTTCTAATGTACAATTTGGATATATAATTTTCATTAGAAAGGTTAGATATGGCATATATATCTCTCTCTTCTGCCAGGTGTTGTTGACAGCAACAAGGTCTGAGTTCAGCTAAATAGGGGTCTCAGAAATTAAAGCCTGCTCAAACTCCCGCCCAGAATTTCTGGGATCACTAAATTCCTTTCCTGGGAATATGCAATACCTGCCCACTTGAGAGCACTGAGTTGGTGTATGAAACAAGGGAAGCTTTATTAAGTGAAAAAGGAACACCACCACCACTATATCTGAACAGATAAGTAACACTCCACCATGGTAACTTTGTCAGTTATCTTAACTGGGGTCTCCATCTGACCATGTGACCATCCAGTAGGCAAGTGTCCTTTTAGCACAATACTTCTCCCTTCGTCCCTCTGCTAAGCCCCTTCCACAGTTTGGTGTCAGTGGGTAGAGTAGTCCAAGAGTTCTGTGGTGTACTTGAGCTGCTCTGTCTCCAGTCCCGTCGAAAATGCTTCTGAGCCTGTCCTGAGGCTCCACTATCTAACCTAACAATAGCAATTTCAATTTCATTTAGTGGCTGTGTGAGAGAAGCTGTACAGAAGTTTCAATTCTGTTGCTGTCCTCCACAGCTTCAGCAAACAGCCCTCTCTGGGTTGCAACCTAGTGAGGGGCTCTCTCTGGCAAAAAACCCTTTCAACCACACTCTGGATCCTCAGCTGAGGGGAACCAGTAGCACATAGGACCCATAAACAGACTCCTTATTGCAGAATAAAAGCTCTTCCTTTTCCCTTCTTCAGGCTCTTAGCTTAGTTCCACAATCCAATCAGTTCTGAATTTGTGTACAGTTATGGTGACTCACAAAGTGTCACTGGAAGAATTCTGGATGGAAAGCTTATGCAAATTAAGTTCTCTCTGTAGCCATATTACCCTTGCTCACTAACAGATGGGTCAGAGAGCTCCTTCCCCTCTTGAGCATCTGTCCATCTGGAGTTCTGGGGAAATATCTTATGTAAATGAAACAGCTCTGTGACCATTCTTCCCCCTTCCATGAACAAATCAGGGCAGAGAATTCCTTACTTCTAGACTATCAGCCACAGGGCTTAAATCTATATTACATACATGCACCGAAAACCCCACACCTCTGATTAAATCAAATTTCTGTGGTAAAGGATAAAAAGCAAAACAACACTCTTTGTAGGATAGTCTAGATAAAAACCACTGACAACCACATTCAAATTTATAAAATAGCTGTGTGATCAAAATGAACTATGCAGTTTATGTTGGCCTAGCTCCTTTTATACAAATTATCACAAAACTCTTTGCTGAGAGTCATGGTGAACACTTCACAGAGAAAGGGTACAGTTATTTTCAAGAAGGAAAAATCTAGAAGGCAACAGTGTAAGAGAAGGGAAATTCAGAGGTAACTATGCACATAGATACCTTTGAATAGTAAAGTTTGCATGCATATGTTCTTAAAACATGTCCTTGAAATCACAGCAGCTTCATTTTTGTTAGTAGTGTAGCTATAGTGTAGTCATGGCACTTTATAATAACCACTCATGGATCATTCCACTAGTATGTGAGGATAAAAAAATAACCATCACTGAGTAATTTAGAGCACATTAAGGGCCAGATCCTTCATGTCAGTGATTTCCACCAGCTGAGAATCTGGCCCATCAGCCTAATTCTGCGGTCAGTTACTCTTCTGTAAATCCAAAATAATTCCATTGATTTTAAACTTTACACCAGAATTATTCTAGTATGGTTTGATTTGGAGATGTTGTGCAAATCCCATGGAGAGAGAGTGCTTTGTAATAAATCCCATCTATTGTTTTAAAGGCACCAAAGGGATACCAGTGGAGTTATTCTGGATTGAAACCAGAGTAACCAAGTGAACAATTTGGCCCAGACTATATTCAGCAAAAGATTATGTCATTGGTCTAGTGATTTCAAATTGAAAAGAATGAGGCTCCTTTTAAATGAAACAGAGGGAGTGGGGGATGGCAGAAGAAAGGAAGCTGAAACTCTGGTTTGCAACAACATACAGTAAAAATGAAAGCTGCCATAACTGTTTGGCAAGAATTAATTTTGCCACTTCCAGTGAAAACCAAATGTAATTTGTACTAGACAAGAATAAATAAGGGCATTTTTACCTTGGTTCACTTTAAGCCTGCAAAAACAAATTATTGGGTAGTTGCGGGGGAAGGGGGAAGAGGGAAATCAAGGAGAAAAAATATATGTTTCTGATTATTCTGCACTAATGTTGTGTTCTATCATTATGGCAGATTGCTTAATTGTGCTGCTGATTGCTTTTCCTGAAATCTTCGTACAGATGTAGGCTTTGCAGCACTGTGGAAACACCTAATTAGCAGGAGGAATGTTGCCTCAAAATTTTGTTATAAGAGTGTACACTTTTAAAAATTATGAAATATACAGAGTTCACTTAGTTCTCCACCATTTCTTGTTTGCTTAACCCAGCTCACCTGCCACTCATTCATTCTGGTAAACAGGCACCACTGGGGAAATCAAAGAGGCCACACTGTCAGATTCAGCAGGGCATCGAAATCCAAATAAGCAACTTAGATCAGTTGCCCACACCTCAGCCCACAAAAGTCACCATTTAGAATCATCTGTTGTGCAGAATTTCTAGTCCTTGCTTGTAGGTTTGCTACTAGATGTTATCTACTTGCTTTCCAATATGCAAAACAAGGCTCCTCTACACGTACAGGTGCATGATGCTGTAATCTTACTGCACGTTCAGACACAACATTCTTGATGATCAATCGCAGTGAATAATTTGATGTTGCTTAACTCTGGTTATACTAAGCTGGGGACTGCCTTCACCCCAGCTTGTTCTGAAGAGTCCAGTAACAATCACACAAAGAAGAAATGCTTCTTTTGTATAAATTCAATTTGACAAGATAAATATGTAAATAAAATGTGTTTTCTTTTGTGCTCCTTGGTGACAACTGTTGACTCACCCAATTTCCCTCCCCCCCCCCCCCAATGCTAATGAACATAACAGTAAGAAGTCTGTTGCTCATAGGTCAGGAATATATTAATGGTAATTCACTTATAAAAATAATAAGGATAGCCAGAGTTTTAGCAGTAAATATTTCTCAATGTGTTGGAAGAAATAGGAAACCTTTATGCATCAGGACTTAAGCCAATCTCTAACTATTAGGGTTAGGGGGAAATCTTTCTCTGGGGACAGGCTATAATTGTCTGTGGCAGGGATTCTTGTTTCTCCTCTGAAGCAGAGAGTGTTGGACACTGTTGGAGGGAGGACTGTCAGGGACTGTTCTGATGTGCTCCCACTGTGGCAATTCCTGCGTTTCTATTCCACACTGAAACCCTGGAGTAGGCTATTACTTATCTTGCAAATCCTTTGGGGACCGGGGCGGGGGCAGGCCCATCTTGTCATTCAGTGTTTGTAAAGCCCCTTGCAGAGTGTGGGCCTGGTCCATGACTGGAGCTCCTAGGTGCTACTACAATATAAATAGCAACATTTGATAATACGGACACCTTATGTTATGCCGATTGTTAGGTTGTATTTCCAGAAGTGAAAAGATGGTCAGCCAGGAAAAGGAAAGAGGGACTGGCCTCTTTGCACCGCTGCCTAAGAAATTTAATGATAAAAAAGAGAAGAGCATTTACCAAAGGAAAGGGAAGAAAGAGTCCTCCTTAAACACATGCCCTAGAGAGCTTGGTGAGATTAATCTGAACTCCAGCCTAAATTCACGGTTTTCGGTAAAGAACAGCTACAGAAAGAAAAGGCATGTGGATGTAACAATGTGAAGAATGTGGCCCTCTGATACCCTAATGTCGACAACTTTGTTTCCCGTTTCTTGATCCCAGCTTCCATATAAACAACGAGTCGTCTTTTTTGCTACTGCTCATCACAACAGCACCTCACGATTGTAGACAGATGCATCCACACAGCATGAGATTAGGAGAGCACCCTCCCCCTCCAGCAGATGCAGAAATGAGGCAAGAGATGTAGAAGGAAAGAAAACGGCAGGCTGTGATTGTCAAAGGAAGCTAGGTGTCCCCAGTCCCATTTCAATGGGATTTGGATACCTGACTCTCAGCTCATTGCAAATCCTAGCCTCGGCAGGGACTTGCTCATGGTCACATTGGAAGTCTGGGGTAGAGCCAAAAATAGAAACCAGTTCTCCTGAGTCCCACTCTACTACACCCATTCCTCTGCAGACCACTCTTTGCTCCAACACACAAAGGATACATATTGACAAGCATTTGCCAGGCAGTTAGATGACTATTCTTTACCTATCTGCACAAAAATCCCCATCCCATTCCTGGCTGTCAGAAGACAAAGATCCAGTTGTGGAGACTCTAAACACAATCCACCCTCACTCTATAGTGCTCCAGAAACTCATACAGTCATGGGATTTGGCTGCCCTTTGGAAATGGCCAACTGCAAAAATTCACAGCAATGTTAGATTTATTTGGAAGTGAAAGGACTTGGGGGGGGGCATAGAGTCCTAGTAAATTGATCACAAGTTCAGAAAGGCAAATTAGGAATCCTGGGCCAGTGATTCAAGCCATTTTTAGCAGGGCTAATCAAAAATACAAAGTCCATCTTCAAGGAATATGGGTTAAGAACATTGCAAAGCTGCCAACGCAAGAGCTACAGAAGGCTGATCCTATGTACTCAGGTGTAGGGTTCCTCACCTACAAGTGTCCCGAAGCGCTTTTCCAGACTGATTCACCTCACCCATGTCTGGGGCACGTCCTGTACTGGGCAAATGAGTATAATCCAGCTCGGCGTCTCCCTTCAGAATCTTCCCCAAAAGCCATGTGAGGTGCACCGATGAGTCGAAAACTGCAGAACAGCAGAGTGTTGATATGTAAAAAGAATATATCAGTTCTTTAGTTGAACTGCTGCAACAACGACGTAACCAAGAGGGGACAAAGCAAGCCTGGGTAATGAGTCAAAGCAGCCAGTGACTGCAAATAACATACTAATTATCATTAGCAGAAATAATTCACATTGAAGCCTGCTTCAGTGAATGATTTTGTTTGTTTTAAACGGAGATGTCATGAAGCTAATAGAGTCTTTATTTACCTTGCTTTAGAAGCAGACAGGTATCATAACGTTCAGAACTTGCACGGCACTTCACATCCATCAAAGCGTTTTCTAAAATTTCGACTTCACAGGTGGGGAAAGCAAGGTTCAGAACCATTCAGTGATTTCCCAACCAGGATCAAGTCCTATTCCCCTAGGCACCAGATATGCACATGGTCCCTGCCCCAAAGAGCTTGCAGTCTAAGTACATATAGGGCCAGAAACTCAACTGGTGTAAAGCACCACTCAAGTCAATGGTGCTTTGTAGATTTCAAGCACTGAGGGTCTGAGCCATGATGTTTAGCCCTGAGGCAGGGCAATCTGCTCACAAATATGAACAGGAATGTTTAACTTTATATGGGCTTTTAGCTACTTGTCTCAATTGGCACTCCCCTCCCTTGGTAATAACCAACAGCAGGTGCATGTCCTTTAGAAGGCTATCCATTACATCTGCCTGTTCCCAATAAGTGAAGGAAGATGTTTCATGGTCACCGTATGCATTAGGATTGAATAATGTTTAGCTATATTCATCTGAAGTGCACAGTAGGGAATAAGGTAATTTTTCCACCCTTCTGATTATCTGTAAAAAATTTTATATGCGCTTTTTGTGGATTTGACTGTGATAATTTGGGATGCGTCCCAATTTGTTTCTCTCCCATGGCAGACTTTTTTGGATCAGCTGCTAGAGCGCACTGATGGAACACATGTTATAAAATATTTGTTGCTTTAACATTTTAAGAGATCTAGTGAGACAAGGTCACACGCTTCTGGTGCATGTCCCATATGCAGTGCCTCCTTTGTTGCTGCGGCAATTGTTTAATATGTACTGCAGCTAAACAACTAAGAATAATTAAAGCATTTTAAAAGCAGTGTGTCGCTTCACATTTATATATTTAAACATACATGTATATCTACACACAGACTATAAGCATAACACTGACAGCCTTGTATTTGACAGCACCTTTTACTCTGGCTAAGACGCCACGCAGGATGAGGACTGATTCAGACACGCACACAAGAGCCCTAAACAATAGTGCACGGAAGTCACTTTGTTACTCAAATTCTATATTTCTTTATTAGAACTGATGCACCCAAGTACTTGAAAATAATTTTAGTGGCTGTGAACTGTGGTATCCGATCGATAAGGGACATGACAGTCAATTACCCTTTCACTTTATTTTTGTCCCCTGCAATCAGTTTGGATCGATATTTTCAATCTCAATTGATAGCAGATATCAAATCTAAAATAATTTGCTCCATTGTTCTAGAAGTGCTGTCACATTGTGTGCAGGCAGCCGTCGCATTTATTTAACCATTGACTTCACTTCCATCTGGTCCAGTTTTGACTAGAGATGTGCTGTCCAAATTGATAGCACGCATCATGTCAGCATGAGTGCATGTCAACAATCAGTTCAGCATCAGTGGAAAGGAGAGCGATGCAACTGCATCTTGTTATGCTGTACGGCATTTATTTGGAGAATTAACTAGCTGAAAATATTTCAAGGGGAAAAAAGTTTATGAAGTCACGAAGAGGCAAAAGGAAAATAGAAGGGGATGAAACTGCAGACAATGTGTTGGGGGGGGCGGTGTGCTGCACCTCCAGGAACAACCCTGCACAAATCCAATATGTAGATTTCAAAAGGAGCCGAAAAGTCTAGCTCTAAAACGCTCAACACTCCTCAGTGAAGTGAAAGGCCGTTTGGCCCAGTGGCTAGGTCCGAGGCCTGAGGAGACCTGGGTTCTGTTCCTGACTTTGCCACTGACCTTTGCGTGACCACGAGTAAGTGGCTTTGTCTTGTCTATTGATATCATAAGCAGAGACTGTTTCTTACTACATGTTTTTAAAATGTCTGTTTCCAAAAGTCACTTTTCAAGTGGCCCCTAAAGACGCCTGTTTGCACAGGTTTTGTATTTGGAATAAATAAAGAATTGCTTCACTTCTAAACAAATCAAAACCCCAGTATTGATGTTATGGACCAGAACTTGAGCTGCAGCCAACCAGAGCTCAGAGCAATTGAGAAGGGTGACTTGGGGAAGGTTACTTTAAGCCACTTCTCTGTTCCTTAGCCCAGGGGCCATTCTATCCCAGCAACTTACACTGCCTCCTGTTACCATGGCATCCAAGCACAGCCCAATGGTTTTAATGTTTTTATCCTCAGCGGATCCCTGTGACGTAGGGAAATGCTGGTATTCCCATTTCATAGACAGGGAACGAAGAAACTACGTGACTTGCCCAAGGTCACACAAGAACAGAGCAGGGACCTGGACTGTATCTGCAAGGCCCTGGGCTAGTACCCTACAACTAGGCAATTCTTCCTCTCTGTCCCATGTTACTTCCTCCAGCGCAAGTTAGTAAAGTTGTTCTAACTTGTGCTGCTTGACAACAGCCCCCCAGGACTGCTATGGCACCAGAAATCACCAGGTTGCAGGAGTGCCCCAACTGTGCCTGATTCTCACTAGCTGTGCCCCTAACTCAATATTTAGGCACATACCTAAAAGTTTTGCCTGATGTTCAAAGGTACTGAGCATTTCTTATCATAGAATTGTAGGACTGGTCCCCGGCACTCAAGGCAGGACCAGACATTATCTAGACCATCCCTGACAGGTGTCTGTTCAGCTTGCTCTCAAAAATCTACAATGACAGAAATTCCACAGCCTTCCTAGGCAATTTATTCCAGTGCTTAACTATCCTGACAATTAGGAACTTTTTCCTCAGGTCTAACCTAAACCGCCCTTGCTGCAATTTAAACCCATTGCTTCTTGTCTTGTCCTCAGAGGTTAACGAGAATAATTTTTCTTCCTTCTCTTTGTACCCACCTTTTATGTACTTGAAAACTGTTATCATACCCCGTCCCATCTCCTCTTCTCCAGAATAAACAAACCCACTTTTTTCACTCTTCCTTTATAGCTCATGCTTTCTAGACTTTTAATCATTTTTGTTGCTCTTCTCTGGCTTTTCTCCAATTTGTCCACATCTTTCCTGAAATGTACCACCCAGACTGGATGCAATACCCCAGCTGAGGCCTAATCAGCATGGAGTAGAGCAGAAGAATTACTTCCTGTGTCTTGCTTACAACATCTGTTGATACATCCCAGAATGGTGTTCACTTTTTCTGCAGCAGTGTTATACTGTTGACTCATATTTAACTTGTGATCCACTATGAACACCAGTTCCCTTTCTGCAGTACTCTTTCTTAGGCACTCATTTTCCATTTTGTACTTGTGCAACTGATTGTTCCTCCCTAAGTGAGTATTTTGCATATGTCCTTATTGAATTTCATCCTATTTACTTCTGACCATTTCTCCAGTTTGTCCAGATCATTTTGGATTTTAATCCTATCTTCCAAAGCACTTGCAACCCCTCCCAGCTTGGTATTGTCTTCAGACTTTAGAAGTGTACTCTCTATGCCATTATCTAAATCACTGATGAAGATATTGAACAGAACCAGACCCAGAACTGATCCCTGCAGGACCCCAGTGAATATGCCCTTCCAACTTGACTGTGAACCACTCTGGGAATGGTTTTCCAACCAGTTATGCACCCACCTTATAGTAGCTCCATCTAGATTGTATTTCCCTAGTTTAGCATTGTACATAAAGAGCTGGGTACTACTGTAGATAAGGCACGGACATTTTACTGCCATGTCATCTGCCGCATTGTCAGCTCATGTAATTTTAGAATGATTCCACAATATCTGGGCTCTTTCTTAAAGCCCCAGCTCCTGAAACAATGTGATCACAACAGAATTTCTGCTTTCATTTAAAAAAAAAAAAAGTTGTCTAGCCCTTGTGGTTGTTGGAAAAGGCTGGAAACCATGAACCCCAAATGCACTCCATGCTTCAACATTTGAGACGGGCAATAATACATCTATAGATATAGGCCCGTGATCCCCCGTAAGCTAAGCTAGCCCCAGGCATCACACGAAATGTTCAGGGGGCACCTGCAGGATCCGACCCGCAGGTGGCTAATTTCTCAGGGAGGAAAAAAAAGCAGAAAATGTAAGAGTCAAAGTTCTTTCAATGCATTCGTCAGACTGCAGCAGAAACAGGAGTTAGCAGCAGCTCTGATGGATCTGTGCTCAGTATCAATGAAGGACGCATGCACATGTTATGCAGATGGATTTGATATGGTGTTAGTATGAAGTAATATCTATTGACCGGTATACAGCGGGCCTCGTACATGCTGGCACTTCCCCCCCTTACGATTCTCCACCACTGCTACTAGTTACAAGTTCCACTACAATGGAGGAAATGCTAATAAAAAAAAGTCATGGAAGGCAATGTAGCCTAGTAGACAGAGCACTGGACTGGGGCTAAGGAAAAGTAGATTCTATTCTGGGCTCTGCCACCTGCCTGCTAGGTACCGTGGTCAAGTCATGTCACCCACTGTGCCTCAGTTTCCCCATCTGTAAAATGGGGAATGATGACCCCCTTTATAAAACTCTTGGAGATCTACTGATGAAAAGTACTATACATAAAGAGCTAATTAATACTATAGATAAAGCATCAACATCTTTATTCCTATGTTGAATAGACCTACTCTGATCAATATGAGTGAAAAATCACAGCAGGCATGGGAGCCCCGTGGGCAGTGGGGTTTCTTTATCTCATCTTTTACAGACAGGGCTTACGACTGGGATCCTGAATGGAGCCTAAGGTCCATAGGTGCTTGAAATAGGGATGCTGGGGGGGAAGTTGTGCCATACCAATGGCTTGAAGTGGCTTCCATCATATACAGGATTTACAGTTTGGTTCAACGGCTCTAAGCACCCCCATGATACAAATTGTTCCAGCACCCCTGCTAAGTTCCCAGCCCCTAATGAATTTTGATGTGAATTAGGCATTTCAACTCTTTTAGGTGGCTTTGTCTATATCCGTGCAGTTCCATAGGAAGATCCATAGAAGATTCCTCACTAGATCTCTGCTGAACTATATACAAGCCACACTTTTCAAAGGACTGCCCAGTTAATAGTGAGTGAGTTCATTTCATTGTTCACATGCTGCAGAGCTCTGAGTAGAAGCTAAAGGTAATGAGAATAAGCCATTAGCTACATGACTGCAGCATGGAGAGTTGCCAAGATTTTCCTCTTTTTGTTAATACACAATGCTTGTTATAAGATTGAATATCCATTTGGGGGCAGGATTTACCTACTTTTCTTGGTGCACTCACCTCTGAAAGCAGTGTAATGCTTTCCTTATTGGCATTTTATTTTGATAAATAGGCTACTGTGAAAAGATAGCTGCTAGGATTCTGAATGGCAATAGACCTGATCACATGACCCTTGGCCCATCTGGGCTAAGGACCATCAGTCAAGCTTCATTGTAGGCACTTCGTATGCCATTATCATTTCATTGATCTATCATAATGAGGACGTCTCAAAACAGTGCTAGTGTAGACATGGTGCAAGGTTGAGATCATAGGGGAAAGTTTTCAAAGGCACAAGGGGTGTTTTAGGCTCCAAAGTCTCACTGAGGAAAAACAAAACAAAAATAAATCCCCCGACCCCCCCCCCCAAAACGCCAGTGAGCTTGGGCGCCTGTGTGTCACTTGTGCCTTTGACATGAGCATAACAGTACCTGATCTACACACAGCACAATAGTACAGCAACAGTGTACTCTCGTTCACTCCAGGTTTACACCCATCGCTCCCATGAAACTGGAACACTGCCACAGCAAGTCAGACACAGGAACAGGAACAGTAAAAGGTACTGACAGCACAATGGGTGTGTTAGGGGCTAACAGGTCCCAAAGAGACTAGAGAACAAACAGAAAGTGCTTTTGGAACGCATTCTCAGTAACATCAAAAATTTCTTTCATTTTCATTGTCTGGACTTAGTTTTAATACCTGGAATTAAACACAAGTTTTGTAAACATTGCCTGCTATCAAAACCAACCAATCAAGAAAAAAAACCATCCTCTCTCTCTCTCTGCTATTGTCTCACCAAGTTAGACTCCACAGAGACCTTTCCACGGCTGTTTTCAGAAACAATGTGCTTGGCTTTTGATCTCCTTTGGCTGCTGGATCTTTGCTGTCTTGTGCCAAATGCACTGATGTCTGACACTGCATTCGATTACATAACAGAATGTGACTGAGATGGCCAGATGTGGCATGTCACAACGATGAGCAATCGACATGGAAAATGCAAGAAGAAGCTGTTTTCTGCAAACAGGAGTTAAGAGATGCAGTTCAGAATTGCCAATGTACATGAAAACTACGATGCTGGGGGAGGAGGGGAAAGAAAGGTCTGCTACTTTGGAAAAGAAAGTGGGTCAAATGCAGGCAGCTGAGTTTTCACCAGCAATGATATGACCCAGGAAGGGCAGATCTTGATCATTTCAGCTGCAAGCAGGTGTTTGGGATCTGGTGGATCCCTTGTGAACAGCTGTAGTTTTTGTAGGTGCAAAGCATAAAAAGGTATTGGGATAGGGCGATTTTTATTTTCATGAAAGAGGTGACTCTTGAGAAGTTGCCCTTCTATGCCTGCACCAAGGTCCTCCCTACTGACTGCGGACAGGGCCTAAAGCCTCAGCATGTTACATGCACCATTCTAGGTTCAAAACTCTCGATTGATTCTAAATCCATGGACTGTTGCTGTTGGGCCTGTGATTGTGCTGAACTGGCTTTTGGAAGCTCCTTCCTTTCTCTTCGGTATTTCTAAGGCACCTATCAGCATATCTCTAAACCCTGTCTGAGTTATAAGCAGCGCTCGGCATGGGACAAGAGAGGAGACAGAAAACTAAAGAAGGCGAAGTGAGGCCTGGGACCAAAGATGATAAAACAAGTGAGATGGGGTATTTTAATGCAGGTGGACTTCACAGGTGAAGCATTCAAAGAGCGTCCTAGCATAGCTGTAGCAGGGTTGCCAAGGCAGCAGGTCTAAGCTGACCCTGCCAGTTTAAGCTTTATTTCAAAAGCTGCATTTCTAACATTGCCAGTTGTTTCTGAAGATGACCCAGTTGCAGTGCTGTCTGAATGTGCCAGCAGACTAGCTGAACCAGTAGCTCGGTGAGACACCTGCAGAGCTCCCAGGCAGTTCAGGGGGTATTAACTCTGAAACCTAATGGTGACAATTTAAAAGTCAACATTTAAATACCCCACTGCTGATCCTGCTCTCAGAAAGTATCAGCTATTCTGGGATAGTGAGAGGATCTGTAGGCAGTGTCCAACGATAACTACGTCCCAGCTTGCCCCTGGATCGGCAACAAGAATATTTAAATGTATTATTTTTACCATGCAGCCTTTTTCTTCAGAAGTTCTGTTGACCAGGGCAGTTTAAGTATGGAAGCCATAAAGACTCCTTCTCACCATTACTTTCTAACACTAGGGAAATCTCTTTGATGTTCCTTTGTTTCCTCTTGAAGAATCACAAAGAGCCAAGGCAGCGTTTCATAGCTGAAGAGGCAAAGTTATTGCTAGGTTAAAGCAGGCTCTGGTTCTGTTCAGCCAAAGAAAAACAGGGAACCATCTTTCTGGGGAACTTCAGGTGTAATTTAAAATACTGAATTGTCAGACATCTGAGCGTCATGCAGGTGACAACCATTTTATGGGGAGAAAATGACGCTGGCTTTAGAGTGGGACCCCACTGTGAGAGAGTAAAGCGGCATAGGTACTGGATCATACCACCACCTCAGGGGCCTGATCTAACTGTCCCGCTAGTCAGCAGAAAAATTTCCATGGAGTTTGATTCCCTGCCTTGCCCCAAACTTTCTGTGGGACCTTGGACAAGTCACTTAGGGTAAAGTTTTCAAAAGTGACCGAGGCCCTTCGGAGCCCGTGACCCATTGACTTTCTATGACTTACACTCCTCACTCACCGCCGTACTTCTGAAAAACATTCCTTTGTGTTCAGTTCCCCATCAGCAAAATGTGGCTAATAGCACAGCCCTTCCGCACATGCTTGTTGAGAGACTAGATGCACTGAAAGTTGTGAGGCGCTCATGGTGAGTGCACCTGGTTTCCTGTCCCTGAAATTGGATTCCCATACGTGTGTGTGTCAAATAGCGTTACTTTTCAGAAAGATGGAGGTCAGACATCTGGGGCCAAATTCCGCCCTCTCTCACCATTTGTACAGCACATATGATGCTTGCGTAGGACAAAGACAGAGCCTGGAAGTAAGAACGTTCCATAATTGTAACCAATTTTCTTACAGCCTCTTTCATGGCATTTGGGAAACACCAGGTCAGATTGTCCCTGGCCCTTGCATGGATGAACAGAAAGGAGTAGGCATAAGCAGTTTTCCCTTTTGGTGTAGCAGTATCCTAGGAAATAATGTGTTGTCTAATCCTCGAGGGAGATCTGTGCTGAAAGTGCACAACCTGGCCCTTACTTTGGCCATTCCAATTTACCCCCATTACTAGAATGTTCCTTTAAGCTTCATCTGATTAAAAAAAAAGAATATCACCACAGGAGAAATACACAAATCTAGTTTCAACACCGGACATGGCTACTTCTTTTCTGCATTTATTTGCCAAAGGATACAGAAATCAAATGCATTCTGAATTTGCTGGCAACTTTCACAGCAGATCTATTTCCTTGCTGCTGTGCTTTGTCTAGATAGCCCTTTTTTTGTGCCATATATACAGATTCCTAATGCATTAGGAAGAGCCAAGCCCAGCGCTACATGAGAATGTCTCACGGACTCATTCCAGAATTAATCTTACATGTGTCCTTGTTCTCGCTTGCCATTTTTCGGCTGGGAGCATGCTGCTGTATGTAAATGAGCAGGATAAATACAGTTGTATTTATTTCAGTCCTTATAGCATATAGCCGACTTGCTCCATAATTTATGTTAGGGTGCCACCTTATGGTAGCTTTATTACCAGGTTTTCCAGATATTTCCCTACTGATCTGTTAGACTCCAAACAACATAAAAATGAAGGAAAGTTTTACTGCCCAAAACTCTATTACCAGCAACTAAGAACTTCCAAAGAAAGTTACAGGGCAGCGAGCAGATAACCTTTTTCCCTGAAGATGTGCTACCTTCTCCTCCAGAGTGCTGTAAATATAGGTGGGTAATATCATACAAATATGTGTCTTCCATTTTACCGATTGACTGCAGCTGCAATTTCTCTGTTTTATTTATTTATTTTTTCTGCTGAAACAAAGGATGTGAGATCTATGAAGGCTGGACACTGATTCTTTGGAGACACTGACATACTGGGGCACAATCCAGACTAGTGGGGGAGCTGTGTCATTCTGGCCCTGCAACCTTGGGTACCTTACACTGCCTTGCTCTAATCACTTTCACCTGGGCCACTCACAAACAGCCTTCCAGCACGGAAGCCCCACTCCAAGTGTCTGTGTGTAATTGCAACCTGTCAGTTATACCCTGGCTCTCACAAGCCTTTGTTATACTGCATGGTGACCCCCAACAGTCCCCCCAGTCCTGGATCTTCCCCCAGAAATGTGTGTCCTGTACTGCCCAGCCCCCTCCTGGACAGTACAAAAATTTTAAATCCATTATTCCTTTAAGGGGATAATATACCAATTTATAATCTTAAATACAGTTACCCAGACACTTCAATTTAAACACACTGGGTTAGATAAAACATTAAAACAAGTTTATTAACCCCAAAGAGAGAGATTTTAAGTGAGTACCAGCAATGAGGTGTAAAACTCAGAAATGGTTACAAGACAAATAAAGATAGAAGGCTTTCTAGTGCCTAACTTAAATCGGATTAGATTCGAGCAAAATTTCTCACCATATGCATTCAGCAAGATTATTGACCAAACACTTCACGTCAGGGCCCTTTCCTCTAAAATCGAACAGATATTTTTCTTTGTCTTCTTAGGTGCCATGCCAGAGACAGATGGAGGAAGGGGATGTTCTGAGACATTTGCTTCTGCTTTTTATAGACTCCTGTTCCTCTTTGCAAAGCATTTCCAGAGGGGAACCAGGAGACAAAGAATCTATGTGGAAAGATATAACTGCTGGTTGTTCTTCCACCTCTTTAAGCTTCCTTTGTTTCCCCTCCCTGCTTAATGACTCTGTTTACTACTTAAATGCAAATTAAGACAAGCACACATTCCTTCCTTTGTTTAAGACAGACCTGACTTCTGTCTGGGCAGGGCTGTGGGGTTTGGATCATGTGTTAATAACATCATACAGGGGAATCTTATCACTTCACATTTTCAATGTTACCACATATTTTACCAGGACAATCCTTACCAGCAAATTATGAGTTTTCAAATGAACCTTATAAGGCATACCTTGTCAACAATCATTACAATACTGTATAGGGTGTGAATACAGGAGGTGTATTCTGCCACACACTTGAAAGAGAAAAACTGTTTCAAATTTGAGGTTTCTCTGTTTTCATGGATGTAAAAGGTTTCAGGCTATAAAAGTGCCTAGTGTGCCACTCATATTCACAATGAGCAGCACTGTACTACAAAAGTAGCTCCATTTGAATCATGTGTATGGAGAAAGCTAAATTTCAGAAGACCTTTCCTTCAAGAACTCAGCCTAACTCTTCCTGTAAGTACACAATACTTTAAGGCCTAACCTGGAAGATTTGCAGTGAAAAAGGCAAGCAAGGTTTAAAAACAAAAGGGAAAGAGAAGAAACAGTTCCGTGTTTTTCTATAGATGCACAATACGGGTCCAGGTGCGGCGCTCTATCAAGACACAGAACAGGAAAATGAAAGATATTTTTTTCCAGCCACCCCAAACCCTGGTAAGTTGGGCAAAATATTTTAATAGACTAGATATTAGCAAGAGAATGGCTCTAGCAGTGCTGAATAAACACTACTAAATAGCTCAGTGGTATAAAACATTCATATCAGCTAGGGCCACAGCACTAAATACAAACAACTTGAGTGAGCAGATGCAGAAACTCCTCCAGGAATCCTGCTGAGGCCATATGAGTTCCCCCATCCCAGTAAATGGACAGTAATTAATTACAGGAGAAACACTGAAGCCAAGAAAAAAAGTTTCCTTGCAGCAAAAGAAAAATAAATCCAATCTGAGCAAACAATAGCTGTGTGAGCTATTGTTAATAAAAAACAAAACAGCTACTGTGTTCTCAGTCAAAATACCGTGGACAAAATCCTGGTCCCACTGAAGTCAATGACAAAACTCTTATTGACTTCAGTGGGGCCATGGTTCCAGAACATGAATAGGCTGTTTTAGTGCAAAGCTACTTTACAGTTTGTTCTGATGTCTCAGGGCCAAATTCTGCCACTGTTACACTGAGTAACACAAGTAATGCCAGCCAGGTCCCAGGACTGCTCACCGTAAGGCTGCCACAACTGGGCCCCACTACTGCAGAGCTGTAGCCCCGGATTCAAGACAGCTTCCTTAACAAGGACGGAATTTAAGCACAAGCTTAATTTTATAGTTGTCTAGAGAAAGGGGGGGAGGCAGTAAAAACGAAAACCCCAAAATCAATAAATGAAAACTCTTGGGAAAAAATTCACAATTAAAAAACGGAATTACTAAAACATATATCAAACCTTGAAAAAAGAAAGGAACTTCAAATTTGTGAATTATTTCACTACATTGTTTTTAGCCAACTTTATTCAGGAAGTTATTCCATTCAGTACCTCAGTTCTTCTATGTTCTAGGCTACATACAGTGCTGTATCTCCAGCATCCAGGATGAATAACCCAAAAATCTAGATTCACAATTCAGTAAAATATATGTCCCGTTAACGACGTGTGTCTGCCTGAGGAGCCCTGGGAGAATGTTGTGAAGATTCAGCAACTTTTCTGATATAACACGTAAAAGTTAAAGCTTTCACAGTTCTATAACACCCCAGGAAAGTGAAGTTATGGCTCTATTGCTTCTATAAACATTTTCCCCCAGAGGGAGTGTCTGTCTGTGTGCAAAAATAATACAAATGTGTTATCCAATTTAAAAATATTTTTACCATACGTTCTCTCTCTGAAGACTTTCAGACATAACCACTAGCAGTTCTAAGACCAGAGCCAAGAGAAATATTTTTAAAGATAGTAATCTAACTGCCCTATCTTTAAAAACAATTCCTTCAATTTTGTGGGCCCAGATAGTTGTGATGTCTAACTGCCTGCCTGCACAAACCAAGGAGTTAGATGTATAAATCATTCTGTTCGCACTTGTGAATTTGGGCACAGAGTCGAGAACACTTTAAAAATGTTGCTCTAAAATAATGGTATTCCTTGCCTGAACATTTCCTCTGTGACGCTGGTATTGCCATTGCCAGGGGACAATATCCCATCTAGTCCCAGGAGTCTTATTTCAGCTCTAGTGAAACAACAAGCCTTGGCACTTAATAAATATCTAATCATTAATTAGCGCACACAAACACCCTGTGGGAGAGAGGCAATATGGTTTAGTCTGAGAAACTGGCTGACTTGCTCAAGGCCAGATAAATCATTGGATTAGAATGCAGTTGTCCTGACTCAGTCTCCTCGCAGCCCTAGACCACTGAGTCCCCAACCATCAAAGGGATGAGTTTTCAGCCAAAAACCAAGCAGTTGAAAAAAGTAACTGACATGTGTCAAAAATAGGGTTTTCCCCTAAAAAACAATCAACAATGCTTTTTAAAAGCACATAACATAGGAACTTACTTGTTACGGTACCAATTTCTCTGGTAACCCAGTGCTGCACCTGGTGACATCATGGCCCTGGAGGTGCAGGGCCCTGGACGTACAGTGCTCCAGGAGAAATGGTTGCCACTTGACCTAAAACGAATAGATATAAACAAAAATGAAATGTGGGAAATTTTCCCCTTTTCACAAAAAATTCTCATTGAAATTTCAAACATTTCAAAGTTTTCCACCCTGCTCAGGTCAAAAGCCAGACCCCAGTAGGTCCTTGATCCAAGATAGTCTGATTGACCCGTGTGTGCTGAAAATTATTCAGAAGAATAATGCTCATATATGGAAAGAGAGAAGTACGCGATTCAGGGCAACGTGCGGAGGTGCATAACCAAGTACAGACCGTGTGGATCTTTGTTGCCCTCTGGTGGCTAAGCTACATAACACAGCAAGTGGTTTTAGACCCCATTTAAGTCCCTCTCTGACTGATGAGAAGGGATTTGAACAGGGGTCTCCCTCACCAGGCTGTGGAATACTTGGCTGTGCGTCTGCCTCAATCTCTCCTACCGAAATTGTTCCACATTAATTCAATAATTGAATCAAACATGAATTGGGCCCAAGAAAGCATGAGAACATCTCACTAGGTTAGTAGTTAGGGCACACCTGAGAGACAGAAGATCTCTGTTAAAATCCCTTCTCTTCAGCATATAGAGAGGAGACTTGGACCTGGAGCCTCCCACCTCCTGGATGAGTGCTTAAACTGGTCATAAGGGATGGCCTCCTCCCCTCGCACTCTCCCCCAGCTGTTTGGTATGAAAGTTAGTTAGCCTCTGAGCATGCCTACTGGATCAGATCCTGCATGTGAGCTAGGCGGAAGAACACCTGTCTCTCCCACCTCCCATGCATGAACCCTTGACAGAGACAGGTGCCTCTCTCACAGAGAGAGGCAGGGCTTAGGACACCGCCCGTCTCCTTGACATCTGCTACAGGCTAGTCTGAGCAGCTCCCTGCTTCGCACACCGTCTTTGTGTGTTGCAGTCGAAGGCACCTCTCTCTCTCCGTTCATAGCCTAAGGAACCTCGTTGCCTGACTCAGCCTTTGTGGGTTGCAGTGTTGTTCCTGTGATTTTCTAGGCACCATTGGGGATCCAGGCCTGAATCCTTTAGCTCAAATGGTAGCTGCACATATGTGACCCCAAGGATCCCTCAGGGTCAATGGGCAAAAGGTTCACTGTTCTACAACAATTACTATCAGGCCTGACAAACTCACTACACCTAACACAGTAGATAAATACAGTGACAGCAAAGAATGTCATGCGAGATCTTAAATGACAGCCAGCATCATGCTGATCCTCATAATTATTGCACGATGTATGGAGGGAGGACATTTAAGAAATTGTGTGGATGTACTGAAAATAAGTTTTAGAAACTGTCCTGGGCACAGCAGGCCAACAGATAAGATGTGTAGCTCTCCCTCAAATGTAGATTAAGCATCATAAACCAAAACACTGGAAGCCCTATTTACATAACAGTCAATCAGCCAAGAACACCACCAGGGGGAAAACAGTTTGATCTGGAGGTACACTGCAAAGATTCACCGGACTGTAACGGGGACAAATCAGACATTTTGTTATCCCTCACTGAGAGGGCAGAAAGGACAGAGCACTTTTGCATCTGTAAACAGTGGATTCCAGCCAAACGGAGAGTTGACACTAAAAGGAGGCTTTACGTGAGAAGCTGCTGTAAACAAGGATTTTAGCCTGTTCAAGTTACGCTTAGACTCAATGAAGCATGTTATACTTTTGTTTTATGTGTAACCCTTTATTTCCACGATCCTTACTCAGCATCTCTTAAATCTTAAGCTTTGACAATAAGCTTAGGATTGTTTCGCTATACGTCTATCTCCCTGCGGTGATGGTCTAAAGGGCCTGATAAAGAGTTGTACCAAATCAAGCTCGGTGTATACCGGTCTTTTGAGAACAGCCAACCTGGTAATTTCTGAGAGCATCCAGTGACGGGCTGGGTACCTCAGCAGGAATGCACCAGAGAGCTGGGTGTTGGTGCTTACCTAGCACTAGCCTAGCAAAGGGGCACTTGGAAGGCAGAGCTTGTCCTGGCTAGAAGCTGTTGGTTTCGGGGAGCTGAGCCAGTTCAAGCACAGACAAGACTGCTTCGTGCTAAGGGCAGGTAGCAGCGAGGTGCCTCGTAACCCTGGGGACCCCATGGAGTGGCACGACGTGCTTTTAGCTCTGTAGGTTGCAGGGTCAAGCGCCGCTGTTGGTGCAAGTGGTTTTAATTACGTGTCCTCTGAGAAGAATTCATCGTGATGCGTAGGTAGGCCACAAAACCAGCCGGCTGATTAACAGGAAGGAGTTCCAGGGAGGATTTGCAATACCCATTTTAAAGCTCTTTCATTGACAGATCACTGGCATGCCTGGGCCATGGAAATGACAAGTCCAGGTGCTCTTTTAGCAGCACATTCACAGGAGGTAGCAGGGACGTGCTAGAATTTGCCAACCTGTGGTTTCTCATCCAGCTGCTGGTTCCTTGCAACAGAACGAACCCCACCTTGGTACACTTAGACCCAGATCCTAAATACCCTTCAGATCTGTGCAGTAATGATGTGAACACAAACCAAACAGTTCATGAAATAAACTTGGCCCAGTCTACCCCGAGGGCTCCAA
Organism: Mesoclemmys tuberculata; assembly: GCA_007922155.1. Taxonomy (NCBI): domain Eukaryota; kingdom Metazoa; phylum Chordata; order Testudines; family Chelidae; genus Mesoclemmys; species Mesoclemmys tuberculata. The sequence goes on from ML677031.1 coordinate 9,343,656, forward strand.
ATCAAAGCATCACTTAAACAGCACGTCTCAGCTTCTGCTCTGTGAGTCACAGCAGAGAAAGAGCTTGACCTTGTCTGTGCACAGACCTCGTTAGCTATCCTGGTAATAGTTGAAGTGACACATCCTCTCTAGTGTGGATGCACCTCTTCTGGTATAAAGGTGCTTATGCTGGAATAACTTACCCCAATACATTTCAGGGTAAAAGCTATACCAGTATAGGGCACATTTATACTGGTATAACTGTGTCCACCCTAGGGGTTATATTAGCGTCAATATTTCAGTTAAAAAAAAAGTCGCTCCCCTAACTGGAATCGGTACAAAGATCCGTAGACTAGCCCTTCACGGTCATCATCTGCAGTGAGAAAAAGTGAAAATGAATGACATGAAATGGCTTAAAGACTTAATTCACAACCTATTCAAAAGACAGAGGTTCCCAGACAATGGTCAGGAGGAGACAACCACGAGCACTTGCCGGTAGTCAGTGGGGTTATGGGCGACTTGGTTTCCTGCAAAGATGAGCCTGCCTGCTCAGAAAAGCAGCTGCAAACAAACAAGACAAGCCAGCCTGAGATGCCTTCGCTAGGAGCTGCTGGCTCCAGAGGAAGGGAGAGGCAGAAACAGCGTTTGCCCTTCGAGCTGTTGGAGGGGGCTGGGTGTGAAAGAGAAGGGCCAGGCAGTTCGTGCAGGGGAGGAAGGATGTTAAGTGACAGGGAAGCATGTGCAGGGGAAGAGGAGGACGAGGCATCAGGGAAGCATTGGCAAGTGCAGAGGATGAGAAGGGGAGCAGGTGGCAAAGCAGCAAGCGCCAAGGAAGAAGGGGAGAGAGGAACAGGACAGATGGGAGGAGGAAAGACAATCAGGAGCAAAGCAGGCAGTATGATTAACTGGAACAAGTGCATTGAAGTCAGGTCCAAATGCATGGAATACTTTCCCAGAGTCTCTGGTCCTGTTGTTCGTCTAGGGGTGTTCTATTATGGGGAGGGGGCAGCAAGCTGAGAGAGCTCGCTAGTAACACATGGTCTGCATGGGGAGGGAAAGGTTGAACACGCCATCCTATATGGACACGCTCCCTGGGATGAGCAATTCACAGTTGGCAGCAAGCGAGGGCTGCGTGGGAGGACCTGCTGGTAGCTCCAGCCTCTGTCACCGACACAGTTTACTTACCCTGCGCATAACGCCAGGCAGAGAGAAGCTGGAGGGTCTTTCGCAAAGGCTGCACATTCAGTTCTGGAGAGCTCTTCTTACACTGCCCTCAGGACAGCTGTCTGGCCACTTCGTCTCCTGCTGGCAAGAATTGAGGGAGTGGGGTTTGACAATCCTGCAGAACGCAACCAGAAGATGTAGAGAGTGGTGAAAAGCAGTGTCCTGTTAAACCCAGAGCAGCCATGTCCTTGCACATATCCTTCTTTTGAGCCCTCCTTTAACGAGTTAAAATGGAGTAGCCCTGATTGTGATTAGCAGTGGGTCATCCCGAGTCAGCTACATGGCCCAGTTGCCTGTTTTATTGCAGTGTAGACATGCCCTAACTTAAGTGGTGCTTTTACCTTCAGCTAACTGATGTGTGGGTTGAAATTCAATGTGCTGCTGACACGAGCTAATCACGTAGGGGGCTCGTACAACTACTCAAATTACACATTCCCAGATACTAACCCATTCAGATCTGTGTAGCTGGAGTGTTGCTTCACAGTGGTGACCTCATTTGAGAGAGGCTAGCTCTAGCAGAGCAATTAAAGCATGGACTAATTGTTGTAGCGAAGACAAGCCATGCGAGCTGGTTGGGAAATATTCAAAATCTCAACTGAAAGCATCTGGAAAACATTTCTTGCAAAGAATGTTTCTGGATCATTTCCCCATATGGATGGACTGATTTTTGTCTTGTGGGTCATTTCTTAGATCAGAACGTAAGAAGGGCCATACTAGGTCAGACCAATGGTCCATCTAGCCTAGGATCCTATCTTCCGACAGTCGCCAATGCCAATGCGAACGAACAGAACAGGAAATCATCAAGTGATCCATCCTGTCACCCATTCCCAGCCACATGTACAATCACACGTATAAAAGAACACTGGAGCTAAGGGGTGACAGCGCTAATGCACTTTGAGTCAAGCTTATTTTATCTTGACGGCACTGTAGTTTATAATCAGGAGGCACTCCCCCAGGTGAGTGAGTTTTCTACCCTGGAATTTTATTTGTTAGAAGATGTAAGCTCTTGGGGGCAGGGACCGTTTGTGTTCTGTGTTCGTACAGCTTCTAGCGCCATGGTCCATGATGAAGCTTTTCAGACATGGTCCCTCCTTTTGGGTGCCCTGCTCAAGATCCAGGGCTTGTCTTTCTGTGGGGCTGAGCTGGATCTGTGGGTGTTTGGCACATCTGAAAATCGGCCCCCTTTACAATGCCTCACATTTGGGCACCCAAACAGAAGGATCCAAAATGAGCGAACGTGTCCAAAACTCTGAGCTAAATGGTTCCACGGGGCCCAGGGAAGCTTGATATCAACCTGTGTAGTGGACGCTGATTCAAACTACAACCCTGACCCTCCAATGGAATTCACCCACAGGGAGCCAAGTCTGTATGCAGCCCCTCTGAAGTCAACGGGGCTCTATATGGGCAAAAGGAATGTTACTAATGGTGCCTTTTCCAGGACTGGGGCATATATTGAAGTATATTTGAACTCCCCTCTCCGCAAGCCAACCAATCACACAGAAACGGGATGCAGTAACTCGGGGACATGCCGAATCTTGGACTGAGGTTTTGGAGCTGTCCCACCATCCCTGCTTTGGCATGTCCCTGATAGCGTTGGCATTTCAGAGAGTCACTGATCGTGTTGCCACTAGCCACATACTCTCACTGATGCAAGGCCTGTTTAGTACAGGGCCTTCATTTTGAATGTCTACAGGCACCTAGAACCTGTTGTTATTTAGGCCTCTTTGTGCCTTCTTAAGGGAAAACAAGGACTAAACTTCTCCCCTGTCCAAAGCGCTTTGACTTCTACAGAGGAAAAATACTCTCTAAGAGTTGGGTCTTAGCATTAACAAGGCTTCCCTACTGATTTCAAGTCAAACCTTTCTCCTGCAGTGGGAGATTTCCAAGTTCCTGCCATCTCAGATGATTTCCCTGGGCATCCTCAACCCTGGGAACATTGCCACAGGCATCCTCATGTGATTCCAAAGACGCTGCCTACAACGGGGGGAAAGCTTTCGGCGCCTGTGGTGTGTACAGTGGGTAAGGCTTTGCCCACTCCCTTGCAACTTTGTATTCATGCTGCTCTGTCAGAAGCTGCTTAGCTTTTTAAATTCTTTTTAACTGTGCAGCCTCTGCTATGGCATTTGCAGGCTGTGCAATTTCCAAGCAAGTATGGGCCTCCCTGCCCAGCAGCTGTGATGAGATGTAACAATAAAGGTGGAGCTCCACATACTGTGTGCTGAAGATCACGAGCGCAGGTCGTCTTCTGCTGGGAGGAGCTGAAAGGTTTAGCCACAGTGGAATCTGGCTGGGTGGTGTTCATATTTTCAAGCCCTTTGCGAAGTCAACACACACAAGCCACACATGCTCTTGGCCACAGTCTTGCTGGCGGATGCCTGGGCTGGCAAAAGCACAGAGGTGCTGGACCAGAACATCAAGATGATGAAAATGAACGTTCACTTCTGCACCTGTGTGCTTCAGCAACCTGGAAACAAAGGAAGCCTGCAGTGTGGCTTAGTGACTGGATTATCTATTTAAGGGTTTTCCTCAAGACAACACTAGTGTATTAGAAAAGAACCACCGGTTCTGGGGAGAGCGTACTAAACTAGGTTGTGTCATTTTACATGTAGCAGTTAGCACTGGCAAAACTCACGTCTGTTTGTACGCTGCACACCGTCACAGACATTTTTTAACCGTGAAGCATTCCCAGGAGCTAGGCCCTGGATTGTAAACCCAGCTTTGAATGATCTCAGTAGGAAAGAATGCCCCACTACTTTACACCAATTGTTTTACATGCTTATTACACAGAATAACAATCCAAAAATGGATTCAGCCCCTCCCTCCTCAGAACACTGGCTTTCCTTGCAGAATAGGAGCATGAACGTGGCTCCAGGCTGCCTTGCATGATGGATGATTCCTGCTTTGGTCTTTGCTTTCAGTCTGCCCTGGCTCACTGATTTATGGAGTTTTATTGACAGCCACTCTGGCAGAAACCATTTCTTCTAGCCATCTCCATCAAAAGATAAGTTGTAGGTGCGGATACAGAAGAAGACAGTTGGGAGGGGCTGATAAAGGAAATTGAGCAGCAGTAGAGCATGAAATACCGCTGGTCAGTCTCCCTGTTGCATTAAGAGGAGCCGAATGCTAGTGTCATTGGTGAGAATTACTCACTTGAGGGACGGGAGCATTTCCTACTCTTCACCACCACCCTTGACAGATGAACATGCCTTGCTTTTCTCATAAGCCTTCTCCACAAGGTGGTAAGTTGCACCACTCAATGGACAATCTTCCTTGAAAGCTTCATTTCAAGAATGCTGGTACCTTTTGCACACGAGTTACAAGAAAGTGTGCTTTGACTTCCAGACATGTTTGGATTGGCTTGCTGTTCCAGTCCATTGTCCATACCTACAGACTCCATAAACTGTAAGGAAACAATGCAAATGACCATGCTAACACAATACCAAAAAGCCAAATATTAATGCATGTCTGTATGTAATTCTTTACTATACATATCAAAGGAATGTCTTTGTGAATATAGGACAGGAAAATACCATATTATCATCTGAGTAGTAGCACCTTGGAGCCCTGGTTGTGGACTGGAAACACACTGTGCTAGGCCTTGTACACAGGACATAAAGATGGTCCCTGCCCCCAAAAGCTTTCAATCTATGGGCATCTTTCCCATAGCAAATACTGAACAGCATGCAACCCAACTGGAAGAATGTGTCTTGTTTTTTGGAAACCGTGCTCACAGACACGTAGTCGTGTGCGTGCGTGCGTGCGTGCGTGCGTGTCCCCCCATACTGTATATTTTAAATCTGTCTTGAGTGGTTTGGGAGTTCTGGTGTAATTCATTATTCGTTCATGTGTCAAATTAGGAAGTTATGAGACTTGTCACAGTTAAAGTGCTGTTAAGACTGGAGATTCTTTTTTAAATCAAAACGAGGGAATTCCTGCTATTTTTTTAAATCTAAGTTTCCTTGTCACCCCCATCCGAGAATAAATCATTAAAAGGAGACGATCAAGAAATGAACAGATTTCCAACTGAAAATGACTAAATTTTCTCCTGTTTCAAAAAAGACTCAATGTCACATTTAAGGACAGATGAGAACGTTTATAATAGAGTTAGTGTGTTGGGAACATTCTCTACTTAAAACTTTGTGATTTAACAAGATCTTTTTCCTTCACAACCCTCAGGTTGACCCTGTAGCACGCAGAATACGAAGGCTGTTGTTTTGTGTACCTATCACCTGGCATAAACGGTGTACTGAGTGAGCCCTGTAGGAGTTGTCATTTCTTGTTGTATCCATCATGTACAGGAGTTAAGTTTTGTTAACTGGCGCAAATGAAAATGTGAGATCTGTTTTGGGTGTTCCTGTTAAGAATATTGGGAAGACTGGCCAAAGAAAATACAAAGAGATGACTTTAAGACAGACTTGCTTTGATCTTTGACATTTTTCTTTAGATCAGCTGGTTTCTCTCCTTAGGCACCAGACCCTCTACTATTACTTTCGCCAACAGTAAAATGCATTTTTCACTATATGGTCAGTTTCCAGCTGCCACCAAATAGAAATTATCTAGGAAAAGATATGCACAAACTGCTACAATTGTCTCAACTCTGCAAACAATGTTATAGTCTAGTGCATTTTAAAGGCTGCCTCTAAGAATCGGCATCTCCAGGCCTCGTTGGAAGATGCCAAATTATTATTATTGCTATTATTTATTGGAGCACTTCCAGCCCCCGTCACCCCATTGTGCTCGGTGCTGGACAAACCCAGAACAAAAAGACAGCCTATGCCCCAAAGAGCTTACAGGAGACAACAAGATGAATACATGGATACACACAGATGGGGGATTACAAGGAAACACTAAGACAATATTGTCTACATAGTCAAGACAAACACGGGGTGGGGGAAGAGCTGTAATAAGCAGAGTAAACAATGTGATGGTAGCAAATGTTATGGCAGTCCACATTTTTTTTGGGGGGGGGGCAGGAGGAGATCAGCTGATTGAAAAGAAATGAGACATGAATTTGGTGTGTGGGCGGGAAGGTAGCGAAGAAGAGGTTAGGAATAGAGGCATAGATGCAGGCATAGAGTGAAGCTGAGGTGAAGAGATAAGAGAGTTGAGAGGGCTGGAGCTAATAGTACATCAGCACAGGGCAGAGAAAGGCAGAAATTCCAACAGCATTGCCTGGCATTCCCAGAAGTGTAGTGTCCAGCACACCTGCTTTGGCTGCTCCTGTTCTTACCGGCTGATTCCCTGCTGGATTCCCTGCAGCTTGAGGTCTTCAAATCTCACTTTTGAGGATTTCAATAACTCAGTCATGGGTTTGGGGTTGTTATAAATGTGTATGGGTAGGGTTTTGTGGCCTGCCTTGTGCAGGAGGTCAGACTAGATGATCATATTGGTCCCTTCTGACCTATGAGTCTATGAGTCTATGAAGTTTATGCACATTTCTGTTACCTTAAGCCGAATGCGTCGGGTCTTCTTGAGCTGCTCGTGCATCACTAAAGGTAAACAAGTAAGTTATAAGGTGGCATCAGACTTGGGGATAGCATGGGCAGCTTCTCAAGAGTGTCTCTCACTGGGGCAACCTTCCCTTGCAAGTCCCTGCCGCTGCCCATTCCTGGGGCACCTACCACAACTGATTATATTTAGAAATAATAATCCAAGGCTGTTCCTCAGCTCCCTTTTCATCTGTTCTCCTCAGTGCAACTCATCCTTCCCTCCCATTTGCTCTGCTTCAGCAGCAGCCCACAGGACCTTCCCCTTTTTCTCTTCTACTTTTCAGTGCTCAGCAGCATGCCAGCAGGAGACCCATGCCCATGTTGAGTTCTCTACTCACCAATGCATTTTCTCCTTGGAACATTGATTCACCTTGCTGCCCTCCTCTGCCTCATGCACCTGGTTCAGCACTTCTCCAGCCAGTAGATCTACTTGGGAGCTGAGTTCTACTCCTCTTTCCACCCCTACAAAGACTGCTCAGCTCCTGGGTTTCTCTTCAGTTGGAGGCTGTGCTGACAGCCTTACTCAGATGGTAAAAACAGTTGCCGGAGAAGACTAGTCATCATTTCCTGACAACAGCAGTCAGAACTTTATTTCCCCCCCCCCTTGTCCTTTTTGGTAATATCTATAGAAAACTTCTCGTGCTATTAATACTTAGCTGATCTACTATCAGAACTGGCAATTAATTTTACTAGCAACTCGTTCATAGTCTCCTTTGAGATTCTTTTGAGTAGTTTGGAGTTATTTTACAGCAGTGCAATGTTCATTTAATCACGTTCAATGAAACAGATCTCTAGGTACGATAAAATATTACAGAAAAATACTTATGGAGTGGCCACTTTTCTGAACTTTACTGTAATGTAGTTCAGAAAATACTAAATAAATCAGTCTGGACTAACGACCAATTTGACTCTGAAATTCTTTAAGCTCTCTAGGCTGAGCATTGCAAGCAGAAAAATATACATAAAATGAACATCAGGGCTGTCATGTAGACTTACACTATGGATTTTGATCCAACCCTATTACAGACCTGCAATTTACTGAACTGTAACCCAAGCACTACATTTTAGAATGAAAAGATCCTTACTAATTTCAGTCCTGGAATCAAAATTAATCTGTGGATGTTATGGAAGTTATATGTAGGTATATTCAAATCAGAAAAACATACAGAAACATACAGAAAGTAAGTGAAAAGGATACTGAAGGTCTCGCTGAAATATTAAGACACAAGGAAATTCATAGTTAATGATTAAGCTTGCTCTAACTAGTAAAAACAGGAAGTAGCATACCCACTTCCTCCCAGCACTAAGCCCAATAATCAGCTATGCTGGACAAATGGACGATATATTATGCCGCTTGCAGAACAGCTGAATGTCTAACTTCCACATATCTTTCGACTCGTGCTAGCTCAGAGACTGAATGCAATTTCCTAAGTAGAAGCACTGTGGTAGGCTGGCAGTGTTCAATTGTCTTATCTTGCAAACGCTAATTAGTGTAGTCTCACTGAAACCAACGCAGCTATGTATAGAATAAGCACTATGCAGGGCTGAACCCTGATTTCCCAAGTAATTTACCTTGTATTAAATAAACATGACAAATTATAATATTCAAGTCATAAGAAGAATTTTTGCCACAATCACAAATGAATTAGAAAAAACCCAAAGCTGGTGAATAAGTAGGCCATTATATAGCGGGCATTCAGAACAATCAAAAGTGACAGCAATCTCTAATAAATTTAACCTACTAGACACAAAAGAGCACACTTCAGAGGGAGAGAAAGGTAAATTTCTTCTGTCGATGCCATCAACGCATTTTCAGCACAGCCTCAAAATTCAGTACTAGAATAATGTTGCTGATTACTTTCTTTTTAGGGTGGAAAACAAGTAAGAATTGCAAACACAACTTAGGGACTGACATCAAAAGTAGTCTTTCCACTGATGTCAGTGGACTTTGGAAGGCTCATATGGAAACATTAGATGACGTGGGCAGAGGTAGGCCAAAATATGGATCTACTAATTGTAACAATGTCTCTTTCAATATTCCATCATAAAGACTTTTAAAACAAGAAAAATGTGACATGCCAGGAAACATCAAACTTCATGGTGTTGACATCAGGACTGTTTGCCTCAATAGGATTAATCATCCAACACATCTCAGATGACCACATTCTAGTTACTTGGCCAAATTCTAATTACCTGTTGCCAACAGGTGCAATTCTATTAAAGTCAGCGGAATTAGGATTCACAAATTTAGTTTTTAGTTTTTCACAAATTTAGAATTTAGTTCACAAAGCAAACATAGGGTAGAGGGAATTTGTTTTCAACAGGTGATAATAAATGAGGGGTGAAGTGTAAGATTAATTTCTGACTACTATTCCAGTTTACATTCCCTACAGAGTAAATTAGAAAAATATTTCAGATGGAGGAGAGGTACTCATTTTTGAAAGTCATTAAAAATTTATTTACATGAATTGTCCACCTCTCCAATTCTCTGAAACTGATTTGCAACTCCATACCATACAGCTGGAGATTTTTCTTTTTGGCTGTTCACATCCTGCAAATATGCATAAATTAGCCTGTGCAGAACCAGCAGCTCTGGCTTTTTGGGGTTTGGTTCTATTCTTATCCTGGGGGGAAAAGTGGAGACTATCCTCTCTCAGTATAGGTAAACATAATGGTCTTTTAAGCATGTTAATTAATCAAACCCTATTCAGCAAGGCACTTAAGCAAATGGAATTTAAAGCATGTGCTTAAGTGTTTTGCTGAATCTGGGCCTAAGAAAATAAGCAAAACCCAGGTCATCTGGCACATGAAGTACATCTTTGCATTTCTACAGCACATTCTCTTCTTTCAAGCTACTGTGTTATCAAGAAATCTGAGAAATAATGTAAACAGCTTCTTTAGTTTGAAGTCTACTATAAATTAAAAATTGGATTTTAAAATTTCTGAAACAAATTTGAAGATCTCAGATAGTTTTGGGGGTAACCAAGAGAGGATATGTTCCTAAGTCAACATAATGGAAGGAAATCCTTGCAATTTTAGATTTTAAAATAGCACAGATGTTAAAAATCATTTTGACAAATGACAGTAACTGGTAAATTTCATATTCTGAGATGCTGAAACAATGAAAACTGTAAAATATCAAGTCATTAAACTGAACATAAAGTCTCAATGCTTTTTATTTTAGAATGTCAAACTACATGCAAAGTTTAATATGATATATAAAGAAATGCAAGTCTTTCAAAATAAAAAAAATCCTAAATCAGATTTACTACTGAAAACACGAGACAGTTTTGATAAAAAATTAATCAAACATGCCCTTCTTCATACTTTAACAAAAAATATACTTGAATTTTTAAAAATAAATATTTTGATATATGTTCAGGACTGTATGTATAGTTTCTTGGAGACTAATTTTCATCCAAACATATGTAGGCTTAAGAAAGCAGTTCCAGTAACACATCTCAGAACGCAATTACTGAAGCGAGTCATCTGATTGTAGAAAACGTTTGTTTAATTAATAATCCTCATTAACTGCATAATTATAATTCATAAATACAGATGAAGTTGTAAAAAAATTAAAAGGGAATTATTATTTATAAATGTACTCAACTGCAATGGCTGCCTCTTAATATACCAAATATGTGAAAACCAGTGCTATCTGAACAATTTCCAAACAAACATACTAACCTAGTAATGCTCAGTGGAGTGTACATTCTCTTCGACTCTGTAGTTTCCTTTAGTAAAAAGAACTCACTCAATAAATCTTTGGTACTGTAATAATATAATACTGAAACCTCAAATAATTAATATAGACAGAGCACACACTTGGAGTTTAACATTGTAAATACTCACATTCATGCTGTAAAATGTAATCAAATTCATTTTTCTAAATTTAAAAAACTCACTTAAGGCGCTGTCATGGCATGAAGCTAAACATGGCGGGGGGCGATCTGCTTGCACTGAAGCCAATAGGAGTTTTGATACTGACCTTTATGGGTGCAGGGAGAGGCTCAATATATCAAAGCAAGGTGAGGGAAGGATCCATTTAGGATCCATCCATCCATTAGAATTGACTTGTGAAACTCTTTTTAGTGATTGCACAGAAAAATTTCATAAGAAAGCATATAGTACAAACTATTTCAATATCATCTCCTCTAAAGTAAAAGGTGGAGGGGTTTCCTATCCAAAGATCTTTAATTCTAGGTTGAATATATTTGTTTTGAGATAGCTTAAATTAAACACTGGTGAACAAAAACTCACAGAATTTAAGTCAGTCCCAATACAAAGGTGTTCTTTGTTTGGAAGGTCTCGTTCAGTGATTATTATTTATTTTTACAGTATGTGTGCTATTATCAGTGCAAGATCAGATGACTTTATATTAGAATAATGCAGTGCAATTTCTCTCTCTCGGGACAAAGACAGTGAGTAAATCTTAACATGATAGGAATGTTTCAAAACAAATATTGAAAACACATGTTTCACCAAGCCAGTATTCCTCTATGTACAGCAAATCTAGAAAAAGCAGCATATCATGTTTGTGCATATTTGCATTTTACTAAATACAGTACAACTACTTCAAAGGAAATGAAAGTCTTCTAATTTTAACCAAAACAGAAATACAAACGTAGTCTGACTGAAAGAAAAACAAGTGTCCAACCAGGAAACTAAACTGAGAATGTAGAAAGCCAAAAGTAAAGAGCACCATGTTTAGTAATCAAGGCAACCCGTTTCCTCATTTTGAGTAGTAATTGCCCAATCTGAAAGTATTAGAAACAAGCTGAAAATAACCAGTGGATGTGGCGCTTCTGCAAGGCTTCTGTCCATTCACCTCCCTGCTTAGACCACTTCCAAAACTCAAACTACAAAGTGTGAGTTTTGTACAGGGTGCAGTTAATGTTTTCCACGTCCACCTTCAAAAGCATGATGTTCTCTGTGGGCTAAGGAGGGGGGAAAAAAGGAAAAACACAACTTTTAAACTGACTAGATGAACAAGTAGTAAGTAAAAAGATGCTAAGAGAGAGAGATTTGGGGACTGAAGTATATTTTAAATGGATTAAAAGTAATCCTACTGTTGCTTTTGCTGGTAGTAAGAAATAGTCTGTTTGAATGAAAGCATTCAATAGAATGAGACAAATTACCATTACTTTCAAAATTAACTTCATTCTAAACAAAGCTTTTTGTTAGAAATGCCTGTACATTTAAGGCATAATACAAAATCTATCATTACTCTACTTATGGGCCTGATCCTGCAACCCATTACTCATATGGATACGAGCTGCTATATCGGCTCCTAAGTAAATTTCAGTTTTTTGCTTTGCAGTGTGATCCAAAACTCCCGCTGACTTCTATGGGCATTGGATCAGGCCCCCGCAGGAATTCTCCCGTTCTCTTCTCCTTCCCAGTCCACCACCATGAATTAGTAAAATAGCACCCTGGGTGTACACTCTGAATTAAAGAAACAGAGACAGAGGCTGAAATCCTGGCTCCTTTGACTTCAACAAAGGCAAGAGTTTCACCCAGAGTCCCTGCCTGGAAGAGCTTACAGTCTAAATTAAGATGAGAACAACAGGAGAAGACAATAATAAAAGGTGAGTGCTCAGGGAGGACAAGAGAAAAGACAACAACCACTTTTACTAGTGCTTTTTATATAAAGCTTAGCACAATGGAATCCCCTAATCCTGACTGTAGTTGCTACAATAATACCAATCAATGTTACGAATAATAACGCACAATCTTGAGGGTTATATGCAGGGATTTTTTTTATTTTTTCCTTTGCAGTCAAAAAAAAACCAAACACAAACCTTGTGAATCTGACAAAGCAATTTGTTAAAACTTAGCTATGAGTGGCATCTGCACTATTTTGTATAGAGGAAAAAAGCTCTAATAATCAGAAAGTAAAAATCTTCATGCAACGAGAGACTAAATTTCTGAAGATTAAAAATTCAGTCAGTCACTTAACTGGGTTATCCTATAGACATATATCACTTATGATCACTTTCTCTAACAAAAGTGGAAATTCTGCTATGAGGAAATAAATTGACAAAATACTTACGCTTATAAAACACTGCTTTAAAGGATGTGTGTGGCAGAAGTTCATAAATCTTTTCTAAAACTGTTGCTTCACTTGCGAAAGATGCATTCACATTCCAAACTTGAACAACATCTTCACGATCACGAACACTGACGCTAACCCCTATTATTTCATCATCTATATAGAGGAAAAAGTATTGAAGAAATAATCAGTTTTTTAAAAGGGAGAAGAGTCTATTCTGGTTAATTACGCTATTGGGAACATTTGGTACCAAACCCCCCCCCCCAACCAAACATGAAAAGAAGAAATGAAAAAGAGCAGTCTAGAGTGAAGGGAATGCCACTGTGTAGAAACCAGATGTGCTTACTTGCAGCAGTTATTGTAAATATTACCTCACAGTCAGTGATGCAGTTCATAAACAATCTATAGCTATGGCTTTAATTCTGTGTAGCAGTTTTATAAAGAACTTATGCTGAGGGCATGAAAGCTGCCACTACTATGTGAGAAGCTTCAGCTTTCAAGGTGTGATGGGGACTGAGCTGTCTCCAGAATTTAAGCTTCATTACTCTGCTGCTAGATAGTTTTCTCAAGCAGCAGCAGAATGAAATCAACCAGACTATGGTCAGTTTCACACTGCTAATACCACCATTCAGAACTCTGTGCTCTCCTGCTGAATCACTGCAATTGGAACAGAATTCTTCACAGAGAATTAAGTTTAAATGGCATACATTCTTCTTCACTTCCTGATGACAGCTCAATTATGCATAAGGACTGCCCAGGCACAGATTTAAAAAGTTTCTTACTGTGGAAGCATTTGGGGCACTTTTATTCTGTTTCCTATAATGTTGAAAATCATGCAAGCAGATGGAGAAGTAAATTATCTGGGATATTAGCTCAACAAACCCTTGCTGGAAAAAAATGTAAGACAACGACCAAGCCAAACACACCAAAAAGAGGGGCAAATACTACTTTTCTGCTGCACTCTTCTGATTAGGCTGGAGAGAAATTCCCTGTTGAAAGGCCTTTGTTGAACTGCTTTATGGAGTTAAGAAACCAAGTTCTCTTTTACTGAATGATAAATCAGAAATGGAACAGCTTCAAAATGGGATATTCAGGACCATTAAACAAACATCTGTCTAACTGGATGTTTATGTTTGGGACACGTAAATGTACTTATAAACATGTATTTTCTTCTCATTCCTGGATCAAACAGAAAAGTTAGCTTAGGAACAATTTTGGAGCATTTATTTCCTAGCTCGTGGACTGACAGCTTACCCAACCATCTGTAACTGTAGACAATTCCTGTAGCTCAGCCTTATCTTCTGATATAAACAGAGACTTCAACCAGTGTTAAATAATCGCAAGACTCATGTTCCAGTCATTAGTCTTGGGCAAGATTAGACTCAGAACCCCTCTGCAGTCCATTCTCAAAACAAGCATGCAACCTCAAGTATATTTTTAAGGAACAGATTTACGGTAGTCCCTCTCTATATCGCGGTTCACTTATCGTGGCCTCACTGTATCGCGGGATTTTTAAAATTTTTTTAGTGTGATTTTTTAGTGTGCCCTGCGATGCTGAGTCTCCCCCTCCCCCGCTGAAATTGACACTGAAATTGACAAGGCAGCCTCATTTTCACTGAGGAGAGTGTGCCCTGCTCCACAGTGAAATTGACAAGGCAGTGTCAATTTCATGGCGGAGAGCAGTTCCTACTTCGCTGATTTTCACCTATCGCGGGGGGTCTAAGAACGTAATACCCACGATAAGTGAGGGATCACTGTAGTTTGAAAATAACTGTCACTAAATCATTGCATCTGAACAGTATTGTTTATGGAGTGTCTGGATTTAGTGGTTCCAAATATATTTTACGTAAACCAACACTAACAACTAGTTTGATTCAAGTGATATCATTAAATGAGAAGAAGGCTGGTCACTGGTTAGGGTGCTACCCTAGCACTCAGGAGAGCCGGGTTCATTCCCTGCTCTGCCACAGACTTCCTGTGTGACCCTGGACAAATCATTTAACCTCTCCGTGCCTCCAGATCCTACCTGTTAAATGGGAAAACTACTTCCTTATCCTGCAAGGATAAAGGAATTAGAGATTCTGGGGCATACAGATACTACAGAATTGGGGGGCCATATAAGTACCTAAGATGCATAGATCCCCAACAGTAATGGTACAAAGCACCCCATAACAAGCAAATGGACACCTACTAAGACTTGCAGAATCCTGGCACCATGGCATCAGTGTTAGCTATAGAACACTGGCTGATACACAGATGTTTAAAACCTAGAACACATGCCAGTCTCCAAGGGATTCAAACTGGGCCACTGGAGACAGGTGAGGATATTTATCTAGGGCCAACTCTGTCCCATATAGCTAGCTAGGAAACCTTGTCTGTCCTCTTTTGACCTCTCTTCATGACATGGAGAAGAAGTATGCTTATATTCCATGACACAAGTTTTTAGTGTTGGATGTTTTAATGTTTTGAACAAAAACCCCTTGCTTGGGACAGGGGCTTAAAATAAATCTAAATAAATAAAAACAAAGCACTGTAAGAAAATGCATTTCTTTACCTGTTGCAGAGCAATCTGTAAACTGCTCACCAATAGCTGCTAGCAATAACTCTTTCCAAACTGCAGACTAACAAGGAAAAAAAAAACCAGTTACTATTCTAGGTTATTGATCTTTCAGTGTATGTGGTACATTTGCTTGCTTAGTCTTGAGTGCAGTTTCTGAGGTTGTGTGTTATAAGTGCATCTTATCATGTTATTCCATTCATTCCCTCCACAGAGTTGGAGCAAGAATTTATAAAATAGCTTAACTTGGAATTCTTCTAATAAATATTTTATATATTTAACTATAAATTTACCGTCCCCAAATGTGTGTTTGAGACACAACCTAAGTAGACTAATTAAGCACAAAAGTAGATTTCTCTCAAGTATTTCTCCTGCTCTTGCAAGATAAAAGACCATTAAATAGCATTTGTGACCATTTCTATCAAAAATAATTACTGTTCATTTTAAGAAAACAATCAACCTGTACTAGAAAATTAATGGATTTATATATTTAAATGTCATGTCTGATTTTCTTTGACTATGAAAAAAAGTTTGCCTTTCAACAAATTCAAATGCTAACTAGAGAATTAAAACGGAAAAAAAAGTCTATCACACAGTTGTCTCTGGCTATGTTAGACTGATGATATTGTTATTTCCTTTTTGACATTTGTTACTATCTAAGCCAAAAGATCATTCAAAACTTGGAAACCTATTGCTGAGAAATCATATGCAAATCTGGGCTAATACATTCAGTAATATGCTCCAAGTGTGTGCTTACAGGGAAATGATCATTGTTCTTGAGCATATGACAACATCTATCTTTGTATATACAGCCATGACAACTTTTGCATACCCTGCTTTTAAACAAACTGTGGCCTCACTGCTATTTTAATTTATTTTTGCTTTTTAGTACTATTAAAAATGGTAAGAAATTAAAACAAAATCAGGTTAAACCAAAAATCACAAGCACAACTTTGTTTCACCTCTAAGGATGCAAAGAATTAGCATAATATATTTCAGTGGTTCATTATCAGCCAAAACAAGGTTCTGTATCAATCTATAGTAAGGAAAGATAAATTGGACATAATACAACACGATGAAGAGGTCAACATAATACAACATATTGAAGAGGTCAATATGGCTATCTCTGACATGATGTATTTTTTCTCTCACTGGAGTGATTCATATATTAATGTAGAGACTGAGCCTGCAAACTCCCATATCAGGCACAAAGCATAAGCCACCAGGCATAAATTCACTACTGTGAGTTGGTCTCATGTGTAGGAAGCATTTCATCCAGTAAAAAGCATTTGCAGGATCAGGGTTACGAGAATAAGAAGTGTATTAGTTTGTGTGTTAAAAACACAACATAGTGAAATGTCACAGTACACATGGAACAACAAAATTTTCCAATGTCATCATTTGTCAATCTCAGTTTGTCAAGTTATTTTAAAGAAAGGCACCACCCTCCCTGCCTGCCTAGATGTCATTACCATATGCCTTTGCTTTTACTGGTAGGCCGGGAAATGCAGGCCTCTCAGCCACAGCTATCCCACTGTGCAGGAGACCACGACAAAAGTTGGAGCAAGAGCCCAAGAACAAAGCACATCCATGTGTAGGCAGTTTTCAATGGTTTGTAAAGTTCATCTTAGGTCAAGAGACTGGTGATGTTTGGTGTTCAACCTGAGACACCTTAAAAGGGTCTCGTTTTCAAAAACGGCTGACCATTTTCCCTCTGAAAAACAGGCTCCTTCGAGGTATCCAAAGTTGAACACCCAAAACTGAGGCTCCCAAAACCATTGTGACAATCTTCACATTATAAAAATAAAGAAAATGTTAGAAATCTGTTGTGGGATTGGAGGGAGGAAAGCTGCAATTCAGATACACAGAAAGCCCAAACTTGCTCAGTTAACTTTTGTCTGAAATTTCAAGTATCACCTTTCAGCATTTAATGCCTTCGTACAGGCTATCGTATTTTTAATATATTTATCTTTCAGGGTTTAAAGGCTGAATCTGCACACGCATACATATATGAATAATTGTATTTATGTGAATAGTTATTAATCATGTTTATTAGAGTAATACCTGAAAACCAACCAAGAACAGTGTCCGTTGTGCCAGCTGCTGTATACACGAAGTAGCAGACAGTCCCTGCCCTGAACTGCTTACAATCTAAATAGACATGACAGACGTAGGTGGGGGAAAGGGTAAAACGTACAAGCAGACTACGTGATGGCAGAAAACATGTCAATTCCATAATTATTTTTTGGGGTGGAATTAGTTAGGAGGGGTTCAGCTAAGTGGGAAAAGGTGAAGAGAAAGAGACACTGAAGAAGTGAGGTGAGAGCGACAGGGCAGGGGAAAGAAGGGTAAGGGAAACAGGTATGGAGTGAAAGTGAGGAGAAGACATCGACTGAGCGGGAGAATTGGAACAAACAGCCAATCAACAAAGGGCACAAAGTCCAGTCAAAACTGTAAAAAGTTCACTGACTATCCAAAAGTTCCTGCTTTGGCTGCTTCTGTAGCTGCTCCTACTGGCTTGAGGGTCTGACTGATTCCATTGTTTTCACAGGGACAACTCACATGAGATGCTACATGTGTTCAGTGCAAGATTGGGCCGTAAAGTTTTATACACGAAAAGCAAAAGGAATTTCAGAAATGCTGAAACAGAAGCTGTTGAAATGAATTCCTCCCCTTTTAAACTGTTATTATACAGTACTTTTAAGTACTTATGGCAGTGAAGAACATGACTGGTTAATGATAGGCATAGAGTGAACCTCACTATTTAGGCCAGGGGTTCTCAAACTTTTTTTGCTGGGACCCCCTTTGGAACTATTTAAAGCTGTGACGATCACCCGAAACCCATGCCACTTTTCCTTCTGTGCTGCTGCTAGTGGGCAAAGCTGGGCGCCCGGCCAGCAGCTGCTGATCTTATGACCCTTCTACAATAGCCTTGTGATCCCCCCCTTTTGGGTCAGAACCCCCAGCTTGAGAAACACTGATTTAGGCCTTACTCTTAAAATACGTACATAGATGAGTACTGTTATGCACGAGTAGTTCTACTGAGTTCACGTCAATGGGGCTATTCACATGTGAGAATTTTGCAGGGCTGGGCAATCAGCATCTCACCTGAATTGAAGACAGGTTCCTCGAGAACATCATTGCTGCTCCAGCTATAATTAACTATTAACTTTCGGACACAGTGACAATTGTTAAATTTTATCTTGCATAACTGTAAGTGAATAAATCAAGTCTTGAGATGGAAGTTAAAAATTAGCAAATACTATGTCTGCCAAATGGATATAAGAAACATTTAACTGTAACCTTTATTTAATAGATAAAATATCATCAAATACTGTTATGAGCAAAAAATAAAGTATTAAATTATCTACAGTAACACAAATAGTAACACATTTTATTACCTTCTTAAAATAAAAGATTTTAGACTTTACAATGGTGTATTGACATCATTCACCACAGTTCAACAACCAAACTAAGAACTCCACAAGAGGAATTTTTACAAAGACAATTGCCATCATTTTATATATGGAGATTAAGCTGAAACTCTGACTAATCATTTCCAGATAGAAATTGACATTACATACCGTACTTTCTTTTGGGACCTTCATTTTCCATACACCTCCTTTGGCATTGCTTTCCTCTTCCCTGGTTTGTGGGAAATATATCAAGAAAACAAAACACTCAAATCCACATGTATGTAAAATTTATATTCAGTGTGCTTTTCAAAGTAACACAAAAATTTAAACTTATTTATGGGGTTAATTTTTGCAGGAAAATCCCATTTGAAATGTGTGCACTAATTTCAGGTAACAGGGCTTGTGCTAGGAATTCTGACACTAGAGAGAAATCATTCATTGTTTATGTTAAACGCACCTGTTGACACCCAAATCCCAAATATGTGTGTTAGAAAAGAATTCTATTTTCCCTGACCACAGGGCATCTTTGAAATGGCTATAAATTCTTAGGCAGCACACAACCACAAAACATTTCATGGTTTATTTTGGGAACCTCATACTTCAGCAGTTCATTTCTTTTCAAGTTTCTTGTGAGTGAACACAGGAGTTTGTACATATTTTAGTTAAGTTATGTGATCACTGGAAATTAATTGTCCTTCAATAAAAAATATCGAGTGATCAAGTTAAGGCTGACAACACCCTTAAACTATGCTTCATAATGCCACAGTCATTTGTTAAAGCCTTCTCTAATTCATTCTGTTATAGCTCATTTATAAATTTTAATTAGTGTTTTCAGTCAGGACTCTGCAAAAGGAGACGTTTAAGAACTGGTTTTTAAAAGCTACATATTAATATGTTAAATGTACACTGTCTGAACTGCTGAAAACTATTTTCAGCTTCTAAAGATTCCCAGCCCCCATGAGCTCCCATCAATAGGGGTGAGTGCTGGGGGAAGGTTTGAAAGGACATAGATCACAGAAAGCACATTTTTAAACACCCATAAAAACAGATTTGAATTTATAAAAACATGGCCATAATTCACAAAAAAAACCACACTTTAAACCCTAACTAATCTGAGAATCTCAGCAGATCCTTGCTTCCTGTGCAATAATTTATTAATAATTACTAAGATGACAGTGACTTAGTGATGAGATCAACATTGCACATTCCTTTCCTTATAGTACACTGAATTTCTTTGACGAGTTTTAAAATAGACATGCATCACCTCCAGAGAAGGTCTCTGAAGTGCACGTGGCTCAAAATCACTGACCAAATCAAAACTAAAAATAGAGAGGAACAAAAACAAAAAGTTCTCTCACTCTTCCTTTGGCATTGTCTGTGAAGATATCAAGACTGATGTACACATCCCATGTCGACATTTACTTAAAACCAATTTAACCTGCACTGTTCAGCAGTAATAGCTTTTAAAAGGAGTAGGTGTACTTACTCACTAATCACTTGAACCTACAGTAGTTACTCAACATTCGGTGAAGCATTTTAAGGTCTAATGTTAATATATAAAGAACTGTAATTCAATCAAAGCCAGATTAATAGAAACCATGCAGAAAAGTAGCCAGCCTACTCAGAAGGTTTCTAATCCATCTGACTAAGAAGTACGAGAGCTGTATAAACAGGAAGGGATATCAAACTCAGTTTATAACAAAATAATTGATGGTTTATAGTTCTGAGTTTCCATTCTACTAACAATAAACTATCAAACTGGAATAAGCTGCAATGTGCTGCTACAAAACTCGATAGTCAATCTTCTGATCTAGGCCTATATGAATGTGTGTGCATATGTCTATAGGTATGTATTTGATTTGTGCGTATCTGGAGTATACTTGGGACAGGTGAGGCATTACCAATGAATATTAAGCACTTGCATTAATGTTCCATTGTTTTATGTGGAGAGAAAAGAAAAATCTGTAAATTAAAAATAATTCAAATACAATTAATCAACACAGGGATGTGCACAGGCATTTAAATTCCAGTGCTTTTGGAAGGCATCTGTGTGCTCTCCGTGCTGGGGTCCCAGAAGAGTGGAGGAGCTCTGTGCCACCCCAATGATTATTGGGGGGGCCAGTACCTCTGCTTGCCCCCCCTTGTGTATGCCCCTGAATCAACATAATTGTTCACTAATGTGAAGCTTTTTCTTAGTGCACTTGACTTTAATCAGAATGTATGTTTCCATTCAGGATTTCTTATCATTTACATGTATAATCAAATATAGATGATTAATTTGTAGCCTGTATTTCCCCATGCTAATTTTTAATAAATGCTCGATTTAAGATAAACAGCTCTGAAGCCGAACAAGATCTTTAGTGACAGAGGTAAGTCACTTTGGAATCCCACGTCAAGATGATCACTGGGCAGGACAGGGCAGACACCCTTTGCTCCCTTTTTCCACCCATTATTTACTATTTCTACCATGATATAAATGTCCCTATTGCCAGGAGCTTACAATGATAAGATACTTACCAAAGTGGCCGTCTTTCTCCCCGCATTAAATGGTAACTACATCTCAGAGGCAAATTTGTCACAGGAGGAATATTATTATAGACACTCCAGAAAATCTTTAAAGAAAAAGAGAAAGGTTTTAATATCACTCAGGTATGACAGTGAACTATATGCAGATTTACTTGCTTTGCTTATACTTCATAAAATTATCAAGATTCTTGTGCAAGATTTTTTATCCTTGTTTTATATTTAAGCTCTTTAAAGCTCTTGTTAAAATTTCACTTTTAGCATCATTCAGAAGTGGTGATATTTTGATTACATCACTAAAGCCATGCCAAGTTGTGTCCTATTAAGAAGACGCTGTTGCTTAGCAAATACATGTTTCTATGAGGGGTGATGGTGGAGAGAAGCAACAGGTCTGTAAAAAAGTTCCTGAAGTGTAGACGCTCCACACTTGGTGTCCTCGTATGTGAATTTAAAATCAAGGTAGCAGCTTTTAAATCTACCTTTTTAACTTCCTGGCATGCTGTATGCGTGCTGTATAACAGCCTTCAACCAACACGTTTTTACCCTAACAACAGAGCCTTTGATCCTAAAGCATAATTAAATATTATCTACATCGGAGTTACAAAGGAACATATATTCAAATCAGTTTTAGTAAAACTTCCACATGCTTTTGAAAAAGAGAAAAACATTTATCCTGTCTATTTACTAACTAGCTCAATACCATAAAACAGTAATCCTATCGCTCATCATGGTATCTTGAACCACAAGATTACATGGTAATTCTTATTGAGCATCATGCCCAGTTGGTGATCCAGTTACCTTGTCTGGAGAGCAGGCAGAAAGAATAAGACCTATGACAAAATATTATATACTATTGTAATGCAAGCTAATGCAAGACTGAGGAGTTCTGAACAGACCAAATAGCATGGGAACCTCAGACTCTACTTCTAAGCTACAGGTAAGAGAGGAAACCACCATCTAGGGCAGCGGTTCTCAACCTGTGGGTCGCGACCCCGGCGGGGGTCGAACGACCAAAACACAGGGGTCGCCTAAAGCCATCGGAAAATACATATTTCCGATGGCTTTAGCCGCTGAGAAGTCGTGCTACCATCTGTAGCAGCGCTATTCAGCTGGAACGTACACCGTTATGGATGCGCGTTCCAAACTGAATGCCTGCGCGCATGCGCAGACGTGATTGCATCATCCATCCGGGGCCTAAGGGGCGGGGGAAGCGGGGGGAACGCTCCACAGTCCATAGCAGCGCATTACGTGTGTCCGGCGCTTGCTGACGTCATCAGTTTTGAAGTAGCCACCAAAATTATTTTTTGGTTTGGGGTCACCGCAATATGAGGAACTGTATTGCGGGGTCACGACATTAGAAAGGTTGAGAACCACTGATCTAGGGCATGGGGTGAAAAGAGGGCAGGGATAATCTTTTTTAGTGCCCAGAAGTGGTAGCGGGGGTTGGAGGAGAACAAAGAAGTCCCTCCTTCCCAGCAGATAAGTAAAGGAGAAGCAACAAAGATGTTAAGTCATTATGTTGCATCATAATCATGCATTAGTGAAACTTTACAAAACAAACTTTGCAACATTATATGATATGATGTTGTGGCTCTCTGCAATTCCATCGAGCTACTTTGTTATCTGGCTTTAAAAGTTGAGTAACACTACCTAAAGCCCTGAGAACTAATATAAAAATCTAACAGAAAACAGAAGAACTGGGGGAGGTTAGATTGTCTTCAGTGTCCTGCTTTTACCAATCTAGTGGTAAGCAATAATCTGCTAAAATTGAAAGAAAAAGGAACACCTTTGTCAGTGTGGCAATCTACAAGGGTTTGGCTCTCACATATAATATTCTTGAACTTGTACAGGCTACCATGTTATGCACCAACTAACTTTGATGAGATAGCAAATTCTAAAGAGTACAGAGAAAGTAACTGAAGATTTTTCCATTTCCAGGGAAGTCACATCAGATATATGATAGTACATACTGAGGCTGAATCTATCAATAGGCAAGTTATGGGCCAAGCTATTAGCCTCCGATAATTCATCCGGTGGAAACAGCCTTCTCACGGGACCTAAAGGAATTCTCTAAAACGTCAACAATCTGACAGGGAGGAAACCAGTTTAGCTCTTCAGTGTAATAAGGTCCAGTTTAGTTAATGGGGTCTGGATTAAGAGTTGAAAAACCAGTGATAAGAGATGCTATGAACACAATACTCTGGATTTAAGCAATGCTCTCCTCCGTTGTCAAAGCGACGACCATTTCAACCAATTTAGACAGAGATGTAGTTATGCTGTTAAACTTAATTCCCTGGCAGAAATCTCTACAGAAATCACTTGAGTGATGTTCATATTCTACTCAGTAGGTAAGTGTGACACACTGTACATCAATTTAGCATCCTGTAGCCCCCATATTCACCATTAATAATTAACTAACTAATAATATTAATAATTAATATATGATTATGATATTATATATAAAGAATGCCTTATCAGGTATCACGTGAAAGGTCGTGATCTGCTGAAACACTGTTCTGTCAAAATATGTATATCATCATTGTACATGGAGTTAGGAGATTTTGCTATATAGCTGTTACTGAAATACACTGTGAGTCTGGGAGTCACCTATTGCTAGTTCGCCAGTGGCAACAAAGGAGGTGACCCACACCCAGACGGGTGTTAAGCAACCATCACCAACCATTGACCAGTAAGAGAATTGTAAACAAGGGATTTACAATTCTGTAAGAGCCAGTTGTGCAAGCACCACACAATGCGGACTGCTCAACTCTGTGGCTCAGCAAGGCCAACCAGGACATGTCCTAGCCAGTATTTTTCCAGGGACATGAACTGAGAGTATAAAATAAGGGGCAATGGCATCATGAGACCACCTGTCTCCTCCCCCACCTTCTCTGAAGGCTACAGGAATGTTTGGAAGAAAAGACTTTGAACTGGAGAGATTGATCCCAGGTTGAGAAGGGATTCGGCTTGTGTATTAAGAACTGTAAACTGCCTGCAACATCCAGTGGGGTCAGAAAAGTTGTTTGATTCAAATCTTGCTTAGCCTGCTAAAGTTTAGAATTTAGACTGTGATTTTATTTTCACTTCTTATGTAAGTAACTTTGACCTCTATGCCTAACATTTATAATCACTTTAAAACTACCTTTTTGTATTTAATAAACTTATTTTAATGTTTTAGCGAGTTTGTCTAAAGTGCTTGGGGAATCTGCTAAGATTACAAAGGCTGGTGCATCTCCACTATCCTTCAATGAAGGGGCGAACTAATTAATGAGCTTTCACTGTTCAAGAGAAGGTCTTGACCAGTGTAAGGTAGTAAGTTTCTG
Source organism: Mesoclemmys tuberculata (assembly GCA_007922155.1). Classification (NCBI taxonomy): domain Eukaryota; kingdom Metazoa; phylum Chordata; order Testudines; family Chelidae; genus Mesoclemmys; species Mesoclemmys tuberculata. The sequence continues at coordinate 9,368,219 of ML677031.1, forward strand.
GCCTGCAAAGCTGGGGGGGATTTGCTGGTGACTGCCTCTGTATAGTTCATGAGAGGCTGTGAGAGCCTCCATGTAACTCTGGCTGCGCCATCACATGCTAATGGCTGTGTGAGAGTGAAACTTGAAGGGGCTGCTTGTCTCTAACATAGCAGTCTGAGAGGTACCATGCTCCAGAGTGTAAAAGGGGACACAGTGGTCCCACAGTCCAGGTTGCACCCCAGAGGTCCATCACAGTAGAGCAACACACACCTCCTCCAACAGAAGTCTGTAAAGCACAACCACAAACTATCTACCCTCATATTCTGAAAATTTCTAAAGCCAATTGCCTCATGAACAGTGGCAAATAGTGTGGATGGGAAGAGACAACTGATACAAGGTAGAAACTAAACAGTACAAATGTCAAGGCGGTTTAATTTTAAAACATAGCCACCAAGACAGTGTCCCTTTAAAGACAGAGTTTTAGCCTCATCTCAGAATCTCCTGGCTTTTGACACACAGCCCTTATAAAGTCCCCTCTCCTTGACACTAACCAGGCTACTATGTTTGGGTCCCAGCACTCTTACGCTTCCCTTGGTCTGAGGAGGCTGCAGCTCTCTCGCTCTCTCTCCTCCTCTCCTCTCCTCTCCTCTCCCCCACCCCGCGCCCCGGGGCACAGGCTCTCCACCCCTTCACAGAAATGGAACCTTGTGGGCCACGCCTCCAGGACCAATGCTAACGCTCCCCTTCACTCTGCTGGATTCCTCAATACATGATAGTGGAAGCAAACAGACATATAGGCTTTGCCAATGGTTCCAAAAGCCAATCCCTCTTTAGGTAGCACAGAATTACGCAGGTCTAGACAAAACAATAAAATTCTCCTCTCTGAATTCTTCTGTCTGTGCTCAGCCTCCCCACCCCCACCACTACAAAAAAGAAAAGACTTTCCTTTATTAGCTCTTGTCCCTTATATCAGGTGACCCTCTGATCAGCCCTGTCAGGCAATGAAGTCCTCTGCTAGATGACCCATTGTTTAATTATCACCCCCCGGAGTTCATTTTCCTTGCACAGGAGTCATCTCTTCATCCAAGACACTCCATTTGAATGGGAAATCATTAAAATTTAGCAATGCTCCATTGCTAGTCCTGTGCCAGATACAAAGAACTTCTCCTGTCACCTCAATATGGAAGCAAAGGACATCAGAAAAGGTAAACAAGATCCACGTTCAAAATGAAGTTTGCAGTCTGACACAGATACAGAGTCTTCAGTATCAACCAGAATTCATAATGTACCTAATTCCCCAAACTGTCACAACAGACTGTTAATCTCATATCAGAACACCCTGACTTTTGTGAATGAATGCCAGACTTTTAACATTACGTAAGAAAAACCTGCCAACAGATATTTCATGCCTGTACTAAAATGGACCCGCTCTGCTAATAAGATTATTTCCATTCAGAAAACAAGTGTAACCCAGTGTCCTTCTGCAGATACAAAGCTATATGACAGGTAAAAGGGAAAACATGGAAGAAAATTAGGCAGAATCTCTCATTTGCTGCAAATATTCCAGAAACGGACAATGCCTTAACATAACAAATCAGTTCATAGGAAAAAAAGTCACACACAAGCGTACTCAGAAGGAAGACTTCCGTATACTATATCCTTCATTGCTCAGATAATAATTTATTACACTGGAGAATAGCTGGAGAAAAGGCAGAAAAATACTTAAAGTAAATCAAGTTTCATGATTCAACTTAGAGGCTCTGAAATCTTGTAGGAAAATGGAGTATCTGGCAAAAACAAGTGTGTTACCCTGCAACTCAGCCCTTTATGATGCTTAGAAGCCACCCAGGAACCAACACACCACGAATGAAATTCTAGGGAAACTAAGGAATAGCACATACAATCAACTAGCTCTTGCATTTTGTAACTCAGTGTGGTGAAGGCATGAGAGTGACTCATCAGGCAAATGGCTGTCAATAAAACCTCACACCTTGGGTGTTATTTCTCATATGCAGCAATTTCTGTAATTCTATTTTAATCGTACCTGTACTGTCTGTACCGTATAGATCTTCTTCAGATTCGATGCACATTCAGCTGCTGTGGTACCTGGAAGTGATCTAAAAAAAGTTTATGTTAATAAAAAGATTTTATCCATAAAACAATTACTTGATTGTCTAAGCAAAAGAGAAACATTTACAAACATCTCAAAGTTATACAATCAATTCCAATTAAAATTACTATAAAAAGTTTTAAAAGTAAAGGCTAAGTATTCTTATGGTTAGTTTAATTTGAGAGTTGTCAAAATATTTTAAAAATATTTATGTTCTAATTAAAATGTACATTAAATATTTAAAACAAAGATATATCTGTTTGTTCTAAAAAGTGCCCACCCACTTTATTTATGCAAACACACTGGTCTGTAATTATAGGGTTGTTCACATTTGCTAGATTATTGATATGGGTATTGAGAAAGGGGAGAAGCAGGTAAGTGGGTTTTCTGTTTGCTTGTAATCAAAAGGACTCCTAGGAAATAAGAAAAAATCTGGATCTAATTTTGAACCATGGGTGCTGGTAGTGTCCCTTTAAATTAAATTTCACTGTTAATGTTTTTAAATTTCAACTTCATTCATATCTGATTTGTCTTTGAATACATTTTAAATATTTTCTGTCATACTTTAATATTCTCATAGTAAGGAATTTTAGCTGTATTAACAATGCAGTTCAAAACAGTAATTATGATTTTTAAAGAAATCACCTTTAATTTACATAAACCCCTCACTAGATGGCAACATACTATAGATTCTCATAATTAATATAATACCTGAAATTAAAAAAAAGAAAAACAAAACACACCAGACTAAAAAAAAACAAAAATCAGCTAGATTAACCAACTGTTAGTTGCAATTTGACTTCAGGAAATAGAAGCACTTTTAGTCAGATGTCACATTTTAAAAATGGCATTGATTACACAAAGATCAAGCAGGTAGATCTAGCACCTTGGGCCACCTCTTTGGCTGCAATGCCAGTAGTTAAAGTTTCAGAAAATTTGCATGGGGTCTTGCAGCTTTAGGCTTAATTATTCTAAAAATATACTGACATTCCACCAAAACCCTGATACTTAAATTTTCCCCCCATTGTGCACAACCAAACATACACAGGGAAAAGTGGAAAAGAAACTGATGACATAGCGAGTCTCTCTAAATAACCAGGCAGAGTTCACATTAGCAAGCAGCATAAAGTACACCAACGCAAGTATAAAGCCCAAAGGATCTGCTCTCTAATTTTTCTTCTTGTGATCTATGCAATGTATTCAGTCTGTGTCTACACTGAGAAATTCAGATAATTCTCCCACGTCTGGCCTAATGCTGATACAGCTTCAGCATCATCAATAGCTGGAGAGGCAGCAAAGACCAGCCACTAGCGTTTTAACCACACAGTTAAACCCGAGCCTTATATATGATGGTGTTTACACGATTGATACTGCTGCATTGTTGACAGTAGTTGCAATAGTAAACTCTATACAATCTTTCTCTAGTGAGACCACAGGGCAAGGTCCTAATCTGATAAATCAGTGTAGCTGCACTGAAGTCAATGGAACTACGTTAATTCCAGATAAGGAGCTGAACTAAATACCTCTCAGCTTCTCCAGGCAGCTCCCATACGATCTTCATTCTGCTAAAACAGCCTTAAGATTGCATGCATTTCATCTTGTAAAAACTCAGATGCAAAAGACTACAGAAGCTTGAAACAAACAAGAAACCAGGAATACAGGAGACAGTAAACAGATCAGTCAGTTGGCATGGATGCAGGAGCATTGGGGGACTGTACTGGAAGGATCAATGACCACGTGCAAATTCAGCACTAGTGGTTTTTGTGTACATTAGCACCACAACAGTGCAGTGACCTATTGCAGGGTACAAGAGTGTGTATCTTGAACGCTGAGCTTGAACAAGTAAATATTGTAGCTATTATGACTGTGCAGCTCTACTGAGAGTAGCAACAGCGCAAAACACTCAACCACCACCAAATTGCAGGGCATATTTTCCGATATAGCTACTGCTGATGGCTCTGCACAAGTGCTGTACAAAACTGCAAACAACTGTGTGAATGGATGAGATGTTACAAGCACGACAGGGACATGTAATGGCAAAATCCTCTACTGCACAGAAGGCAGAGAAGACAGCACACTGTACTCTTTGGGCATTTGTCCTCTAGTCTCCCAAATCTTGAAACGTTTTGTCTTGTTTTTTTATTTGCATAACTCATATTGGTCTCTCTCTTCAAACCAATGACTGCTGCATTAAAATTCTTATTTCTCTCGCCTTACTGTCATCAATACGTTTACATTATTTGTGTCTTTAATCACCATCGGGTTAAAATGGTAACTTCATGTAAGTCACACTGAGAAAGCAATAAAGAGAAAAGAAAGACTGCATTTTGTTTCTGGAATACATGCTGAAGGTGCAGCTATAAAACAATGTTTAAGAACACAAAAAGATGGCTTTGAACAATTTCTTCCATGTAGCGCTGACAGTAATGTTATGTTTAACTATTTATCTGTTGATGACAGTGCCATAGACATTGTATTGCACTGATGGACCCAATGAGAAAATTGTGTATAAATACACAAGTTAGCAGTCATGGTTTCAATACAATGTAGATTATTTTAAAGTGGTTTTTATATATTATGAAAATTTTACTGAGTGACGTTATGTCAGCAGATCTGCTAAATTAAAAATAAATCTTTGCCCTATGTACCCTGAAGGAATTATTACAGTGACAAAGATTTCTTTCACTCACACACACCCTGATCTTAACTGAGGAACAAGAATCATCTGCATAACAGAGAGTTTTCTAATAGGAGTACGCTGACAATCAATACATTCAGCAATACACAGAAGCAGTCTCTGATGCAGGGAGAGTGCCTAAGAAGGGTGGTCCTTGCACAGCTTTCACTGCATTCACACGGCTTTACTAATCAGGGGAACAATTGTATTTGGAACAACACTATTTTGTCTTCTCACTTCTTAAAGTCTCTAACATTTTGATCTTCTTACACTGTAATGCCATAGTCAAAAGACGTGGCTGCATTGTTTTAATTTTAAATGTATCAAATAATGATCTGAGAAATTAGTTTTGGCATGCTTTCCTTTCCCGTTTCCTAACTTCACAGTCACGGGTATACATGGACATAATTTTGCCTTACTACGCACTACACCCCCATGTACATACACTGATGTTGCTGTTAGAGTGTTGTGATAAGACTAAAACCTATTCCCATGCATGGTAAATAAGTATTGTGAAACAATAAGCTTCAAAAGCCAGCAGGATGCCAACAGTGACTATTTATCACATTTTTATGCCACTTCAAAAATCTGTTGGGGAATAAAGAACAGAGTACTCCACTTTGGGGCCATAAAATCATTCATTTTGATAGCTACAAAATCACATGTGAACAACGTTCACAATGTTACAAGCTGGCAGGAATATCAACCCACCACCACACTATTCATTTTACGGTGTAGGTGGAAAACTATTCATTGCTTATTTTTAGTAACTTTCCTTACAAGAACTACAGCTGCTGTGTGGACAAGCTCCCATAGCATATTTCAGCACTATACCCAACTCTAGCAAATTACATCAATCTTCTGTTCATGAGCACTAAAACAAACTAAAGAAGAGAAAAACATCTGAGCTGCAAAGAAATAAAATTGACTTTCAAAAGAAAAGTGATCACCATTAACTGTATTCAAATGGCCCAATAATCTTGGTTGAGTTACTATCTAATTCACTTTAAAATAATTTTCGAAGTCCTAAGCAATACTTCTTTGTACGCCTTTGCTTGTTTATTTGTGAATTTATTTTTCTACAAAAAAGCATTACTGGATTAGTGAGAAGAAATTGTTGAAAGTCCTAAAATGCAAGCAGTGGTCAATTTTGAAGTTACAGTGTTGAATTAGTCACCACACCAAATGGAATTACACATTTATTTATGGGACAGAAAAGAGTAATGCAAGCCACAACTACAAGCGGTGGAGATGAAGAAAGAGTATCCAAACTACAGACAAGAGCCAGAAGAATGGAGAAATGTGATGTCTAATCTTGTTGCAAAACGTACAGAAAACATTGACAGAATTTGGAATACCTATCATAGTGTTTCAATACCTGGAAGTGCAAAAAATCAGACTCTGGGTGATCAGAATGGTTCCTTCCGGGCCTTAGATCTATGAAACTATTAACTTTTGTTGTAGAATGCACGTGAAACTTGTTTAGGCCGTATATCAATTGGCATATAAACAACAATGAAAACAAACTTAGAAAACTCCTGTTTCTGCATTCTTCCAACAAATGATGCAACATCCAATTACACTGATTCACAAATTCACAGGATTATAGCAAAAGGGACCATGGGGATCATCTAATCTAACTTCCTGCATAACAAAGGCCACAGGACATCCCTGAATTAATTCCCATGTAAACTAAAGCAAATCTTTTAGCAAAATAGCCAATCTTATTTTTAAATTTTCCCAGACTTAATTCCTGTCTGAACCAGAACTAGAGTTTACTGATGCAAATAAGTAATAATGTGAGACTTTTTTTGCTGAAAAATTAATTGAATTGTTCATTTCACTGCAGATTAGAGAAATTGTAATTGCTGATTCTTAAAGGCTAGAACTCAAGAGTGTGTTTCATTCTGGGTAATTTTATTCTATTCTCATCAGAATAGATGAGCTGTTATATCATGATAACCATCTTCTACTACTCTCTGACTCCCACAGCTTCTGCAGAATTTACACATTTCTTTTAAAACACGTATATCGTTCTAGATCTTATAGTCATGACAAAGTTTCTACATATGAACTGATGAAAGCGTGATCTAATGGAGTCTACAAACAGAAATAGGAGCCTTAAGATGATCTAATTGCCTTTTCCATATAGAGTTGAATTCTGAAGCCTAATGATAAATTAATAGCAGTTAACTATTTTTTCAACACTTGAGTAAAGTTCCACCCTTTTCTCCTCTCTACTACTTCTAAACCTTGAACCACTGCTCCTATCACAATCAGGATCTTTCTCTATTCAATTTTCAAATTTCCTTCAGAGAATCCTTCAATTTTTGCTGCACATTTGTTCTCACTCAATTTAGCTATAAAATTATCTAGCCCTTTGGTTATCTTTCTTATGTCTTCTCTTGATAAATAAGGCCCTTATGGCAGAGAAGTTTAAAGAGCTTACATGGGAAATTACTTTTCTTCTCTGTGAAAACACAGAGAAACAGCATAATCATAAAATTATCAACACTATTCCTATAATATTGAGGTCTTTTGATTTACAGGCTATCATCAAGAATGAAAAAAGGCCATTTCCCTGAATTCAAATGATGAATTTGTGCCTGTTACTACATTTTCCCACATCATCTCAGAGACAGAAAAGTTTTGTATCAGTTGACAAATTCTAACTTTAAAATGTGCCCTTGATTTTCTTTGGGGTTGCTATAGCAGGCTCAAACCATTGCTCTCAATCATCAGACTCTCTCAGGCTGTAGAATGGATGGCCCGAGCCATGGTAGTCAGGTCAGTCAACAGTGTAACAGACCTATGATGAATACCTCTAACATATCTATTTTATAAACAGGACAAATTACAAAAATATTCCTCCACTGGCTAGGGAAGGTGTGAGGTTCTAGTCAGAGGCAAACTAAATGGAAGGATAAACAAAAATAGATCTGTGACTAGTGTCCTTGATTTCAAAAGAGCTACCGGTAATTTAAAAAAATTAAGGGAATTAATTAGGGAAGTGGACTGGACTGAAGAACTCATGGATCTAAAGGCAGAGGAGGCTTGGAATTACTTCAAGCCAAAGTTGCAGAAACTATCTGAAGCCTGCATCACAAGAGAGGGGAAAAAATTCATAGGCAAGTTGTAGATCAAACTGGATGAGCAAGCATCTCAATATATGGCAAAGCAGTCAGTCTTTCATTTGCACCTCTCCTATGGAAGTAGTTACAACATCCCTCCGCTATCGGTTAGGAGACTGGTTTATTCCTTTACTTTTTGTAGTTGGCATCTTATCTTTCTCAAATTTGTGTGAAAAAAATTCTACTGTCCACAATTTTATCAATTAAAGCCAGTAACTGAAATATTTATTTGGCCATCAAGACACCAAACATTTAAACACAGGCTGTTTCATGTTTTTTTCTTCTGGATACTATCTTATTTCACTTCTTTATATATGCCAAATAAGTGATATTTTCTTTTAGAACCCTATGAACAATTTACTCAAAAACGAACATTACTCTGATAGATGCCAAAAATCATGGACTGAACAAAGACACTGGATTAATGGCTTATTACAACAACCTGTAACCCACTAACCCCCTCTTTTTGTCCTATGACTGCAGAGGACTTAATGGGCTGCTCTACCTTGAACGGTTGATTACAATATGTGCTAACTACTTACGCTAAATGATCTTTTTCACCTTGCATTTTTGAGAGGAGTTACTTTCCCAGACCTGAAGAAAAGCTGTGTGCTTCAAAAGCTTGTTTCTCTCACCACCAGAAGTTGATCAATTAAAATATATTACCTCACCTACCTTATCTCCCTAATATCCTGGGACTGACAGCTACAGTTACATACATAAAATAACCAACATTCATATTCCACATTCACCTATTCCATGTCCCATAACCTTAAGTTTTTTTCTATATCCCAAATACTGCATAGCTGTCAGAATTTAGCAGGGGGGGGGAATTAATGCAATGCAAGAAATACAAGAGTTGTCAGACCACATTGGCCCAGAAGTCCAGCTACCCTCATATGCTATCTTTGACAATAAGCAGTCAGTAACAGTTGCTTCAGACAGAAGTGCAAGAAACCTGGAACTTGGAATAACTTGCCCAGGCATGAAGTTTCTTTCTAATCCTCACCAGTTAGTGGTTGGTTATTATGCCTGAAACAGTAAGATTTATATCCAATTTTTTAATTTTCTAATGCTACTCAGGAGGTTCTCACTATCAAAATAAATAGCTAACACGGAATTGCAGATCTTATGTTTATCTGCAAGAATTAAAGGTCAGATTTTCAGATGTACTCAGCACTGACATTACTCTGCTCCCACTGATGTCAATGGGAGTTTTACCACTGATTTCAGTGGGAGGAGAGTCAGCCCAAAGCAGAGAACTTCTAAAAATTCCCACCCTAAATATTCAGATGCAACCGATTTTTGTCTAGCAAAGCAAAATATTTACTTCCAAAATGTATGCTCAAAGGCACCAACTAGCAACCAGCCAAGTCTGGTTATCTAGTCTGAATATAGACAAAGAAGGACTTCAAACAACTAAGGCCTTGTCTATACTAGTACTCATACAAAACTTTTGTCACTCAGGGTTGTGAAAAAACACCCCCTGAAGCGACACAAAATTTGCCGGCATCAGCACTATGTCAATGGGGGAGTGTCTTCCATCAATACAGCTATCGCCGCTCAGTTATGTGGCTGTATTATGTATGCGGAACATAACGGGGCTAACACTAGTGCTCTTATAGCATACAGCTGTAAGTTTTAAGTGTAGAACTATTATGATGCATTTGCTAGATTGAATATTTTTATATTACTAATGTTTTTCATTGCAAGCCACCAGTTCATGATCCTAGATTGCTGATATAGATGCCTGGACAACAAAAGGTTTGCTGCAGGAGAGCTATTAAAAGTTCTAAATTGTTTCAAACATGTTATATCCACAATTGTAGAACTTCAAATGGTCACTAAGATACACAGATTTAATTGATAGGTGGAAATTTTAAAACTGTATTTTAAACTCCTTTATTATAATTATAAAGCTCATAATAATGTTTAAGGTAGAGGGGAAATCTAAATTTTTGACAGGATAAGTGCTGTATATAAAAGTTTTCTCTTCCCTGGAGAAGATTAGCAACATCGTACTAAATCTATCAATGTTAGTCACAAGAAACCACAACCACTGGTATTTTTCTTTTTTAAAAACAAAGGTTTTGGGGTTTTTTTTAGTTATAGTAGTATTAATCTATAATTACAACATAAGTAATTTAGCTTAAAACCACTGATTTAGCAGTCATGCAGGAACAGATTTAGGCCATGACCCTACCATCCGACCTACAAAGCAGACCATTATACCCATGTGGAGTCCCATTGAAGTAATTGGGGCTCTGGACAAATTACCCACAGATCAGATTGCTGCATCCGGCCATAGTCTTTTCCTAGCCCAGCTTGAAAACTAGCATAGTGTACTAGCTTATTCTTTTATTTTAGTTATTCATTAGAAAGTTTTTTATTCGGTGTAGCATTAACCATAAATTGTTGTACATTGGACATACTGTATTACAGGCTGCGTTTGTGTTTTCTGGGGTTTAACAACTGCTATAAAATTTGCTTAGTACTGACATATGACATATGAAATTGGTGTGAGTGAGTGAATGAGAGAGAGACACAGAGAATTGTAGTTTGTCTTTCATACAAAGATCTGCAGATCTAAATTCCTAAATCTAATGAAACAATTATTCTGAATGCCTCAAGCCACCTTAGTATTGGGGAAAGCCATGCTCATTTACTATTCTCTTTTTCTGCAAGACCCAAATTCTAACCTACTTTTGAATGCAGTTCTCATTTAACACAATAAGCCAGACATCACTCCCACAGGAAACTTCTAACTGCCTCATGAAAGTCTTCAGTTTGTAACGCATTATTTTTAAAATGCTTATATCTTGTCTATGGGTTAGGATCATTTTTTAAAACCACAAGACTTTCCTTTCACTCAAAGATCACTCAAGAGTCTGAAAGCTGATTCATGTGGGCAGAACCCTAAACCTGTAAAGAGCCTCTGCCCTGTTGCGGGTGGGCATAAGGGACCATTAGTAGGGATCAGTTTGCTGAGCCGGGGTGATAGGCATTTCTGTAAGATTCAATGGAGGTCCATGGGCAACGTCACCAATGCAGTCAATGCTGCAGCATTACTACCAACAAAAACTGGTAAACTACAGTAGGGGCGGACTAAGAGACCTGCGAAAGGAGGAGGAAAATAGTTTCATTTTCACATGCTAAATGCCCCTCTCTAGTTTTAGAGTACTTAGCACATAACCTAAAAGTGGAATTTTGTATCAGTTTTTAAAAAGTTATATGTCACTTTTAAAGAAAAAGCTGGCAGCTCCTTTGACCTTTTATGAAGCAGCTGAATAATAACATTTGAAGATCATACACATGATCTTCCTCATCAGACTGCTGAATAATAACTTTCTCCAAAATTCTTCCATCATTCTCATTTTCCTAATACAAATACGGAACAGGATATCAGCAAGCAATATCTAATGAGGAATACAGTAGTCACACATACTGAAAAAGGCTTAGTGCCTGTGAAAAATGCCAGTGTACATATACGAATGAGATAATGCCAATGAAATAGAACTTTGTCACAGGATTAGTTTCCAAATGTTACTTCATATGCCAAATGTTACTTAATATGCCCAGTTACTTACACAAACTCAGTGCTCAGGTGAAGTGAAGCAAAGACATTTATTTTTCACTCAGGAAATATTCATCAAACGACAGTATTATAATGCAATGAGATTAAACCTAAATCATCCATTTGGTAGCACACCAGGCACTAGTAATATATGTGTGCATGAGTATATGTTACAAATTATTATTTATTGGATAGATACTTGTTATAACAATGACTTAATGATGGAGATGTATAAATTCCTTGGAGGTCTTTTAGCCTACATTATGAAAGTCTCTTACATCAATAGAGTTTCATGATTTAAAACTACCAGAGATTACCGACAATTCTACACACCTACCTCAATGTTTTCTTTATACTTAGAAGCCATTTCACCTAGCACTTCAAAACAAGTCTGGGGTAACACTACATTTAATGGTAGCCAAAAATACTATTCTGTGTCATGAGATAATGTGTGGTGGTGAAGAAACTAAGTGGTTTTAGAAGCAAATGCAAAATGTAATGTATACATTTATAGATAAAGTTGTGCATAGTTTGAAAATATTTCAGTTATTTACAACTCATTTCAGAGACTGTACAAGCCTAACCACAGATCCCACAATAATAAGGTCAGTGTAGGAAGATTCCTCTTTCCATAGTCATTCCAATGGGACTTTGCATAAGCCCAGGAGACTGCCCACACAAAGAAAAGTGCCAGACCGGGACCCTATGTATCAAAAGCTACCTTCTGTTTTTATGCCTTAAACGTATATTTAATTTTTAATGTATAAAACACCTATTCTGTTTTCTGCCATTCTGCTCTCTTGACGTTAATCCACTATTTGTTCCCCTTTTCCTTATTACCAGCAAATGCACAAAAACAATATTTTGTGCATTATGAGTGTGAAGACCATCAGAAACTTTGACTTCCAGGTCATATCTTTTGAATTATATATCACACAACCTTCGACTCCTACTAAGTTCAAGTCAGCTAACTCAATAATACAAAAACGTATCTTCCAATTGTGTGGTGTTAAATTTCACTATTTTTATTCATTTAAAAATAAGCAAAAGTGTACACTATCATAGATACTTATATGAGGTAGTCAGGGCAAAAGTTAGTTAAAAAAATTCCAGCAGGGTCTGAATGGTTATTTTACACTTTAGGCCCTCAACCTGCAAACACTTATTCACTTACGTTCAATGGGACTGACTACTCAAGTGAGTGTTTGCAGGATCGGGAGATTCTCCTGTGTATTTTCAAAGGTTTCTCCACATTTCTCAGTTAAATAGTTAATAAGACATAGTGAAGATACATTTACCGGAGATATAGGATCGAAAAGAATAGAAAAGAACTTGCAATTTTATTTCTTTTTAAAAGGTTATATTTCTCCAGTGAGGATACTTGTAAAAAGTCAAAGATTGTGTGACAGAATAAGGAACAGTGGGATTAATATCTGAACTCTTGTGTTTTTTTCATTGTTCCTGTATGTCCATCTGTAAGCATCACTGGTATCAATTCCAGCGTTGATAATTGCCCAGGCATCAGCTACAGAGTAAGGTAAAGTTCATAAAATATGTCAACTAGTAAAATGTTATGTGACCAGGAGATATTCACTTTAGTTAAGTAACATAAGAGTTAGTAATTCCTCCAAAAAGCTCACTTCTGCTGAATCATACATAAGAAGTGAGTTGATACACAGTTAAAAACAAAAACAAAACAAATTTAGGTCCCAACCCTTCAAATAACTCAGTGCACCCACACATAACCACAATAAAGTCAGGGGAAAGGGTGTTGCTTATGCTGAGTCAGTTTCAGGCCATTAATCAAACTATCAAGGTGTGTACATCTCTTAAGTGAAATAAAAGTACGATCTATCAATATAACCATTAGCATACTGTTATTTCTCTTACAAGCATCATGTCTAAATGTGGAGCTTGGAACCACACTATTACCTGAATCAACGTTTGTTTATTATACGATGAAGAAAAGGCATGTCTGAAATGTATTTTCTTAATGTTATGACTGGTATTAGAAAATGTTAAAGCTACTGACTAGTGGTATATATAAAAACATTTAATTTATGTAATGTCTATACTGAACTAGATATAGAGTTTTTCCATGTGTAATACAGATGAAAGTCAGGGTGAGACAAATAACTTAATTGTTCAACCTGTTTCACAAGACACGCTAGTGAAGATCAGAACTGTTTTTCATGTTTATTTTTAAAAGGAACACCATACCAAAACCCTAGAGCATGCTGTGAGTAATAGCAGTAATCAAATGGATGCCTATTTGCCAAAATAGTCTAGGCTATTTACCATAAAACAAACAAAACTTAAATGGCTAAAACACATATATAGATGACCTGTAGCATCTGAATTGCATTGTCACTGTTCAATTTAGATCGTAAACACTATGGCACAGGGACAATTTCTTCTGTACAGTACTGCAGATGCTCAATAATTAGCAGTACCAGAGCAATAACAGACTATTTCAAGAAACTTGGTGAGCTCCTACTCCTTTAAAAATTAATTCCTGATCTTATTGTCAGCATTACAAAGAAATTTTGTTTTTATTACTGTCTGTCCTTCACTTCATGTTCTAATCTGTTGTGCTGTGAGCTGTTGTGCACATGTTAAGCAGCTGCCATAAGCATGGCAATATTTCAGCAATGGCTGAAATGATCCCTGCATAGAGTTTGAACATTAGTTTGTAAAGCCCTGGGGGATGGAAGGTGCTAATGAAATCCAAGTTGTTGTGAGAAATTGTATTAGTTTCAGGCCACAGCTGACTTAATAGGAAGCAGCTTTTTATTTATGGCTCCTGGACTCATTCTCTGGTTACAACCCAGTTCTACAGGACATGAAAGCAATCTCACATTAGAAAGCTTGGGTAAAGGTGTGTGAGAGGGAGGATGGCTTTCAGGATTTCATTCCCAGATGGGGTTAGAGCAGTGAAGGTGAACCCGTTAGGAATGGGGTGAAGAGATCAAGCTTTGACTACAGGGGGAGGCAGTCAGAAGTGGGGGCAGGCCTCAAACTTTGACTCTAAGCTGGGGCGGAGAAGTGAGGGGTGTCAGGTTTTGAGTTTGGACTGAGGCAGTCGGGAGCATGGGGGGCTTCGACTTTCGGCTGGAAGAAGGTTCCACCCCCAGCCCTGTGTATTTGGGGAGGGGTCAGGAAGCTGGGCACCCACCCAGTCTGCACACAGCAGCTGAGCCTTGGGCCTGGGGGTCTGGCAGGGCCCTGCTCGGCACAGGGGTCCCCAGTTGGGGGTGTCTCGGGGAGGGTCCCTAGGCCGGCTGGGGAGGGGGGGTCTCATGAGGGCCTGGCGGGGAGTTCCTGGGGTGGCGGGGTCTGGCAGACGGTCCTGAGGCCCAGGGGGGTTTTGCGGGGGCCTGGAGGGGGAGCCTCGGGATCGATCCCAAGGCGTGGGGGGATCCCTGGGCGGCGGGTCCCCGGCCCCAGGGGGTGGGGGAAGGGTCAGGCGGGGATTCCAGGGGAGC
>ML677031.1:9383574-9404128 GCA_007922155.1 Mesoclemmys tuberculata
GCCCGGCCGGCTCCCGGGGGCGCTCAGCGCCATCGCCCTGCGCTTCCTCCCGCCGCCCGCGCCGCCCCGCCCCGCCCCGCCGCCAGCCTGCAACCCCCGCGCGGGACAGCAGGGGGCGCCGCGCCGCAGCGATCACGGCCGGGGGGGGGGCGATAGCCTTAGCCCTCTGTAACCGCTGGGGGGCGCTCAGACACCCAGAGGGACAGACAGACAGCCAGGGAAGGGGAAGGGGGCAGACCCCATCAGAGGAGGGCAAGGGGGGGAGGACACACAGACAGACGCCCACCACGACCACAAAGGAGACAGACACACGCCCAAGTGCCAGGACAGAGGGACATGGAGTAAAGGATCCCTTTCGGGAGGCTCCTGGGGCAGGGGAACACATGCCAGCCGCTCAGCAGTTGAAGAGGACAGAGACTCCCTCCACCCCAGGACGGCCAGCCTTCGGCCGTGGTCCTGCCACGCACTGCGGGCAGACCCATTCACAGGGCCTGAGCCCGTCGTCGTTGGAAATGAGACTTGGGGCACGGCTGTGTTTTGAAAATAATCCGGGCATAGCCCCATAGGGCACACGGCCTGTGCTGACAGAAAGGATTTTTAAAGTAATCACCTCCCCCAGTAATATTAGCTACCTTGATGGAAGCACTCGTCCATGAACATAGCTGTGTCTACACTGGGGGTTATGCAGCAGAGCTATGTCAGTAGGGTGTGTTTTTGCACACCCCGGATTGTAGCTATGCCAATATAATTTAAGAGTAGACCAACGCTTGGGCTCATAAATCACTCAAGATTTTGCGAGGCTAAGCAGAGCAGGGCCTAAATACCTTCACAAATCGGAACTTTAAGGCCTAATCCTGCAAATACCCTGGGTAACAAATGCATGTTTAGTCCCACTGAGTGAAATGGGATTGTATCTACAGGATAAAGGCACAAGTAGACCACATAGAGGCAATGGGAGGGATACAAATCTTTAGGTAAATGGGTTTTTTTTTTTTTATTCTCTATCTTTTTGACTATCCTATTTAACTGACTGTATATACCTTTGTGTCTAGAACATTGTTCCTTATATTTCAGAATGGATATGTGCTAGAACCTTACCCAAAAAAAATAATTTTATAAATGAAGGTCACTCAATAGGACCACTTATAGTAGAGTGAAGCAAGTGCGTAAGTAATAGTAGGATTGGAGACTATGAATCATATAGGATTCTTTGAAGGCATATTTAGTGGACTGAATAATTTCATATATACCTCATCCTAAAAGATCAATAAAACCATGCTCCTTTTAAAAAATTAATCCATCAGTAAGGTCACCCATAAAAAGCAGGATGTACATTAACAAGAAACAAAAAGTTAATGATTATACTGTTTAGATGGAAACTGCTTTGTCAAATCAAATAAGATCTGGAAGACTAAATAAGAGAGAAAGCAACCAATTTACTCTTTAACTAGACAGCAGAAGATAATGACCATTTGGAATAGTCTGGATTCCTGTATTCACTGAAATGCCAGCTGTGAACTCCTTTTATTTTGGTGAACACCAAAAATAGTAATCTTTCAAAAATATCACAACATGGACCTATATACAGCCATGTGGTTGTTTTTCTCAGAAGGAGCAGAGATAAGGAAGGGGCCAATGGTTTTTGATCTACAAGGACCATGTCTAGGCCCTGTGGCTGCAGGAGTTTAGACTCCATGTCTATTAAATTCTTGGCACCCTTTGCAGAGACATCAAAAGTGTCAATCGGTTCCACTAGGTGTGGTGATTTTCTCAGATGCATGGCTGCTAACCTAGACACGAGGCTGAGACCACAGCTCATTTCACAAAACTGCTAAAAATCCGGAAGATTATGAGCTATTACTGACTTTTGTTCACCATCAACTTGGACCAGATTGAAACCAGTGATGTCATCAAGGTGAAAAGCTCCATATTCCAGTACCACTAAGATACCCAGGCTACAAACCCTATTTCTCAATTTTAAAAGAAATTGCTGTTAACATGAAATCTGTAAGTAACAGTACACAAAAAGACCCAATAGAGAGAACCAGGTCACACTGATGGAGAGATTGTCTATGTGGGGATGCCATTACAAAATAAGCTAAATTGTGAATTTAAAGAGCAACAGCTATTCTGTTACCAATTTCCCTGTGGATACTCTTTTTGTGGTTTAACTTAATCCACTTTGAAGTCACAAAAAGACACTCAGTGCAGAATAAGAGCATCTACAAGGGGAGTTTGTGCAGAATGGCTATTTCCCTATGTAGACAAGCCCGCAGCCATTTTTTCAAATGAGAAGTGTGCAATCTAAATTCATCCCTAATTTACAACAGTGCAAAGTAGAACAGCCAGTGACAGAAAATCTATCGTTGGGCATGGAAGATACCATGAGTGCTGGGAATCCCATATAAGAAAGTGAATCTGGCTGGAGGGATGATTGCAGCCAGATGATCCACTGAACTAGTGAATCTTTTATCTATGGGGCTTGTATGGATCCTCTGGCTCAGACACAAACTGAAGCCACCTTCCTGGGTTGGATCAAACAAGGATAAATAAATACATCAGAGGGAGGGAGAAGAATTATTTAAGTTCAGTGCCAATGTGGACACATGAACAAATGGATATAAACTGGCCATCAAGAAGTTTAGACTTGAAATTAGATGCAAGTTTCTAACCATCACAGGAGTGACCTTCTGGAACAGCTGTTCAAGGGAAGCAGGTTGGGTAAAACTGAGCTTGATAAATTTATGGAAGGGATGGTATGATGGGACAGCCTAATTTGGCAATTAACTGGCCTTTGACTACTATTGGTAAATATACCAATGGCCTGTGATGGGATGTTTGATGTGGTGGGTTCCAAGTTACTACAGAGAATTCTTTCTTGGGTGTCTGGCTGGTGAGTCTTGCCCACATGTTCAGGGTTTAGCTGATCACCATATTTGGGGTCGGGAAAGAATTTTCCCCCAGGGCAGGTTGGTAGAAGCCCCGGTGCAGGGGGGGGTGGGGTAGGGGGTGGTTTCGCCACCCTCTGCAGCATGGGGCACAGCTCACTTGCTTGAAGTCTTTAAACTATGATCTGAGGACTTCAGTAATTCAGTCAAAGTTAGAGATTTATTACAAGCCTGGGTAGCTGACATTCTGTGGCCTGTGTTGTGCAGGAGGTCAGACTAGATGATCATATTGGTCCCTTCTGACCTTAAAGTCTATGAGTACTATGAAACTACGCTATGAAAACACTACCTTTCCCATACAGCCCTAGGATGAACCCTCCCTGCATCACATCCTTTTACTATCAGGCTTGAATTCAGACCAATGAAGAAAAATCTAGGGAAATAATAATTGAAACATTTAACGATTTTTAAAGGATTCTTGTTTAAATGCTTGTCATATACTTGAAAGATTTTTCTTTAAAGGGATACACACTGATAAAAGCCACCCTCTGCCATCTCCTCTTACAAAGTAAAAACTGGTCTGTATTGGAAACTTTTTTTTATCTATAAAGCCAGTAAAGAATTTGATAACTTTCAAGCCACGATCAAATTGAGGAGATAAAAGTATGCCATAATCTCAGTTCTCTTAACTGACAGTTAAAAAGAAAATGGCTGGGAGTGGAGCATATAGTAGGTGATGGATTTGGAGCTGCTCTGTAATTATTTATGAATATTGTATGTTGCCCTAGCTCTTAGAGTATTTTTGTATGATTATTTTATGTTAATTCAACAGACATCTGTCTGCAAAAAAACAGGTAGGAAAGAAAACGGTTCAGAATAAGTCACCTCTCAGCAAACATTTAGGAGTTGTGAAGTGACAAAGACAGATATTACCTTTGATTAATTTTGCTTCAGCACCAATCAAATTACAAAACTGATTTGGACCAGGACAGGTAAAGGCCTATGAACCCAGAAGGACAAAAGCATTTGCCAATTTAAAAAGTAATCTTCTGTCAAGAGAGAGATGTTAGATGTTCGGGGGAAACTGGACTGAGATACCAGGACCCACTGGGGTGCCTGAAGAAGTTAAAACTGCTTAGGTCACCATCAGGGGATGGTAAACCACAGACGCACATAGATAGTTTTAAAATCCCTTTTTCTCTAATGCTTTCTTCCTGCTGCTAAAACAAACAATACTTTGATTTTAAGAAGGCTGCCTTGATCACTGTACATGACTGTTCACAGACTCCCAAAAGGGAAGAACCAGGGATGTGAAACCAGTCAGACAGGCTGGATAAGCACAGCTGATACACAGGCTATTGTTGCCCAGGGCTGAGACGAAGAGTGAGAGAACTGCAAAATTCCATCCTGGGATAAATAAAGACACAAGGCCTGGCACCTATGGAGTTAAAGAGACCAGGGAGGCAACAGAGGTGCAGCTAGCTCTGAAACTGTAACCGTGAGTCTCTAGCATCACTTTCCAGCACCTCATTTGAGTTCTTGCACCTCTCTGCCATAGCAAAGCCTCAACCAGTTTCATGTTGGGGCAGTGATTACAGCAACAGGGCTGGAGTAGGTGTAGAAGCACCAGGAATTATGAATTTATGAATTATGAATACTGCCTAAAAAACTGGGGTGGGGGTGACAGGGAGGTGATTTACATTTAGGGCCTACAATTACCACCTTTGTCTTATTGACTTCAGTAGGAGTTTTACAAATGCAAGATCTGGGTCTTATTTGCAAAAAGACACGCCCATCACAGGAAGCATTAAATATAAACACCTACTTTAATCTGAAATTATGCTTGTTTAGAATGGGGCAGTCAGACATTTTCGTAATGAATAGGTCATATCTTAAAATAGATTGTTTGGCAGAATCTTTTCCCCTACCATTTGAGACTGCTAAAATCCCCTCCCCCCCATTTGCTGTTGTATAAGATTGCTGTGGCAACTACCACAATTGCATACCTGAAAAAGGTGATGAGACCAAATGGGATGAATTTTTAGCTTTTCTTTTAAATGCAAATTTAGCAACTGGACGCAAGGAAAAGAACTAGCACCATGTGATACAGTTGAACCTCAGAGTTATGAACACCAGAGTTACCAACTGACCAGTCAACCACAAGTCTTATTTGGAACCTGAAGCACGCGATCAGGCAGCAGCAGAGACCAAAAAAAAATAAAAAAAAGCAAATACAGTAGAGTGCTGTGTTAAACAAACTACTAAAAATAAAAGGAAATTTTAAAAAAAAGATCTGACAAGGTAAGGAAAGTGTTTCTGTGCTTGTTTAATTTAAATTCAGATGGTTCAAAGTAGCATTTTTCTTCTGCATAGTCAGGTTTCAAGGCGGTATTAAGTCAATGTTCAGTTGTAAACTTTTGAAAGAACAACCATACCGCCATTTCCAAGGTGTTCGTAATTGTGAGCTCAGTTATGAAAGGTACATGAACGTTCATGTGATTTTACAATAACTTATAACAAAAAAGTGGATGGAAAGTAGGTCAAGTTGTTTTCATAATGAATGTTATGAACAGGTCCAAGAGAACCAGACAGACTAAATTAATTCAACTCAAACAAAAGAGGCCATGTTATTGTAATTCAAGACTATGTTGAAATCGTGGTTGGTAAAAATAGAGGATGTAGAACCAGAAACTAATGACCCAGAAAATAATTAATTAAATTAATAAGAAATTAATACTGGTATCAGATATTAGGCCTAACTGGTGGACAAAATAATGAGGAGATGGGCTATTCCACCCATCACTCCTTTTTTGGCTCTTTAAAAAAAGAGAGTTCGGGGCAGGGAGGAGGGGGAGGATATGGAAGAACAGATAAAGTCTATACAGACGCAAGCTTCACCATCATGGCTGCCACTTGGGATCCCAGGCCTCCGTCATCCTAATCCTGAGAGATGTCCTGGCCAGACTGCACCAGAGAGAGGGAATGAGATGGCATCGCCACCCCTACCAGCTCCTCCTCAATCCCAAACATCCCTTGAGATGAAATGGGATTAGATTTTAACAGCAGCAGCTGCTCCATTTTACCTCAGCTAATTTCTTCTCTTATGCAAAAGAACAGTTATTACATCTAAGAGACTGTCAAACAAGAGAGTTTTTCCTTCTAAAACTCTCCCAGAGAAAGGGAACAAAAACCCTTGTTAAAATAAAACCGGTATATCATATTTCACATGCTGTAACTGTTTTTCCCATGTTTTCTTAATCTTTAATTAAAACACTTTTTAATGGTGTATTAGCCATGGTACTAAGCAGGCTGAGGTCTCTGTATGCCAAATCCTGGATCTTGTTTAACACTGTTTATTGCTCAACAGTGACTGGGTTCTGTTAACACCTTTGGTCTCTTTATCCCATCTAAATTAATACAAAAGATCACACCTCCATTCTAAGCAAACTTGGGGTCTCCTGTCACCAGTAGCCTGGTCCAAAGCCCACTGAAGTCAACAGAAACTTCCACTGACTTCAGTAAGACTTGGATCAGGTCCTTAGTTCAATGCATTCTTTTGCCATTCCTGCTGACTGATTCTAGTATCCTTGACTCACAGAATGGGCCAGCAGTCATGAAAGCTAATTTCTGCTGGATCAAAACCTAATGTTACAGTCACTTAGTACTGAATCATTGACTGTGACAGTGATGTGGATTAAGAGGCATCGTCAGAAGTAAAAGACTTGCAGATGGTAGCTGGAAAGAGTGACAAGCAAAACATCCAAAAGCCAAAGAAAAGTTTAGAATAAAATAAAAGCATGCTTTAATCCATTATATTTACTTCTAAAAGGTTAAAGGAAATGTTTTAAAGGCCTAACAATGTATATTATATTGAACTGCACTGTTTTTGGCAAGAGATCTGCCATCTAGGAAAGATTTCATATCAGCCAAGCTGTTAAGCAGAAGTTGCCATGGAAACAGAATGTATTCAAATGATATGAGTAGTGCTATACTCTATTTAACATGTTCTTCATTTGCTGCAAATAGGAAACACGTTAGAGCTAAAATCCATTACGTAACTGTATTTTGTTAAATGGGCTCCCCCTTATTTTTTGTTACAAAGCATGGATCCGGTCCTGCATAGTGCAGTGTTGCGCATTCACATATCCAACCAGAGGTGCTCGGAGTTATAGCTGCGGTGCAACCTTAGCTATGTCATTTCCTGACTTTTGAGTACCTAGCCAGACATCCTATATGTAGTATTTAGTTTGGAATTGGAGTTTTTGCCTTAGGAGAAACTAAGAATGGTCAGAGCTAGGCTCCCTCTTGCCAAATCCGTAAAATGCATAGTACTCATCTCTAAGCCTTTACATCCCCCAGATCCCTTGGCACATTACAAAGCAAACAGCAACTTTCTCTAACCCCATTGCCTCTTCAGTACATTTTTCACTGAAGAGCATTTTTTTAAAAAAGGTAGCAAGAATTTTTATATAGTGGGAAAGAAATTATACATATTTAGAACACAGGAAAGGGACTGAATTGATTTTGTTCAAAAAATTTAAAAAAAAATCATCTCTGGGGAGGACAGCAAGCTTGAAAAATTTCAGTTTGGAGAAAAAAAGTGACCCAAACCGAGCTTGCAATTAAAACCATTATCAAGTTTTTACAATAGCAATTGCTGCCACTTCTATTACAATTGCAAAGAAAATCGCATATACTGTTACACTATGAAATCATTAACATGCAGCACATGGATTACAAAAGATAAAATGTCTTAAGTGAACATCCAAGGGAGCAGGAAATTCTGGTTGCCTGATAGAGTTTGATCTTTAAGTAAAAGGTAAAAAAATTGAAATTTTGCCCAGCAGTTTGATACTGAAGGTATTACATAAATGAACACAATGTAAAATGGTCAGTAGAATGCATATTGTATTTCATGATCTCAGTTATGAAAAGTTTCCTTTCTTCTTGGGAAGAGGAGCCTGTTTTTCTTTTTGGACTTTTCCTGTACTTTTGCTCATGGGGCAAGACCTGAGGTGAAAACTATAGAAGGCCAAACTGCCTACATTGATTGAAAAAGACACAGCTGCCAAAGAAGAGGTCAGAAGAGTAACCATAGAGCAACCATCTGGGGTTCTGAACAGGCTGGCTTTTTCAGGCCAGCATCTGAATTTGAGCTACTGACACATTCCAGTAGATGGAAAGAAGGTATTATCTACTTTATGACTCACAACTGGCAGAAAAATATATTTTGGTATAAATCTACCCTGTGTCCTTTTGGAAACAAGAATCCTTTGGTTCAAGGATCTCAAAGTGATGTACAATGTATTAAGCCTCAATTCCTATGCCAGATTGGAAGGTTACTGTTAAGGGCATAGACGGTGCTTCTATAGCATTCTCCTAAGCAAGACGCTTCAGAATTATCTTGGGAATCTGGAACTGGAGGGGGTGGGGAGGGGTGGAGGATATAATAGGGAAAAATACCTTCCCCTCCATAGCCCAATGGAAAACATTATGGAGAAAATCTGGGCCTGATCCAAAACACACTGAGGTTAAGCTAAAGGCTCCCATCGACTTCAATGGGCACTAGATCAGATCCTTCATCCTCCTGTGACCTGCTCTACTGGCTTTGGGACAACACAGCTTCAACAAAGCACAAGAATCTAGGCCTCAGAGTTCGAGCGTGGTATGGAACCTAGATCTCCTGACTCCTCTTTCACCACTAGACCATTAATACCCACTTAGAGAACATCTCTGCTCCCACTGTCATAAGGCATTGGGTCAGGCCTTGAGACACAAAAAGGAACAAACACTAAGCAGGATAGGAGTTTCCGATGCAGAAATGCAAAGAAAAAAAATATAATCAGAATAGAGCCTTAAAACCAGGGTTGGATGTATAAAGAAAAAGACCCTCCAAGCATCTTTCCTTTGTCTCATGTCAGCAAGAAATATCTATAACTTGCTTCACTTATCTTATGCATTTTCCCAAATATGTATTCATTATTTGGTTACTACTGTCCTCCAAAGATTTGACTTTTTTTTTATTTTGTTTTTGAGAAATGCTATTGGCACTGCATCTAACAGTTGCTTTATGCAAAGCCATCGGCTCAGATGGAAATCTTTTTATGTTGTGTATATTATGGTTCATAGCTGAATGGAGTAATATACAGAAGAGACATTTTACACACCGGGCAAAATATTTCAATCTGTGTACTACAGTGGACTTGACCTGGGAATTGCAAAATCTGGGAGCAGCACACATTATTTAAATAATGAAGAATTAAACAAGATTCCACAACAGAGACAGTATAAAAATAGAAAAGAAAAGATGGTGAATCTCTTCTCATCTTTTGCAGATTATGAGTTAGAATCTGTTTTATGAATCAGCCAACAATCTTCTATATCAAAGTCAGCAACACCCATCCCCAAGGCTGCATCAGTACTTTAGGAAAGCAAAGCCCTGGACCTCTATATAAGTTAGCCCTTAGAAGGAGAATAGCTTCATGAATGTAACTGACACATGTAGATTTTTTTTTTAAATGGGTAAATTGTAATTTGGGGAAACGCCACTGAAATCTTATTGTAAATGAGATCAGAAATAGGCCCATAGCCTCCTATTAAATATTAAAGCTCCTATTAATATATTGTTTGTACATGAGGTTAGAATGAATCTGTTAAAATAAAAAAAATCCGAATGATTGCTAGTATCCTGGCAACACCACAGACTCCATGAAAACTTGGATCGTAACAGTGATCCTGTTCACCAATATAGTAGTGCTTTATTTCCAGCTTGTTTGAAATAATTTTTTTGACTCTCAATTAGGGATGCAAAAGGTAATCAGTTGATTACCGTTTAAACTGGGGGGCAGAGAGAAGTGGCAGCTGGGCTGACTCCTGCACAGAGCCCAGCATGGGGGGCAAGCCGCAGCTGGGCTCGACTCCCGGTAAGCGGTGCAGAGCCCAGGGTGGGGGAGGAGGTGAGGGAGGAGCCCAACGGGGGTGGAGGGCGGGGATGAGCCGTAGCCGGGCTTGGCTCAGCTCAGCTCCCTACAAGTGAGAGCTGCCCAACACGCTTTTGCCCCCCGCCACCAGTGTTTGACCGTTTAAACGTTCTATATTTAGAATGTTGAAACAGATTTTAAATTAAACTAATTTTTATATCCCAATTCTCAATACCATCAACAGCCAGATAAAACCTATGTAAGTGTTTCTCTTATTATAGACATGGATTTGGCATGTCAACCCAGATAAAATGGAGCATCGCATACTAGGACTCTGTCTTATTCCTATTTTCTTTTATGGGAGCAGGATCAAACCTTGGGTGCCTTACAGAACTTGGTGAGCCAAGTTTTGCTTACAGGAGTCACTTCAGCTACCCGAACATACAGCATATGGGAAATTCATCCCAGTCTAGATGTGCGTTTCCACGCAAGTCCTTAAAACGTGAATCTTAAATGGGTGTTAAATGGCATCTCACTAAAGGGATGGATTTTACTTATTGTGCATAATTGATCCTTTCTGCCGTACACTTTTTAAATCTAACTACAACATTTAAAGGGCAAACAAAAAAAAAATCATAAATCTCAAGGTCCATTCCCACAGCATTCACTCACAAAAGAAATTGCATTTTCTCACATGAGTAAAGACTGCAGGATTAATACATTAGACTCTCAACTATTAAAAATAATATTCTGGAAGACTGAAGTACCCTGTTTTCTACAGCACTAAACAAGCTCCCTTTCTTTATTTCCCATGTGTTTGCAAATTTTATGTTGGATATTTTAAGGAGCTTTCTCATTCTGATTCAGCTCTGGGTCATCATGAAGCGGAGCTTTTGTTTCAAAAACTCTTGTCCAACTGAACCTAGCAGGAAAGAATGTGAGAACCAAAAATAAGAATAAAAATCCTCAATACACAAGGGGTTAAAACATGGGCAAAAGAACAAAGAAAGTAATCCCATTATGTCTGACAACCCACATGGGCATCTGGAAGTTCTGGGGCATTCTAGCATTTAAACAACTCAAATTTTGGTTACAGTATTCACTGATCTCCAGTGCATGTGTCAGTTTCCAGCTGACATTTCAAATTTTACTTACTTCGGTAAGTGAGTAAGACCTCTTACCAGCCAGCTAGAGAGAGAGAGAGAGAGAGCGCGAGTGTTATTAAAATAATAGATTCTCTTTCAGTAGACTGTCTTAAAAGTTAAAATAATAATATAGCATGATAAAAATGTTTTAAAAGCTTTAGTAAGTAGCCCACAAAAGCTCAGTACAGACCTATGAACACTCATAAAAATGAGATAGCCTTTTTCTGCACCATTTCCATAGCATAAATGTTTTAAAAAAAGATAATGTTGGAGTTTAAATAGAAAAAGTGCTGGACAGCTTACTGAACCCGAGACTCTAACCCTAGACACGGTCCTGAGCAAGATGCATCATCCCAGTTGTCACCTTGGGAGGCACTGTAGCTCAGAGACACACCTCTGAGCCCCCGTTCTTTTCTCCCCAGGGTATACCAGCCCATCCCTAGCCATCTGGCTTAGGTCTTGTCTAAACACCAAAATTGCACCCATTTAACTTCAGTCAATTTACTTAGACTGGTGTGACTGTTGTGCGTGTACTCTCTTATATTCATCTACATCTTGTATCAGTTTAGCTTGTGCCTGTAAATGTACCCATATCTAACCCAACCCCATTTATTTGCTTGACTCAAGGTCTGAATAGCCCATCCAATGACGTAAAGAATGTATTGGGGGTAGAGGGCAGTGGCTTGCTTTACTTAGGCACATAGGTCAAGTGAGACTCTTTCTAAATCCAGCTTGTTCACAGCTATCATTTATAAATCACCTGAAACCTAATATACAAAGGATAGTAAAACAATAACATCAGATTTCAGGTATTATTTGTTGGCAGTTAAATAATCTTATAACATGAGAGTGAATGAGAGGTGTAACAATTTTGGGTAAGTACAAATAAATCCTATATCTATCTCAATGACACCCCTTTGATGGTTTAAAATAAAAATAGTAAAGTTTTAACTTTAAATACAATTTCAAAATGCTTACTGAATTCTGGAATCAATAGTAACATGGAAACTAAAGCTAGTAAGACGACTGACGTCATAAAGAAGAAATACTTTCAGACCACATACTTGTTAGTAGAAATTATTAAGCTATTATCTAAACAATTATGTTGTAAAACTCTTACCTGACCACTTTCTCTATCACTGGAAAAACAAAATTTATCAGCACACCAAAAGCACCATATAAATATATTTAAGCAATTATTATTAGGCGGACTTATACCTGAGCAACAGTTGTGGTTAAAGATGCTTATTTGTGAGATGTCCCATCATAACCTAGCAACAACGTATGATTCCATTATTAATGCTATCATGCTGAGCAATTCAATTAGGAGATCAAATCTATGGAGGGCAACTTACTTCAAAATTTAAAAGATACATGGGGTAAGTTCCAAATTCTCTTCTCAGTTATACCAGTGCAGACCCATTGATGTCAGCATTAGGCTCACTTATTTTTAGCTAAAGTATGACAGTAAAACACACAATAAAAATACAGGTGCTTTGACTAGCCAATTAGAAATGTTTTAGGGGCCAGTCCTGCACTCACCAAGAGTAGCAATTACTGCCAGGAGCCACCCCATTGATTTCAACAAGACTATTCCTGGTAGCAGGCATTAAGCTTAGTAAGAAGTGGGTGGACTGGTGGTCCTTGCTATATTGCTGAAGACTTGTGTATTCATTCCCTCTGAAAACAGACTTTGTTCAGGGGTTTCCCTTTTTTAGCTGATAATTCTCTCTGATGTGGAAGTTTGTGGTAGGTTCTATCTGATGGAAGATGAAGGAAATGTTGGAATAATCAGTGTTTTCTATTCTGCAAAAACATGATCCTATGTTTTAATTATGGAAATTTAGGTCAGGTATTATAGTGATTTTGTATTATAGTAATATGTAGAGATCCCAATCAGGACCATACCACATGCCATACAAATAGAAGGACGATAAGCACATCTTACATTTTTAACAACAAATAATTATTATAGTATGCAGTCTAGAAGTCAAGCTATATATTTATTGCAAAACAACTTCTATTCTAACCTGATTATTCTAACCATGCTCATAACATACCAAATCAATCCTTTTTCTTTGAAACCTTCCATGCTATCCCCGCTTAGAAGTGAATTTGTTTTTGTGGAAAGCTTGAGCAAAATCTTTTAAGCCTTTCTAAAAAGCCTTTTCCACATGATAAAATAACTGTGCCCACTTGCTTTTCAATCTCTCAAAGATTATGCTAACAAACTTGCTTTCTGCTTCTGTTTTAATCAATCGGTGTTTTATCATTTACTTCAATGTTAACTGGCTCAGCCCATGGTCTCTAAATGGACCTTTCTGCAGAGAGAACATGTCTTGCTAAATCTGTATTCAGGAAAGATTTAACAACAAAGTTATGAATGGGGGAAAAGTACATGACACACAAAGTTATACACTAAAAGACAAACTCCCACCTCAGCCTCCCAACAGGTATGGAGGGCCCTGAATGCGAGGGGCCCACAAAAGATCCTGCTACACCAAGGGCAGAATGCAGAGAGCCCATGAAGGGGGTCTCAACCTTCTTTATGCCATGCAACACAGCTCTACAAGAGCTTGTAGGCTAGCACTCTGTCTCAAGGGCCAGGTTTGACTACCATAACCAGAGTAGGACTAGCAGTAGATCAGCAATTCCTTATTTGCATTGCCGGGGGGGTGGGGACAAGAATTCCCTCCCTCTCAGCCCCCTATTTCACAGCCCATTTATTCAGCTCAGGTGTCATCCAGCCCTTAAAGAACAATACAACACATGCAGACAATTAATAATACATCTATTTACCCACAAGACTTTGTAACCTCAGCTGCTGAAGGAAGGGATTTTGAGGCTGAAAGGCAGAATAACTTCACATCAAGGGGCCAGTAGAGCTTTTAAGTGCAGCAAGCTGCTTATCTCTGGACTAAGGCGCTTAAGCACCTTTGTATCCCCACAAGCTCATTAGCTCCAAAATGAGGAGCTGAGACATTAGATACACAGGCAGAGTAGCAGTGATTCAAGATCACTCCTGACAAAGCCTGTGGGTTTGACAAGTTGAGGGAGCCAAAGCATTGTGGTTTAAGGAATTGAAGAGCTTCAGCTATTTCCTTTTGCTGGACATTATAAACACCCACATAGTATCTTCACCATCCTCCAGCACAGTGACTTCCAGCTGGGATATTCAAGCAGTCCTTAATAGCCAGCTCTACTAGCATAAAAGCACTTTGCTAAAACCCAAACTCAGATCTTACACCACTGACCAGAGGGGGGGGGGACACCTTCCTCCATCTTATCCAGGGTGAGTCAATGATCTGCACCTGCCATAATGAGCTGCGTTCAATTAGCTTTTCCTTGCAGGCGACCAACACCTGTTTAATAGAGCAGGTCAGCATTAAAATCAAGACACTGGTTGAATCAGATAAAGGGCCTGAGTTCTTACTGCCTTGCAGAGTGACAAGTCATTTATCCATGTGCAAGCAGGGTGTAAACTGCTATCAAATCAGATCAATTGCAGCCCAAAAGAGAGAGTTACATGGCAAAGGGGATTGAGGCAGGAAAAAAGCTTGCACACACATAGAAGTTTCCTTAGAGATTTTCATATGATTGTTTTTTGCAACTTTCTCAACATGTATCCGGCAGGGTCTGGAACAGCAGCCAAAAAGCTCACATAGAAAGACTTGATGATGATGAAGCTGTTTCCTGTCTTGCCACTGCTATGTCTTCTGTCACCAAGGAACTGGGCCACGAAAGCTCAGTTTCTAAAGAATGGTATGTTATCAACAGTGCAGAATGTCAACCTTAAAAAAGACAGCAATAGAACTGAATTCCAAGTGCCTGTTCTTCCCCCCTCCTTTTCTTCCCTCACCATCGAGTGAGCTCTTAAAAGGTGAACTGTTCTCAGGAATGCGGGTGCTAAGAACTTTCAGCAAATAGCATGCACGGGGCACTTGCGGTCACGGTACCTGTGGCTGGTTATTTCCAGTCAAAATAATCTTCTGTTCAATTATGGAGAAGAATAGAGGAACCAAGCCTGACTCACAATCACACGGGGAAAATGCAAGTAACTGTTCTAGTTCAAAACATCCAGCTTACCGTGGCCAGTGGCCAGTGCCAGGTGCTTGAGAGGGAATGACCAGAACAGGTAATCATCAAGTGATCCATCCCGTTGCCCATTCCCAGCTTCTGGCAAACAGAGGCTAGGGACACTTCTGAGCATGGTTTTGCATCTCTGCCCATCTTGGCTAATAGCCATGGATGGAACTAGTCTCCATGAACTTATTTAGTTCTTTTTTTAATCCTGCTACAGTGTTGGCTTTCACAACATCTCCTGGCAAAGAGTTTCACAGGTTGACTGTGCAGTCTTATGTGAAGAAATATTTCCTTTTATTTGTTTTAAACCTGCTACCTATTAATTTCTCCACACCAGTCATGATTTTATAGACCTCTATCATATCCCCCCCTTAGTTGTCTTTTTTCCAAGCTGAAAAGTCCCAGTTTTATTAATCTTTCCTCATATGGAAGCTGTTCCATAACCCTCATAATTTTTGTTGCCTTTTTTTGGTACCTTTTCTGTTTACAATATATCTTTTTTGAGATGGGACAACCATATCTGTACTCAGTATACAAAATGTAAGCGTACCATGGATTTATATAGAGGCAGTATGATAGTTTATGTCTTATTATCTATCCCTTTTCTAATGATTCCCAATATTCCATTAGCTTTTTTGACTGCTGCTGCACATTGAGTAGATGTTTCCAGAGAACTAGCCACAAGGACTCCAAGATCTCTTTCTTGAGAGGCAACAGCTACTTGAAACCCCATCATTTTATATGTATAGTTGGGTTTATGTTCTCTAATGTGTATTATTTTGCATCTATCAACACTGAATTTCATCTGCATTTTGTTGTTCAGCCACCCAGTTTTGTGAGATCCCTTTGTAACTCTTTGAAGTCTTCTTTGGAATTAACCTTCTCCAGTAGTTTTGTATCATCTTCAAATTTTGCCACCTCACTGTTTACCCCTTTTTCCAGATCTTTTATGAATATGTTGAACAGTATTGGTCTTGGTAGAGACCCCTGGGGGACACCATTATTTACCTCTCTCCATTCTGAAAACTGATAATTTATTCCCACCCTTTGTTTCCTATCTGGTTTAACTGGTTACTGATCCAGGAGAGGACCTTCCCACTTATCCCATGACCACTTACTTTGCTTATAAGCCTTTGGTGATGGACTTTATCAAAGGCTTTCTGAAAATTTAAGTACACTCTATCCACTGGATCACTCTTGTCCACATGCTTGACTCCCCCCAAAAATTCTAATAGATTGGTGAGGCATGATTTCCCAGTACAAAAACCACATTGACTCTTCCCCAACAAATTGCATTCACCTGTGTGTCTGATAATTATATTCTTTACTATAACCAATTTGCCTAATACTAAAATTAGATTTACCAGCCTGTAAAAATGCCCTCACATTCGCTATACTCCAGTCATCTGGTACAGAAGTTGATTCAATGATAGGTTACATACCACAAACATAACGCTGTCTCATTGTTTCCTTTTACTCCACCATCTAATCTGTATTCATCTGTTGTCTCTTATCTTATATTTAGATTGTAAATTTCTTGGGGCAGTGACTCCCTTTTTGTTCTGTGTTTATACAGCAGGTCCCTGGTCTATGAATAAAGATTCTATTATCTGAATCCGACCTATAATGCTGATAGTGTCAGACGAGTTTAGATTATGGAAAAGGCTCCACTATCCCTGTCTATCCTGGGTTTCTCTTTGCATGTCCTTTGAATCAAGTCCCATGCATTTGCCCTTTCTGAATAGTATTTGATGGAAGTTTTCTTTCAGTGAGTCCCTTTTGCATGCTCCTCGAGGTGCCCCATTATTTGTATTTTGGTAGTGTCTGAGAGCACTGGATAACTTGTCCAGTAAAGTTAGCCAGGGTTCCTAAGTACTACATTAATACAAATGATTATAATCTCTGCAGTAATCCAGAAAAAAAGAGGGAAGTATTTGGGATATGGGTTCAGGATCAAGCCAGAGTCCCTGCCAGCCTGGGAGGACACAGCTGTGTGCTGCCCATTACTCGCGATGGGACCAGATTCTGTGCTGTGCGTGCTGAGAGACCGAGCACAGAAAGCAATACCCAGGGGAAGAGGAGACAAAGGTCGCTTTTAAGTCCTGATGGCTGCTGTGATTCACACCAGCCACCCAACAGGTGGCGTTGCAGACCCGAATCCCCCTAGCGCTCAGTGCTACAGCCATGCCCTCTCTGACCCCCCCATCCGCCCCAATGTAGGGACTCTCATGCCAGAGAATTCTCCCCCAGCCCTTTGCGGCCCCTTTGCTGCCCATATACACTGCTGGAGTGGGGTATAGAGGTGAGGGCCAGAATCCCCCCTTCCATTTTACCCACCCAATTCCTCCTGTCTCTCCCCTACCCACCACCTTCTTCTTTCCAATAGCACTGAGCACTGTGGAGACTCCGCATAGGCATCTGTTTGGCACATGGGCATCTGTTTGGAAGCCGATGTAAATTACAGCAGCCGTCAGGGCTGCTCTAACGTTTCAGCCCCTCCAGCCGCCAGGCTAAGATGGCTTAAAAGCCACCTTTGCCTCCTCTTCCCCTGAGCTGAGCCTTCTCTGCATTGCCTGTCAGCAGGTGTGGTACAGCATCTGGCCTTGGGAATTTACATCTTGTCCTGAGTAAGAGGCAGCACATAGATGTGTCATCCCAGGAGCTGCACAGGGAAGGAATTGTTCCTCTGAGAATTCCTTTCCTGCCTCCTTCTTGCCGTGGGGGAGAGCGGATAGCAGGTGTAAAGTTACCCACTTACCCTTTGACCCTGAACCCAAGATTCAAGTAGCCTGACAGACATCAGAGGTTCTAACTCCCTGCTACTCCCCTGCATAGCCCTGGAGCTGCACTTGGAAAAATGTTTTGTTTATCTCCTGGCAGCCTACATTTTGCTGTGCCAGAGTCCATTAGTTTAGTGCGTTGTTATACTGTGGGCAATTAGGCTATCAAGTGCCTTAGCTCCTTCCTGGAAGGTACTGCTGCAAACCTTGGAGCCATGGAATGCAGGACTATTCAGGCCGTATGCCACGTACTCAAGTAACTGCCTGCTGTACAAATGTGCAAAATGCCTTGAAAATTGCACAGAACACTGAATGACCCATAGGCATAGTAAAACTTCTGTGCAAATGAGAAACCTAGCAGCTGAAAACAGCTTGGATGTATTGGTAGTAAGCAGACTTAATTATCTGCATTTTGCTATCAGGGTCTCTCTGCTTCTCTAATGATAGCAATATATAAAACTAAAAAAACAGAACAAAGCCATGGGTCAACAAAATTTATGTTTGATATGTGATGAATTAGAATACATTGCCCTGAATAATTCTTTGGGTGAGTCAGATCTCAGTTACACCAAATGGTGTGAGTTCAATGGAATTCATCCAAATGTACAGCGGTGTAATTGGGATCAGAATGTGACCCTTTGGCACCCAACTCAACGGTAAAATTCTGAAATTAGGCAGAACGTTCTATTCAAATAGATTCTGTCCAGCCTAATATCGTAATTTTCTTGAGCTGGTAAGAATGATTAACTATTTGATGTGGAATCCACTTTTACAGCCTAAAGAAGAAATAATACTGGATAAAACTGAACTGATTCCATAATTTATTTGCACCTTTGGGAAGTCTTTGACAAAGGCCCTCACCCGAGGCTATTCAAAAAACTACGTAATATTATAATTATTTATATTACAGTTGCACCTATAGGCCCCAACCGAGAATAGATCCACTGTGCTAGGTGCTGTATGAACATGTAGCGTGAGAGAGTCCTTGCTGTGAAGCTTACATTATATAGACATGACAAAGGGTGAGAGAGGAAACAGAAGCAGAGAGACTTGCCCTAGACTACATTGGCTCCCCAAGGGTACTGTCTACACTAGCCAAAGTAGTACCCATATTATACCAACTGCCACCAACAGTTCGGTTGCACCAGTGTACACGCTAGTTTAGACAGATCTAAGGTGTGTCCACCACCTTGTCACAAAAAATTTTCTGTGGCTATTCTTAGTGAGTGCCTAGCTCCAAGGTTGATGTATTTTAAGCCTGGAGCTGGGTGGGTCCCTAGACATGAAAACATGGAGCACCTAGGTGGCTTTAAAGCCACCTTTCTCCACCATCCCTATCCCTTTGTTCCTTAGGGCCTCCCCCCCAATCTTTCAAAGAACACTGGAGCTGTATTTCTGAATTCTCTCCCATTACTAGGGAACAGCCTTTATTTTGTACCCACATTTACCTCTTTTGCCTCCCAAACCATCTGTAAATCTCACTCATTATTACTATCCAATAAATAATGATGGGCCCAATTCTGCCAGCCTGACTCATGTAGAGTTGTAATTACTGTGAATGGTTCCACTGAAATCAAGGGACTACTAAAGGTACAACTCCGTGTGTAAAGCTGGCAACATCTAACTCAACAATATTTTGCATGGAGATACTTTAATCTGAAATGGGCTTTTTATAAACTATATGTACACTAGGGATTACTTCTCCCCTCTCTGACATGCAGCTACCCCTGAGGTGGAACCGGGAGGCTATTAACAACCCACAGCTGTTAAGAAGGAAAGAATTTTCCACTCACTATGGTATTCTTCCCATACAAGAGTGGGAATTGACATAGGCAGTGCCTCTGTTGGCTTTTGGCCAGGAAAGTGGCGTTAATATCTGCACATAGATGTTTCATTTCAAATGTTATTTATTTTGGGCCACATTTTGACATTCCTACCCATATTTATTAGTACTGTACTCTTTGTTTAGCCCCAGAGAAATCAATGGGCCTACATGAGGATGACCAGGTTGTGCAAGGGCTGTGCAATCCAGACTTGCAGTTATTTAATTTTATTTGTATGCACTATTTTAACATGACACATTATTTCTGTCAGGAAGACGTGAAATCGAAGCTCCTGAATGCTTTAGTTGTCATATTAAACCAATGGATCCCACACTCTCTTACGTTTCAAGAACTACTTCTTTTCCACAGCGTCCCTCATTCCGGGTCTTCTTCCGCCTTTGGATGGTGGCAGAGGCAAGGGGCTCATTAGTAACTGATGATGACGACGATCCCTTGGGAGGGGGGAGAAGTAAAATCCACACTGAGGTGAAGACAGTCTCTGAATGTAACCCTGTGTGTGTCTGTCCCTCCCCTTGTGGGGGGACACTTCTCCCCTGCTCTCACCCCAGATATTTTTTCCACTGCCAGGGCTAAAACCTACCCTCTGGCAGGGAAGGGCACAGAAGCGTCCCAGCCCAAGAGCCACTGGCTCCCCACCTCGCCTACTACTTCTTTTCCACAGCGTCCCTCATTCCAGGTCTTCTCTGTCCCCGCCTTTGGATGGTGGCAGAGGCAGGGGCTCATTAGGACCCGATGAGGATGACGATCCCTTGGGGGGCGCGGGGGGGGAAGTAAAATCCAGGCTGAGGTGAGGACGGTCTCTGAACGTAAACCTGTCTGTCTGTCTGTCTGTCTGTCCGTCCGTCCGTCCCCTGGGGGAGGGACACTTCTCCCCCCTCTCGCCCAGATATTTTC